>CM053591.1:113935714-113961153 GCA_028646515.1 Pseudochirops corinnae | reverse complement strand
TTACTTAACTTCCTATGCTTATTCTTACTCATGGTTCTTCAGACCATGAATTTTTTTACAATCCCTGTGGGGCTCTGCCTCCAGAAGGGAAAGCTCTGTCCCAAATCGCTGGGGTCCTCCCGGCTGCCGTAGACTTCCGGCTGACTGGATAATGAAGACTCCAAGACCAAGGCCCAAGACGAGGATCCGGATCCAGGCCGCTCAACGCGAGAGCACTGGTCTGAAAACAATCGCTCAATCTCCCTGCTTTTTGCAGGCTGAGGGCGGGAAGCTACAATGCGGAGGCGGGTGCAAAACCTCTGCCTTTTGCTTTTCCGCTCTGGAGACCTTGGCCGGATGTTTATCTCCCTCTTTTACAATCCCCACTCGTGCAGCTGGTGCTAATCCCCCCTCCTCGAAGCCAGTGGTGCTAATCCTCTGCTCACCTGAGAGCTATTGAGAGCTTTCTCTGCACCTCCCGCCTGGCCGCCCCCAGGGCACAGCCGGGGCTTCAGGCCAGGCTGTTTTCGGTTCCCGGTGCTGATATGGTTCCTCGTACCCCAGCTGACTTTAGTGGGAAGTATCTGTGTGCGTTTTTGAAGTTCTAGGTTGGTCCAGAGTCCTATTCCATGGGTATTTGGGGGTGGCTATGTGAGAGCTGTGATATATTGCTGCTGCTACGCCGCCATCTTGGCTCCGCCCCCCCCCCCGATTTATTAATATAATTAGATAAAGGAGGTTATAATATAACTTGTTGACTTAAGTAGCTTTCTCATTTACTTTTACCTCTCTATGCTGGCTGGCACCCAACAGGAGGTCTTTTACACTGAAACAATTATCTCCTCAGATCCAGGAAAGTCATGGAATATTACAATGCACAAACTATTTGGCAGATGATCTTGGTCTTGGTTTGTTTTTGTTTTTTTTTTTAGCTTATCTTCTCTTGTCCTGTTAAGAAGATAAAGTTTTCACATAGTGGGCACTTAATGAGAGTTCATTGAAGAAAAAAAAAATGAATTAATTTAAGCAGAAGGGTCGAATGGGAAACCCACCTAATTTTCCAAGTATTCTTGGGTATGTTCTTTATGATTTGCCTTAAATATAGCTTTTGAAGGGTTCACAAAGTTGCCTCATAAATCTGATTATACAACAGTTGGGTAATACTATACCTGTGGAGCCAATTATACCAATGCAGAAGCTCCAGCAGCTTCATACTTCCTGTGGTACCCCTTGATTATGGTAATTTAATCATTAATAACAAATAATTCCTCCCACAAATTATTTCTCTGGTGCCTCAACAGGATATGGTGATAGCCCTTAGTTTTTAAAGGTTATACAAGTAAAGTACACGGACATCCAAGTCCTACTAAGCTAGAAAGAATTGAAGAATGGCCAGAGGTATTATATGTTTGTACTACAAAGACCAGACCATATAATTTCAAAGAGACAAATTAACAGTGTGGCTACCAAAACTCCTGAAAATTGGTTAATAAGTTAAAGAGAAAACCTGAGCAGCATACTACAAATTCCATTCTTGGGATTTGGCCAGTGAGTGGTTAATCAAAGATAATTTAGTCATTCATTAGCAAGAAAGAACAGCCTCGTTTGTACAGCCCGGGCACTCCCTTGTGGGCATCATGAAGAGTTCAACTTCATAGGAAAGTGTGATCCTTTGCACATGTGCCAGAGAACAGTAACAAGGCCTGGGCTAATGAATAGTGGAGCACCAAATGATAGACATTTCATATATTGCACTCAGTCATGTAAATTTCCTCATTGGTCTATTAACATGGTGATATCCTGTCTTCTCCCAAACCTAAGAAAATTAGAATCCAAGCCACAGAACCAAAGGATGTCATTGGGCACAGTTTGATTATTATTGTTTGTAAAGAGTAATTATGTATATAGCTCTCCACACAGTGAATGCAAGGGGAACAATGGAATTCAAGGAAGTTCCAATAAGGATATGAGAATTATAGGAAAGATGCTAGTCTTACTCACTTGGTACCTTTCTTACTTTATACATACTAACAGTGCCAAGGCACCTCATAAATTGCAAATGAATGGCAGTGATATAACAGAAACAACACTGGACTAGAAGTCTGAGGATCTTTGTTCCGCCTTCACGTTTGCCAAGTACTGTCTGGGAGAGTTCAACCAAGGTATTTCAATTATCTGAGCCTTGGTCTCTCATATATAAATTTAGGGAGTTGAATGAGGTGATTTTTAAAGGTTCCTTCTAACTCTAAATCTGTTATCTGTCCGTTTTGTAATTACCGAAGTTCATAAGAGGGAACTGTTTTTTGTTTTTTGCACTGAGGCCTCACATTTTAAATTATTATTTCCCCTATTCCCTTCTGACCTTTGACTCTTCCATTTATTCTAATCATAAATTCCAATTCTTTTTTTTTATTGATTCACCCAAATTTTGCCTTCATTTGAGCCCCTACCAAGATTGAACCTCATGATGATTCTCTTCATTGCTTTGTTTGTCCCTACCATGGAACCAATTTGAATTCCCTCAAATTCCCTCTGTCTTTATTTCTCCTCCCCAGTCTCAAAGAAAGCGTTATCATTACTTCTTGCTGTAGCTAACCTCTCTCGGTGGGTCTTTGCTTCTCTTACTGCTGAGTTTTTCTGGTATTTCCCCCACCAATCATCTTTTTCTCATGTCTCTTCATATCTCCCTCTGTCTTGGTTCTTTCTCTTCCACCTAAAAATATTCTTTTCCTTTTCCTAAGAAACAACAGTATTGCCTTGATTATCGTAACTCTTAAAGATCCTGTCTCCTTTTTACTGACACGGTTTGAGTTAGTAATCCATGTTTATTAAAAATTTATAATATATTAACATAATGTAGAATATTATACATGTGAGGGCTGCTAAGTGGCACAGTAGATAGAGCACTGGGCTTGGAATCAAGAAGACCCATTTTCATGAGTTCACATACAGCCTCAGACATTTACTAACTGCGTGACCTTAGGCAAGTTATTTAACTTGCTTGCCTCTATTTCCTTATTTATAAAATGAATTGGAGAAGGAAATGGCAAACCACTCCAGTAGCTTTGCCAAGAAAACTCCAAATGGGGTTATGAAGAGTTGGACATGACAGAGAAATGATAATAATAAATTATATATGTATCTATCTATATTGATATCAAAATAGATATGTTACTAGAACTGTGATTTCATTTGTCTGGTGAACTTCTTGGAGGTACTTACTGTAAAGTTTCTTAATGCAGATCAATACCATATTACTTGTATTATATTTTTGTAAAGGAAAGAGACATAATGTAGTAAAGAGAGAGCTGGCCTAATAGGACGACTTGAGTGTAAGTCTTGCCTCTAATATATACTAAATGTAACTTAACCTCTCAGTTCCCCCATGCAACTCTAAGTCACAATTCAGTTACTGACCTTCATTGATTACAATAATTTTCTTACTTTGAGAGCTCCAAACACTTAAACTCCTAGATCAGTAACACATACTATACATAATAGAGTGTTTTGCAAAATATTACTTTCATAAGAATGCCGTATAATTATTCAAATATATTATTTTAATGTATCAAAGTACATAATTTATATTCTAAGTAAACCTCATAATTCAAGGAAGAAATTCAAAGTTTTAAAATAGAAAAGAGCTGCTTATACATAATGAACTACTCAAACTATAACAAGTTCTGGTGTTTTTCTATATCATTCATAATGAACATTTTATATGATTTTAAAGCTTATATACTTTATCTTATTTTATCTTTATAACAACTCTGTGCAATAAGTTTCTGTTATTATTATCCACATCTTATAGGTAAGGAAACTGGGCCTCTAGGTGGTCTCTATGGCAAACCTACTCCAGTAGCTTTACCAAGAAAACTCCAAATGGGGTCATGAAGAGTTGGACATGACAGAGAAATGATAATAATAAATCACATGTGTGTGTATCTATCTATATTGATATCAAAATGAATATATTACTAGAACTGTGATATGTTACTAGAACATGCATCTAATAAGTCACAGAAACTGGATTTAAACCTAGTTGTCTTCTTATTCCATTTCCAGCACTTTTCTCATTGTATTGGTCAACTATACTATTTCTCACTAGTGTCACAAAAGAAAATTTCTTGGAAGTTTATGTAATGGTAATGGAATTTGAACCCCACATAGGGATGGACTTGTTGACATGATGAGATGGGGAATGAACTGGGAGGAGCTGGTGCCGTGTGTAGGGAAAGGCCCAAGCTGAGAGAGGCCAGAAGAACTTTTGGGAACAGCACTGTGGAGGCAGAGAGAGACAGAGAGAGACAGAGAGAGAGAGAGCAAATGAGCTGCGGAGAATGAGGATGCTGAGAGAGAGAATTGCCAGGGGCCAGAGTTGCTCAGACAGACAGACAGACAGACATAGAGAAAGAGAGAGAAAACTGCTAGCACAAAGGTGCCAGGACTGCTGGGGGTCCTGCTGCTCAGGACTTTTGAGAACTATCAAACAGAGCTGCCAAGAACTTAGGAGCCATGACTGGGGCGCCGGTATTTTGCCCGTCTATTTTGATGTCACTTTGTCAGATTTGTTTGTTGATAGAGGTCTCAGACCTCTTTGGGCCTAGATTGATTTCACAGGCAAAAGGTGAATTGAAGAGGATGTGGCAATGTGTATGAATGTTATGGTGTCTTTGTTAAGCTTTGGCTTCCCAGGAACAGAAACTGCTGAGAACTTACCTTGGGTCAAGATGAAGAAAAGACCTCTCCTTGGGTATTAAATGCTGTGATGATACTGTAACCTAGTTGTGACCTAGGGGGTGATGGCCTTTGTGCTTTCCACAGCCCCTTGAGAAGGTACTTGGTGGTGACTGATGATATCGTAATTCAGTTGTGATCCAGGGGTGGAAAACTTTTTACCTCTGTACTTTGTGGATGACCAACTGAATGTACTTTGTTTGTGATTGGAAACTAATCTCCAATTGACTAGAGAGAAGACTTTGCGATTGACTAAATGAATGTACTACCCAGGGTGGAGTACTTTGACCTTTGTATTTTTTGATTGAATTGGGGACTTATTAAATGATTGAGTTACACATGGTGAATGCTGTTATTTTGATTTTCTATGAATGTTTTGCTTTAATTTGTCAATGAATAAATGGAGTTTTCTATGTTGGTAATCAGGATCTTGGAGGATGCTTGTGCTTGGCCTTACAATTTGTTAAGATTGTTATGAATTTATCTGATGGCAGGACCTTTCTTCTTATTAATATATTAACAGAAAAGCAATTGTTTTCCTGGAGTACTAACATAGTTGTCTTCTAATAAACAATTTATTAACAATTAGTGATCTGGCTCTTAGGAATGTTTATTTATTTATTTTTTGAGTCATTTTTCAAAGAATAAGCAATCATGGAAATGGGGGCAGTGGCCGCTTTAACAGACAACTCATTAAGCGTATAAAAACCACAAATGCTACACAATAATCAGAAAAATACTATCCAACTTTGTTTTACTTTTTCTAAAGTTACAAGTGAATAATTAGCGAGCCAATTGTCAAAATAAAGTTTCAAGATTTTTTTAAAATTTTATATCTGTAGGACATGATCCTATAATATGAAAGTGACATAATAGCTCAAACTTATATAACACTTTATATAAGGCAAGACCCTATGCACACACATACATACATTATATATGTGTGTGTGTGTATATATATATATATTTCTTGTTCCTCAAGACAACTTTATAACTTTGGTGTTATTATTATCTTTGTTTTAGGGATGGTGAATTTAGTTTTTAATAAGTTCAGTGATTCTTCATAATCCCCCAGTGAATAAATATCTGAGACTGCAGTTGAAATCTTTCAACCCCTCACTCCAAGGTCATCTAAAATACGTTGCCAACAATATGTCACAGCATCTATAATAATGAACTTTTTTGTTGGTAGTGGTGCTGATGGCAGTCAGATTTATAAAATATATATTGAACTTGTTTATAAAAAAAAATCAGATATTTACCAAGTAGTTAAGTTGCTCATGAATAGGCTCATGTATGGTTCTAATGAAAAATTCTCCTTATTTGATAGTCACATGAACAAGGATGGTAGGATAGATTAAAGTTTTTAAACTGTATTTTGTTGTATTATTTTTGAGTTAGTTTTTGAAAGCAAAGGTATAGATTTTAGAATCTGTCACTTAATTACTAGAACTGAATGAGGACACCTCGATTCAAATGATTTAGACACCAATTAGCTAAATGAAAAGTTCAGGTTTGGATTTTTGCTTCAGTGTTGGTTGATGCTCTAAAAATCCACATTAGATGACTAGAGTTAGAATTATGCAACTATTAAACATAAGAACCTTTGAAAAAGTGAACTTCTGAAGCTGGCATATACATATACATACATATGTATCCACACACATAGATATGTGTTGTGAATGTATATGTATTTATTTATGTGTGTGTGCGTGTGTATGAATATGTATGCCTTTAATGGAACAGCAGAAAGCTTCATTAAAAATCTAGAAAATGATCTGGATGAGAAATGATATTTATTGATTTGGGAAATTATTGTCCACATGATAATAGAATAACGCACAGTACCTTTGTTTATATATCTATGTCTATATCATATCTATATATAACTATATAACAGATTTATAACTCTTTGATTTATATCATAAAGAGCATGGGATTTGAAGTCAAAGAACCTGTGTTCAAATTCATGCTTAACACTTAAATGAATTTAGGCAAATTATGTAACTTCTCTAGGTCTCATTTTCCACATCTGTAATATGAAGTCAATGGACTATATGATTCCCAAGATCCCTTTCTTACCTGAATATCTGATCAGCTTTGATCAACTAATTTACATTCTTTGCAAATAAAGAGTTTGATCTATATTATTTGAGATTTTATCCTCAACAGTAAATGAAAAGACCAAAAGCTTAAGACAAATTAGTTATACTGGATTCTGAGTAGCAAGAAACAAATCAGCAGCAAATGCATTTACTAAACTGCTGATCCCTGAACACTGACCTCATGACTTATGGAGCCCATCTATTACAAATTTATTTCAGAAGGACCATAATTTACAGCATTTGAAGAAATGGATTCCAGACCTACCATTTCACTGACCAATGTAAAAATAATAACTATGATAATAATGTTCCAATTAAACCTGGATCCAGCTACCAGAACTCCCAAAGTATTTGTGGTAAAGCTCTAGGAACTGATACCCAAAAGTAACTCCCCTCTATGTTCTGTTTTTGAGGAATTAGTAGCCATTTAGGAAATCTCTTCCATATTATTTTTTTAAAATTACTATTTAAAAAATAATGAAGTGAAAAGGGATTTTCTACCAAAAGCAGGTTTACTGTGGGATCATTTTATAGGAGTTATGAGACAACCATTGAAGAAGATTCTTCTTTGTGGCATGTCAGAGCATCAGTAGACTAGGAAAGTATAAATTAGCTCTTTACAGCATATTTCTATCAGTTAATTCTCTGGAAGGTATCCAATTTATCTAATTTGTTTAAACAGTTAATTCATTGATTCATGCATTTATTCATCTATTCAACATTCAGTGAGTACCTAGTATTGAACAAACCCTAATGCAGAGCAGCTGTTCCAAGTAGGAAAGGGGCCATCCTCAATTCACATACTCAGCTTTAAAAGCAACCCTGCCAGAAGTTGTGCACTCCTCATGTCCTGTCTGGGTTCCCTGAGTGACTCTCTGCTTTGCTAAAGTATTTCTGTCAATTGTCTCCAGTTTTTATTAAAATTCCAATTTGGCTACACTCCTGACTCACCATGGAATTTCTGTTACTGTTTCCTGATCTTTCTTTTTGTTTTCTTTATTTGCTTTCATCATATATTATTTCTTTGACCTGATAATTGTCCATTATAGATGGACAACTTGGGTCCTCTTGAGGTTTTGGACTCCCTAGAGAACAGAAGTTATATTACTGAAAGCCTTCTGATGTGTGAACGTGATCATATCCTCTCCTCTTTATTTAATTTGATATCTCATGTCCCTGATAGCTAAACCTCTGGAATAATTAACTCACTTTTACCAATTAAAACAGTGATTGTAACCACACAATGAGTACATAGCAAAAAGGTCTTGTGGGTAAAAACCAGAGCTCCCCCGTTTTCTTTGATGTGAATACAATATTTAAAAAAATAGTATGTACTTAAAATGTACAATATGCTCTGGTAAGTCGTGGAAATAGAAACACCAGAAAGTGCCCAATGGGTGGGCTTTAACATGTACATAAACAAATTAAATCCAAAATCATTTGAAAAGAAAGTCATTCCTGAGAACTAGTGTGATTAGGAAAGGTTTCTAATAAGGGTTGACCATTGAGTGGAGTCTTCAGAGAAGACAAAGATTTTAGGCAAAAATAGGGGCTTGAGGGTGTGGGGTCTAACCATCCATAGAAGATGACCTATTCAAATTCAATGAGATGGAAAAGGAATGATATATTTAGGGGGGAAAACTAGTTGAGTTCTTCATCTAGAATACCGAGTGAGGAAAAGTGAGTAGTATAAAATGAGGCTAGAGAAGTCTGTGTGTGTGTGTTTGGGGGGAGGGTTAGATTGCATAAGGCCATAAATTCCAGGCTGCAGAGTTTAGTTTGATAGATAGATAGGCAGATAGGTAGGTAGGCAGGTAGGCAGGTAGGCAGGAAGGCAGGCAGACAGACAGACAGACAGATATAGATAGACAGACAAAAATATATTTCCCTCTAAAAATTATGTGATCATGCCCATACCTTAAGAAAATTATTTGGTAGCTGCTTGAATGATGGATTGGATAGAGGAGGAATTAGAAAAAGAAAGGTCACCTCAGAGGTTGTTATGGAAGTCCAGGAAAAGGGTGATGTAGTAGGAGTAAAACGTGAAGTAGAATGGGAACTTTATGAGTAGAGAGATGCTTATGAATATAAGAGATGATGCAGTAAGTACAATGAATACTAAAGTATTGAGTCTGGAGGATAATGATGCCCCTCAACAGAAATAAGGAAATTTTGTGGAGGGGAAGCTTTTGGGAAAAGATAATGAGTCTCATTGTGGGCATACTATATTTGACATATCAGCAGAGCATCTAAAAAGATGGTCAGTAGAACCTGATAACATAAGGCCTTAAATTCAGGATTCCAGTTGGAAATAATTATTTGGGAGTCACCTTCAAAGGTTTGTTCCTTAGACCACTTGAAGCAGATGAGATCATCTCATCTCATTGGGGATATAAAGAGAAAAGAAAGGACCTGGGGTAAGAGCCCTGAGGAATACTTATGCTCAGGATTATTGTTAGTACCTGGCAACTGGGGCTTTGCCTTAGGGTGACTAAATTTAAAAGGCACTGACAGACATTTCCCACCACAAGTATATAAAAAATACTGAGCTTAACAATAAGAATAATGAATTTAAAAATAATATATCAAATGGTAGTCCTACTTTCCAGTGCCTTAATGCCGATGAATGTTTCTCATCAACAGGATCACCTTACTCCCTATCTCAGAAGTCTGAGGATGTCTGAAAATCTCTTTTCAAGGTCTCCCTTCTTTTAGGTTCCCTCCTTATCCTTCCAAACCCCATCAACTAAATTTGTCTCAAAATATTTCTTTGAGTCAATATTTAATGCTGCTTTGTGTTGTGTGTTCTGTGGGGCTTTACGTTCATATTAGCATCCCTAATTCTGCCTATGTCAGAGAGGCAAGAGATGAATGATATAGCAATTGAGATTGTGGCAGAGTAATCAGAGATATAGGGATAATACTAAAAGAGCAAACTATTACATAATCAAAGACAGAAGAGAATATTCAGGAGGGGGATAATTAACAATATAATTTTTTTTTGAGAGAGTTCAAAGAAGATATGTTATTCAAAGACTGCCACCAGACTTTGAATTTAAGTGATTGCTGATAATCACGTAGAGAATGATTTCATTCAGGTTCCATAGTCACAAGTAAAATTGACAGGGATTGAGAAATAAATAGAAGATAAAGAGTTAGAAGCAGTGAATAAATTAGTCATTCTGATAGGCAGATAATATGGTCATGCAGTGACAAAGTAACTTGGTAAACATGGTACTGTGTATGGGTAGTAATGGAGGGGGGAGGAGAAATCACAATCTGCAACAGCTAGGATGCATGAGTAAACATAAATATAGTTAAATAGAAATGGAATTCTACAAATCTTTATTGGAAACCTTATAAAGCAAGCTCTTTATCAGTGTATTCAAAGACATCTGTGGTCTTCCTAATCTATACTGGTATATTTTGTAAAAGACTACAGTTCTCCCTATACCAAGATAAGGTCAAAATGTGTACATGATTTAGACATAAGGGATGATATCATAAGCAAATTAAGAGAGCAAGAAATAGTTTATCTGTCAGATTTATGGAGAAGGGAAGAATTTATGACCAAACAAGAGATAGAGGACATTATGCAATGCAAAATGAATAATTTTGATTACATTAAATTAAATGATTTTACACAAACAAAACCAATGTAACCAAGATTGGAAAGAAAGGAGAAAGCTGAGGAATAATTTTATCATCAATGTTTCTGATTAAGGGCTCATTTCTAAAATATATAGAGAATTGAGTTGAATTTATAAGAATACAAGTCTTTCCCCAATTGATAAAGGATCAAAGGATATGAACAGGTGGTTTTCAGATGAATAAATTAATGTTATCTATAATCATATGAAAAATACTCTGTCACTATCAATTAAAGAAATATAAAAAAAACAAAAACAACTCTGAGGTACTACTTCACACCTATCAGATTGACTAGTATGACCAAAAAAAGAAAATCATAAATGTTGGAGAGGATGTGGGAAAATTGGGACACTAATGCACTGTTAGTAAAGTTCTGAACTGATCCAACCATGATGGAGAGTAATTTGAAACTATGCCCAAAGGACGAGGAAACTGTGCATACCCTTTGATTCAGCAATACCAGTGCTAGGCCTGCATCCCAACAGGATCATAAACAAGGGGAAAAGAATTACATGTATAAAAACATTTATAGGAGCTCTTTTTGTGGTATCAAAGCAATGGAAATGGGGGGGATGCCCATCAATTAGGGAACAACTGAACAAGTTGTGGCATATGGCTATAATGGAATACTATTTTTCTATAAGAAATGTTGAGCAGGAGGATTTCAGAAGAAAAAAAATATGGAAAAACTTAGATGAACTGATACTGAGTAAAGTGAGTAGAACGAAGAAAACAGTATACATGGTAACAACAACATTGTACAATGATTAACTATAATAGACCTAGCTTTTCTCAGCAATACAATGATTCAAGAAATTTCCAAGACTCATGGTGGAAAATGCTAACCACATCCAGAGAAAGAACAATGGAATCTGAATGCAGATTGAAGCATACTATTTTCATTTTTTGTTTGTTTTTTCTTTCTTGTTTTCCCCTTTTGTTCTGATTCTTCTTTCACTACATGACTAATGTGGAAATAAGTTTAACATGATTGCTTGCTGTATTAGGGAGGCTGAGGAAGGGGAGAAGGGGGGAATTTTGGAATTCAAAATTTTGCCAAAATGATTGTTGAAAACTGTCTTAATTGGAAAAAAATATTATTAGGGAAAAAAAAGACTACAATTCCCTTTTTCTACTTCAGTATAAAACTCCATAAACCATAATTCCAACTCCTATGGCTCATCATAAATAGGACTTTCTCTGGCTAAAGCCTAACATCTGAGTTACAGTTTCAGTTCCTAGAAATATGCCAAGATTGCTTCTGTGGAATAAACATACATCTTTTCCATATGGTGGAGTGTACCATAAATTTTGCCCAAGTTATCAATAATCTTTTCAGTTAGCTTAAAGTTGAATATTTTGTCCCTTCAGATGGAGAACTGAACTATTCTGGGATAGGTTACTCTTTATGCTGTGGGAGACAGTCCTTTTCCTCAAATAATTACATGACCTCCATGAGGGAAGAAGCAGTTTCCTCCACTATGTATTCTAAGTTCTGCCAAAAGATGGCATTCTCTGCATTGTGTCCCAATTTCTTCTGCAACTCCATTGCCCTTTGGCCAGGTTAATCACTTGCCAGTCTTAGTTCTTAATCTCTAGTCTTCTTTTCTTGAATCCTTGACCAACTGCCCTAATTAACAGTTCTGAAAATCGACTCCCATTTCTCTTCCAGTCACAATTTAATTGCACTCACTGTCTCACTATAGTATTCCTTGTTCTATTAGTTAATTTCTGCTTATTGCTATCCTGCATTGCTTCTCAGAATCTTAGCTTGGCCATGACACTGTTATTTATGACATTTCTCATCTGGATTTTGCACTATACATGCAGACTTGGTCTTACCCCAGGTATGAAATAAATACCTTCCTGTGAGTAATGAAGTAGCTTTCTCCTCTGCCCATGCTGAGAGTGCTTTGGCTCTCTCAGCAAGCAACAAGGCAACTCTGTGCTAAATGTTCAGGTGATGAAATGATTATTAAAATGTGTCCTTTGTCTATTTTTGTGCTTTCCTAGAGAAACAGAGGCACGACTACTTCAATTCAATTCACCTAAAATACAAGTAGCGATAGAATATTACACACACACACACACACACACACACACACACACACACACACACACACACAAAACTTTAGACTTGATTGACCTCTTCTGTGGTTCCCAAGCTTTGCCAGACAGGACTTAACTTTTGAATTTCCCAAAGCCAGCAAGGGGTAAGTGTGAGGAGAGTAATAATTCAAAAGGTTAAAAGTGAGATTCTCCCCAACACCTCTTCATGAAACCAATCAAGAAGCAATGATGGCAAGAGGATTGAAGACTGAACAGATATGAGTTTGCAACGACTTCAACATTTTTTAATTTTATAGATGAAGAAAATGAAGTGAAAATATTAATTTATGAGTTGTCATTTAAAATGAGATATTTCTTATATCTATAAAGAAAATTCTTATAAAAATAAAAAAAACTGGGATAGGAATAAGAATAAATTGTTTAGAAAATCATTTTTTAAAATAGAACATGTGGGAAACTAAACTATATCTTAAAATTAAATTCATTACTAGTGAAAAATGTCTGAGCACTAGGTTAATTCAAGTCAAAGAAAAATTATTACGGAGGTACTCAGAAAAACACACACACACAAACACACACACAAAACCCTTGTCATGTAGTTCCTAACATGTAGTGCCACGAAGTTGGGCACTAGGATATCAAACGATGCATTTTAATTGCTAATTGCTTTAGGCATAGTTTGCATTATACAGTTGAGATCTGTGATATTTGTTGTGATCCGTCACTTGATTGAGTTTTACTACTTTCATAAGTCCTTTTTTGTAGGAAGTTTTTGCTATTCTCTCCTGAGTCCTACCTCACATTGAACTCATTACTTCTTCATTCTTTGTAATAGATGTTGGCAAAATTCTAATGTGATCTTAAGGGCAGTATAATGGCTAACACAGTATAGCCCCTGCGAGTGAGAGCTGAGTGAGGTTTAATGAAAACTTTGTCAAGGTGATGTTCACAGGGTTGATTGAGCCCTTCTTGCTCTTGCAGCAGCAAGGGGAAATTCTAGTACATATGGTGGTAGGAAGCTTGCTCAAATATACCAAATTCAAGGTGCTCAGGGAAAAAGGAAAATAACCTATGTTTCTAAAATATTTGTAGCAATTCTCTTTGTGGTGGCAAAGAACTGGAAATTGAGAGGACATCTATCAATTGGGGAATGACTAAACAAGTTGTAGAACATGATTATAATGGAATACTACTGTTCTATAAGAAATAATGAGCTAGTTGATTTTTAGAAAAACATGGACAGACTTGCATGAAATAATGAAAAGTGAAATGAGGCAAAGCAAGAGATTATTGTATACAATAACAATCATTTTGTTAGAAGAATAATTGTTACTCCGAGTACCATATATATTTAAATCAACTATAAAGGAACTATGAAAGAAGATGCTATCCACCTTCAGGGAAAGAACTGGTAAAATAGAAGTACACGTAGTATTATTTTCCATATGTTTATACATCTGCATCAAATGGTGGCCTTCCCAATGTTAGGTAAAAAAGGAGGGAAAGAGATAGTTCAGAACTTAAAATGTAACTCCCCCAAAACTAAATTTAAAAAAATGAACCAGTAGGCAGCTTGACTAACTTTTAGGCATTTAAGATGTCAAGAAAGCAAGGAACTCAAGACAAATTTTCAGAGGTGGCTGGTGAGAAATAAAGTTGAATGTCATGTTTCAAGTGTTCCATGCCAGGAAGTTGTGCCTGACAAAGAACGTGGATATAATTTGTAGCACTAAAAGTTTGCATAAGTTCTTGTGAGTTTTAAACTTCTGCCACCTGACCCTGTTCTTTTAATTCAACATAATTCTTGTCACCTGGAAATCTTCCCTCTACCATCTCTACCTTTATTCACTTACGAAATTTATGGAATACTGTATCATCAGTCTTCTGGCTTACACTTATTCCAGGAAGTCCAAAGCATGATGTGAACTGTCACAAGGATAGGAACATCTAGGAGAAAGCATCATCATATTTTACTTCACTGCATATAAAAACAAAACAGTTTAGAGTCACCTCCTTGTGAGTTCTCACAGACCAACATTTTCACTTGTTTTTTGTTGTTTTTTCTACAAGTCAATCTGTTCAATCATAGAATTAAACAACAATTAAACAAACTTTTTTGGTCTCTGCTTAAAATTTGCTAGTGGATAAATCCAAATAAAGCATCTTCATATCAATGGCACTAGGAGATAGATAGATAGATAGATAGATAGATAGATAGATACAGAGGTAATATCTGTTCAGTCTTGTCTTTCTCAAATGAGTCACCTTTAACAAAAATGAGTCTCTACCATAGTAACTAGAATAATATCAAAATAATAATAATGACATCAAAGTATACAGCTTAGGATGAGATAGGATGGTATTCGAGTACTGCATAAAGCAACGTATAAATGTTATCATCACCATCATCAACATTATCCTTCACTTAAGAGTAATTGTTGTTCAGTCATTTCAGTCATGTCCAAATCTTTGTGACCCCATTTGAATGAATTAGCAAAATATAGTTATGAGAAACACTGGACATCTGGGAGATAGAAAGTAGAACTAATTTCTATTTTCTGTCATCTTCAATTTAATTCAGAAAATAATTATTAAGCCCCTTCCTCTGTATAAGGCATTTTACTAGGATGGGGATTAAAAAATGAAACCTTCTTTTCCCTGAAGAATCTTATAAATTAGTAGGGCTGTATGAAATGTACACAAATTAGTAAAAAGAAATTTAAAAGGAAAGACCACTAACAGACTGGAGTGGTCAGAGAAGGGTTCGTGTAAGAAGTAGCATCTTTTTTGAGTTTGAAGAAAGACAAGGATTTGGAGAGACAAAGATAAGGAGGAAGTATAGAGTCTAGACATGGTGAATTATCTGTTCAACTACAAAAAGGTGGGGGGAATGGAGCTCAACTTTGGGAAATGTGTATCAATTCAAAAGCTAGGTGGCATAATGAATAGAGTGCCCTTCCTGGAGTCAAGAAGACTTCAGATACTACTTCAGACACTTACTAGTTGTTTAACCCCTAGAAAGGGACTTAATTTTGTTTGCCTCAGTTTCCTCATCTGTAAAATAAACTGTATAGGAAAATGGCAAACCATTTCAAAGTTTTTGCCAAGAAAACTCCAAATTAGGTCACAAAGAGACAGAGACACTAATGAAATCCATTTAATCCATAATGAAGCATGTATAGATGAGAATACTAACAAAGGTAGAAAGATTTAATGACTATCAGGTCTTAAATGTAAATCTAAAGATTCAAGCATTTCATGTGCCTTTATATATGTATTAATATATGTACATACATATTGGCATACTTACACTCATTTGTATACATATATTGTGTGTATATATGTTTATATATACTTATATGTATTTATCTACCTAGATTTAAATAAGTAGAGATTGTGAGAATTTAAGAGGTCACTTTGATGCCAGGTAGTCAAAAGGCTAAGGAGCATCTAATAAGAATATTCTACTATAGGAATATAATCCAAGTGCTGAAACCGCATAATAAAGCCAGGAGATCCATAAACTTCAACTAAAAATTTAACTTAATTCAGAAAACATTTGAATGCATGTAAGTCTGTCAGTATTAAAGAGAAAAATGACCCATTATTTGCCATCAAGAACCTTATTCCTACTAAGGGGAGTGAGAGGAAATCAGGTATGAGAGGAAATCAGTTATTTACAGATAAATATAGTAAGAGGTAGGAATGAAATAGCACTGGGGAAATAAGAGATAAGGATGGTGCTCTAAGGATATTTGAAGAAGGAGAGAAAACATGCCAGGGTTTGGGAAAATAGAGATCTCAGTAATTTCAGCACAATCATCATTGTCAACTTGCTCAAAATCATGGAGTGGGGAGAGTGAATATTAAGCTTAGGAAATAGTGAATAATCCAGAGACATGAAGCATGTGAAGGAGAATGCTGAGACTTGGAATGGTCAGTAGGATTCAAATAGTGAGAAGGAGCTTAAAGGTCTTTCCTAAGAGTTGCAAACTGTAATGGATAGAAAGTTAGCTTGGGAGACAGAAAGACCTGATTTCAAGTGCTACCTCTGACACAGACTAGCTGTGTGACCATGAACAAGTAATTTAACTTCACAGTCAAAATTCTAAGACAATAAGTTATAGATAGTTGCATCACTGAAGGGGTCAGGGAGTCAGGCACAGTAGTTCTGACCAAAAAAAAAAAAAGAGAAAAAGAAAGAAAATTGAAAAGTAGTAAATATTTGTTAAGTTAAATATTAGGTAGTTTCCCAATAACATCATACTCTCTTGGGTTGGAAAAAATACCTAATTCTAACTTAAGTTATTGTAATTTCATCCCAGTTTATAGAAACCCAAAATGTGAAAATCTAGATTTGTAAAATAAATTAAAGGGACTTGATTCGATTTAGAAATCACTTCTGATTCTTATCAATGTATTTGTGAATTCCTTGAGTATATTTAAAAATAATATTGATTTGAGAAAATTTAATTAAAAGGCAACTTTCCAGGTTTGTGTATCTTTCATTAAGGAAAGAAACTTTCTCAAAGAAAGTAAGAACATAAGGTAATGATAAAAGGTAATACATTTCTGTATATATTTTAATAAAACATTAACTTCTTGTTTGGAATCTTAAAATTATCTTGATTCCATTGAACAATTTTTTCTAAGCCAGACTGAATTTGGTTAAATTACTAGTCAAGATGATTCTATTTAAAACTTTTTTTCTTTCTAAAATGAATTTTTCTTTGATAAAACTTCAATACATCATTTTTGAAGTAAAGTCAATGGAGATAAAACTTAGAAACACATCTATCAAAATACTTGGGGTTTTATGCTCTAAGAACTTCTTTTGATTTCTCTTTTCCTTTTTCTCCTTGCATTTAACTTTAGACTCTTCCTCCTTTCCCAGATCTATAACTCTAGTTTGCCCTTATCAAGTTACCATCTTAAACATTGTATAGAGGTGGACTACTTCTAATGTGTCTGACCTTCACATACTACTTTTTGATATTAGAATTAAAAAAAAAACTACATTTGCCAGAAATAAAATATTTATATTGAATAAGGGGTGAAGAAGGGCATTTATTTGATTTTTATCTTAATGAGAGTGAAAAGTTTATCTGCCCCAGAATTTTTTCTTTATCAACTGTCTCTGACAAAAGTCTCTGCTCACATTTAAGATGACAATATGATCCTGTTACTACTCATAGATTTTTAGAGGCTAAAATGAAAAATCAGTGACTACTGCAAAAATGAATCATAAAATATTAATTATATCAAAAATAAAGTGATGGCTTTTTGGAAACACACTGAAGAATATTCAATGGTCTATAAATAGTAAGCTGATTGACGAGCAATATAAATTTACCTATTTAGTAATTTACTTTAAAAAAAAAAAGAATTATCTTGGAAAAATATACTGAAATAGCAAAGACCAGCAATCAACATAAAAGATAAAAGCCAAATTGAATATTTTTTTTTCATAATCATCTGCCTGACCCTTCTCTAAAGTTGTTTCAAAGCAAAACAGCAGCCCAAGTTTTTCTTACCTCTGAGAATGAGCAGAAATGACCTATAGATCATAAGACAAAGGACTCTACAAAACAGATCCAATATATGCCCTCCTTCAAAGGCAATTAGGTACTATTGAAGATAGCTCAGAAAAAAAAAATCCTTGGAATCAGGAAAACCCGGGTTTTCTATTTATATTATCTATGTGACCGCGTATGAGTCATGTAAATGATAAACAATAAATAATAAATAATTAACAATAAAATGAATTTCATTTCCACTTTAACATACCCACATTACTGATATAGACATAATCCCTTCTCCTTAATTATTTGCAAATAGACAAAATCAATTCAACAAGTTAAAAGATTCCCTCTGGAAAATGATGAATTATTAACACTGTATTCTAGTCAGCTGCAGAACTTTAAAGCCTGGGTCTCAGTATATAACTTACATGAGCAACCTCTATTCCATTTCTGAGGACTTATTTTAAAAATAAGCTCCAATCTTGTTAGTTAATCTAATTCTATACTATACACACTGTCAAGACACAAGGTACACATTATTGAATTACTCTATATTTTTAACGGCTCTCAGTGGAAGGATCACATTATTTTTTGTGTCTGCCCTAAAAACCTATATCCATGCCAGAAATTCCCTAATTATCTTTTAAAAGGCAAACTGCTAAGCTGGTACAGACACCTACATAGCTTCTAGAGTAATATTTTTTTTAAATGACTTAAGAATCAGTTCTATTTTTCTTTTTAAATATGCTACAGTAAACTATATGGTGATATGGCAGTCTGATTCCTTTTATGAACCTATCTTTGAAAGTTGCAAATTTAGAAACCCATTTTGTGTCTGTAATTTATTCTGAAGTTGACAATGTACCTGTTCTGTAGTCTTTAAATCTTGCTACAACCTTTGGCTAAGAGCAGAAAAATTTAATCTAATACATTGTTTCTACAATCATAAACTTTATAGCAACACAAATTCTAATTTGAGGACAAAAATAAAGCCTCTCTTGATTAAGGACCAATTCCTTTTGAGGAAATTGATGATCTTTAACCTATTTGACAATCACCCTTAGTTATGAAATTTCTTAAAATGTTACATGAAAATGTTATTTCAAATAGGATTATCTTCAGATGACTAAAATGATCATTTTTATTTCAGTTTTTATATATTTTATAATAATACATCAATTTGATCAAGGGATAGAAGAATGAAGAGGAAAAAAATTAGCAACACCTGCAGAGCCTGGGTGAATGCTCTGTGTCAAAATGATAGGGGAACATGGACAAGAGTGACAAAGGATCAGCAGCCTTCAATAAGTCATTCATTTTTCTTCCCGTAGTCTTCTGTGATCTGATTTCCAATCTCATAATCCAACTAAAGTTGTCTTCTCTGAAGTTAAAAATGAGCTCTTAATTGACAAATCTAATTTTTTTTTTTTCAGTTCTTATCCTTTTTGAAATGTTGGCAGAGTTTAGACAGTGTCACACCATCTTCCCTACCTTGGGTAATGCTAAGATCTATATATCCAGCCCTATCTTCTCTACTGAGTGACAGTCATGCATCACCAAATCCTTTTGAATATCTTGAACTTGATGTCCGTTAGATATCTCAAATTCAAAATACTTCAAATTGAACTCATTATTGCCCAGAATCCTCCTCTGTTTAAAACTTTCCTGTTGCAGTGAAAATATTATCATCCTTACAGTCATTCAGGTTCACATCTTAGTATTGTCCTTGACTTTAAATTTATTTACTCCATGTATTGTGGGGTTTCACCCCACTTGATAATTCACTGGAAAATCTTTTCATTTCTATCTTTACAACATCTCTCCATTCACATGGTCACAACCCTAGTCGAAGACATCATCATCTCTTTCCTGGACTATTAAAATAGCACTGCAACTGATCTTCCTGCCTCAAATCTCTCCCCATTGCAATACTTCCCCTACTTAGTTGACATGATGATTCTTCTGAAGTATAGGGTTGAACAGGTCATTCTATTGGTCACTGAGCTCCAGTGATACTTTTTTTTTTAACATCAAGGATGAAATATAATCTATGTTGGAGTTTTAATATTATCCAAATCTTAGGGCTTGGAAGTACTAAAGCAGATAGTAGTCTCCTAGTTCAATATCCTTCCTTTGGGAAGCTACTAAATAGTGATCATATGTATAATATAATATATGATATTTTAAAATAATTCTGAAAAGGAAATGCACTACAACCTCTTATATTAATTAATTAAAAAATCTATCAGCATTAACTACCAGGAAGTTGTGCAAAATAAATGTGTTGTGCAAATGAGATATTTGCAAAGCACATAGCACAATGCCTGCCACATAGTAGGTGCTTTATAAGTACTTGTTTCCTTCATTCTCCTCTTTGTGCTATTATTTGGGAATAGGCAGATGGAACAAACCAAAGTCCATATTTTTTGATAACCATTCTCAATTTCTTCCCTCTTCTCTACCCAAACTAATTTCTTTCTCCTGGTTCTCAACTAATCCATTTCTCTTTTCCCTAGTATTCAGGTCACATTGATAGCTCATCTAAACTTGATGCAGCTAAGTATAATAGAAATATCACTGAACTTGGAGTCCTAGAACTTGAGTTCAAATACTGACCCTTTGATTGTAGATAAGTCACGTAACATCTCTCTTCCTCAGGTTCACATCCAGGAAAAGAGCATGTTTGACCAAACAAACTCTTTAAGTGCCTCTCAGTTCTAGATCTATAATTTTAAAACATGGGAAAAATTCCTTTGCTTTCTTGCTTAGTTCAGTCAAAACATGTAGAATTTCCCCCAAAGAAACTAAGTGAAAAGACAGAAAAGACTGAAAAACATAGAGATGAATTAGTTTATAGGATAAAGATTTCTGACCACACTTGACTAATATTGATAGAGTGATTTCCTTGACTGGCAAAGGTTAAAATTTATCCTCAGTTCAAGCTAGAATGGATGCTATACAAAGATATTCTGTCTTCTGATTCTAAGTGGAGTTGGCCCAGCTTTCATTTGTCTGAATCACAGTTATGCTTAGAGTCTGCATCTCACTTTTACCTTTTGACATTTGGTCCCCAAATTTCTTATTTATGATCCAGTGTTGTGGAATATATACAGTCTATAGTTCTTATGATCCTTATAGGAGCTCCCTGAAATATGATGGAGCAATGACATGTTTCTCACCCCAAAGACTGATTCTTGGAATATAGATCATCTTGCTGTGACTTCATAGTTACTGCCTCTTAAACCATGCCCCTAAACAATTGCTGTAAAACTAGTGATGGCATAGTGGATGGCGAGCCTGCTTAGAGTCAGGAAGATCTGGATTGTGATTTTGCCTGCAAAACTAATTAGTAGTGTGACCTTAGACAAAGCACTTAAACTTTCTTTCTATGTGACTCAAATGATTCCCTAGGACTTACTTCTTGACTCACAGATGAGGTATTATCTGTTTTCATAGAGGAAGATCTTCATATTGACCAAAATCATAGAGCCTCTAGTCAAGCTAAGATTGGGACCCTGTCTTTTTCAAAAGTCTTATTTTCTTGATAGTGAATATCTTTTCTTGGAATCTGTTCAAATTCTCTTTTTTGACTCATCAAGCCTAGACAAGGTGCTCCTTTGAGGTGTGGTATTCCAGAATGTTATAATTAGAGCCTTAAAATACCAAAATAGATAACACAAATAAGAGGTAAAATGTTGTTCACAGGAAGAAAAGGATTATTCCTTTGATCTGTGAGAAATAATTAATAGTCAATGATGTGGAGAGATTCAGCTTTCCCACTTTTTTTGTCCTTATTTCAAGACCTCAGTCCCTGAAAGGTTAAGCTAAGCTTCTCTATCCAGATCTTATTCAGGTGGGGCATTCCTGTTCCACCCAGGTTTGGGTGGGGATAAATTCTTTGAATAGATTGCCCAAGTCTGGGAGATATTTAAGGAGTAAATGGTGTAATCAAAGTTCAGGTTCAGTCCCTCATTATAATAATCATTCTCTCACTAACTGTTAACCAATCAAAGTTGAGTGCTACTCTCAGAAACACCTACTCTACATGCAAACTGTGAGACTGCTGCCATGATTGTCTTTGGTTTTAGAGAGGTATGGCCAAATGCTGGCATTTTTAATAAAATCATTAAATCACCCAGAAATTATTCCCCTTGAGCATTCTTAAATGGCACAAATACAACCTTCTATTAGTGGCCTTACATACTATTAGCATTGCACTTTTAAAATATCAAAATACCTTAATAACATGACATAAAAGATAGACTTAATTTCCACCAAGAAAAGAGGAGACTTATTCCCTTAGTCAAAATACAAGCTTAACTAAATTGATTTTATCCTTAATGAGTAAAGAAAAGAGTTAATATCTACTTTTGATATGACCAATCAATCCTTGTGTTTTATGACTCCAGTATATATCAAATCACCCTTATGATTCCTTGTGTAAGATGAATAAGAACAATGGATTTGATATTTCTTTCATAGGTCTTATTTTCCAATATTCTTTATGATTTTATTTTGATCTTCATGATCTTTTTTTCTCTGGACCTTGATGTCTAGCTATAGTGCCCTTGAACAATGATTATATATTAGCAAAGGGATTTCCATAGATGAGACAATGAGAAATAACTCAAAAGTCTAACATTTAAGATCATATTTAGTCATTCCAACACTGATTATTTTTAATACTGCACATTTGTCAATTATGAACCCTAAATTTTATGTAGTCTCTGCAAGTCCCTTTTAACTTTATAATTTTTGTTCTGTTCTTAGTTCCAGGACACACACACACACACACACAAACACACACAAATAAACAGACACACATACATATGTAGACTCTCACTTAACTCTTACTTCATTGCTGTAATTTCAATACAACTTTAGACTGAATTATAGAAATCTAGGTAGCCAAACTTTATAACCAATTGGAGTATTTTGGGGATATATATACACACATATTTACATACGTATGTATGTATATGTATATGTGCATGTGTACAATATATGTGGGTGCACATATACATGTATATATGTGAATATATGCATACATATGCCCATATATTATGCTTTAGATCTTGAACTAATACAACTCACAGATCTGTAGAGATCACAGATACTGAATTATTGCCAAAATATGCTAACTTTTATTTTAGACTGCAGTCAAAGAAAGTAACTATTTTTCAGGGTTGTATGATAGCACAAGTTCAGGTGGTCTCATATTATACCATTTGAAACCTTATGACCTAAGTAAAGAAATGTGATGACTAAAGTTAAAAAAAGGCAAGGATATGGTGTTAATATGTCAATGCCTTGAAGTTATACACTTTCTAAGACAGAAATGAATCAAGATATAAAATTATATAGGACATGAACTGAGAGGCTACGACAAATATTGTCTTGGCAATAAAGATTGGATGTGAGAGGTAAGTCGTAGGACTCCTCCCAACTCTTTCATAATCTATTTCCATTTAAGATCCTATCTTCATCTGGATGGGACCCTAAAGTAGAAATCCCAACTGTACTTCTACTAAAAAGACTCATCCAGACAAGCTCCTCATAAATAAAACTATCTTCTCCATTCACAAGCAAGTGAATAAAAGAAGAAATGTTGCCTCGGTATGCTTACTGATCCATGATTGAAATAGATAATTTATTTTATCATAGTGATTGTATTGCAAGAAGTAAAAATGCTAAATAACAATTGTAAATTAATTTTGAAAATTCCTATATCAGTCATAAAACAGATGTGATGACTCTATAGTCCTTTTTCTCTAATGAATACTGATAAAAATTATGTTTCATTGACTACTCTGTGGCACAAATCAGATACAAAAGCTTATTAAATTTCCACAAAACTGAGAAGATGTTGACAATTCCTTGTTATACTCTCAAAGTTCTTAACTTTCAAATTCATAATTTTTAGAAGACTCTTCAGTCATCTTTGGAAAAGCATTCTTTTTGTTCCTAGACAAATGAACACCATTTTAAATAATTAACATGTACATAAACTGAAACAATATATATTAATAGTGATTAATTACTAAATTTTGTACTAAGGATGCAATTAATCATGAACAAAAAGCCAATGCACTATGAAAGCTTAAGAACATACAAAATCCATCAAATGCAATCGCTAGTAAGTGCTTGGTCTAGTGAGGAAATCAAATTTATCGTATGTGTGTGTATATATACACACATATACACATACACACACACACATACATATATATGTGTGTGTTCAAATTAAATTCAGCCAGCAATGGAAAAAAAAAAAAACTTCAGGTTACTCATTATCTGGAATCTCATAGGACTCCCAAGATCCAAATGATAAAAATATCTGTCTAGTAAGAATTTATTTTTCTTTCCAGAGTGCATATAACCCAGTGGTGTTTGTGATAAAGATCAGTAAAGCAGCTAACCTCATATTTGGAAATTTTTGTATTTTACATAATTCTTCCCAAAAAAACTTTGTTATATTATAGGTAATTCACTTACATTCCCCTTATTTAGCTCTTCTTCCATAATTCATGTTCTCCATATTTGCTCTAAAATTCTCAGGTTTATAAAACAATAAAGAAAAGTTATCCCCAAATCAAGTATATACTTTTATTGATGTAGTTGCTAGAAAAAGTGACCTATGCTATTTTTCCCCAAATTTTAAAGCCTTGAACCTAGTGGATTAAGTAAGCTTATTTAGATTTATGTGCTTAATTTTATATACTCTGAAGCAGAAATTCTTAGCCTGGGGTCGTACTCAAGCCACAAAGGGGTCCTGAAATAGATTTCAGGGGATCCATGAACATGGATGTGAAAAAATATATCTTTATTATCATTAACCTCCGACAGAAATTTTGTGTTTCCCTAAATTGTGAATGGAAACAACAACCATTACTCTGAGAAGGGATCTAGTGGACTTCACCAGATTGTCAAAGAAATTCAGAGCACAAGAAAAGCTAAAGAACGTAAAGAATCTTTTACCAGACTTAAGTTTTCCTCGGATAATTGATTCTTATAGAGCATGCACAAAAACAAACAAACAAACATATTTAGCCCAATCTTTCTTTTTAAATAATATTACATTCTGGACTATTGAAATAATGTGTCAGAAAGTATCTATATGATTTCTCAATGCAAAAATTTATTTTTATTGTGTGCAATTAAATAGATGTAACTTTAAAGCATTAGTAATAGTCCAAAAAATAAAAGAGAGGAAAATAGATTTAACCAAAGAAAATGCAGAATTAATACTGAACACTTTCTGGAAACTTTTAAAATTTACTTTCCTAAAACAATATTTGTATAAATCATAATATTGCCTAATTTTGGATTTTAAAAGTTTACACTCAAAGAAAAGTGGAGAATAAAACTTGGAGAA
>CM053591.1:113909718-113925293 GCA_028646515.1 Pseudochirops corinnae | reverse complement strand
ATATCAATATATTAAGATTCATTATTTTTTCCCTTCTTAGGTACTTCCTTCAAAATCAGTCAATCAACAAGCATTTATTAACTACCTCCTATGTTCCATGCATTATGCTAGGAGGTGTAGAAACAGATACAATGATAATTGATTAGTATAGGGAAAAAAATATATATATGTATGTATGTGTAAGTATGTATATATATGTGTGTGTGTATGTATATACATGTATATGTGTGTGTGTATGTGTGCGCATTCATGTGCATGCTTATTCCAATGGAGTAGGTATTCCAATGGACTTAGAGTCTGGAAAAGCAGAGTTCAAATCCCTTTTGAGATATTTAGTATCTTTATGATCCTGGACAAGTCATTTGACTCCAGTCTTAATTTCCTCATCTGAAAATTAGAGATAATTACTCCCCCACCTTCTTTTATAGGATCCTTGTGATGATCAAAAGAAATTACATATGGAAATTGCTTTGCAAATCTAAAAGCGTTTTATACATGTTATCTATTATTATTACACTAGTGGTTTTGTAGGTGAATACACGTGAAAGAAGGGGCTCAAAATAATTTTATTCCTCTCTAAGTTGTATTATTGATTCATTTCCATAGTGTCTTCCCTATCATGGCACAGATTTTTTTTTCCCCCCCTGGAAGTTCATTCTACCCCTAGACTACATTTCCCCTTTGGAGGTACTCTCCTGCCCCTGTCTCTATTTCTGATTGACTGGTTGCTTCCAGAAACTCTGTTTTAAAAGGAGAAGCAGGATAACTATGTCTTCATTATTCTCCAGGCTATACTGCAGATTCATCTCCACAGAACTTCTCTACCATACCCTTTGTATTCTACCATCCCTAAAACCTCCTTCCACTTTCAGTTCCCTTTTATCTGTTGCCTTCATCCATTAGTACATAAATCATTGATATTTAGGACTGTCTTTCCCTCTGCCCATATTTGTATTTCCACTGCTTAGCACAATTCATAGTACAAAGTCAAGAGTTAAAAAAATTGTTGACTTTTGCGTGCATCTGAAATGAAACTCCCAAAATTTGTTCTTTTAATAGTTTGGAGGAAAATGTCTGCCTTTTGGACTGTGCTAAATTGTTCTATCTAGACTCAGAAGAAAATAACACTAAAGGAAGACTAATCCCATAGGAATATATTTGCAGAAACGATATAATTATTTTTTTTTCCAAATTGAGTTCAAATGTATTCTTTAAATTAACAATAGTATTGTTTTACATAGTATGGGATCCACAAACTATCAACAGTATTTTCCCTTAAAGGAAAAAAAAAAATGCAGCCTCTGTGGTTCTTAATCCTACTGTTCTGAAAAATATTTTGTGGACTTATAGAATGTGACAAAGGGAAAGTATCTTCTCTTTTCCAGATTGGTAGTACCTGTTGTTTTTAAAAAGAGGAAACTAATATTTTCAACATTATAGACAGACTAGTATGGTTGCATTCTTTTCTGACAAGGTATTGGAATAGAGTTATAGTAAAAATAAATTATTATCCTCTTTGGAGAGATTATAGTAGTGGGTAATAAACATTTCTTTATGTAGAATGACAGAGGAGACTAAACTAATCTCACTCTATGATAGCGTATCAGACTTTGTAACTCAAGAAGATGAGAGACATGGTTTAGTCTGACATAACTAAAGTTATTTTTTTTAATGATCTGTTTATCAATAAATTTGGAAAATATGGAAGAAACTATAATCTTTTAGGAAAATGTACAACTAAGGAGCAAGCCATTCTGAAAAAAATAATGAATACTATTAATAGGCCAACGTCAATATCATAGGGGCCCAATGGGCCCAAGAGCAGTTAAGGACTTGTGAACAAGGGAGTCAGATTATTTAAAATTTTCATCATTAGTTCAAATATGCTAATTGAAACTCTCCTAGAAATGCAGGCGAAAATCTTGAAGATGAAAAACAGCATTTGAAGTGACTGATTAATCACAGGTTTCAGAGATTTTTTTTTTCATTTCAAAATCTGGAAAACATAAGAACCAAATGGAAATAAGTAGAATTTGTTGACAAAATTTGCCCTCATTTAATTGAATTACTATCTATGCTTTTGTTAATAACAAAGACAGAACATATGTCATTTTTCTTCTACTTTTTTAAACTGCTATTTTTGTTTCTCAAAATCATTTAATTAGATGATTGAAATGTAAGCTTTTTAACTAGATCATGGAACTTGCTATATCTATACAACACTTAACCAAATGGATGCAAAATAAATAATATAGTTAAACACTCCATCTTGCTTCACATGACGCCAAACATCCAGAAGTTTGTTATTTAAATGACATAATGAATTTTTTATTTTTCTCCTGAAACACTATAGCATCCAATGAGTACAAACTTATAGAATAAAATGCTATATTTATATTTGATCATATATGGTAATTTCTTTTCCAGGATGAGATGCATAAGATTTGCATTATAACATTGGGATTATTGAATACTTGAAATTATGTGTATCTATTCAGAAAAGTTTAAAATGCAAGGATTCTGGGTATTGGTATGCATTTGTGACTGATTTCACAAGTGTTCCTTGGAGAAGAGAGGTACAGAAGAAACACACGAAGAGTTATTGGAACTGAATGAAGAAAATGTTTTTCAGGATCATGCTTACCTGTATAGCAATCAGAAAATTTATCCAAGTGTCAGGGCATAGGATGTCTCTCCCAGAATCCAAAGACTACCACTGTTTACAAGATAATATATCCAAGATAAACACATTTTTGTGGCAATTACAAAAACTTAGTATACAAGGGATGAAACTATCTCAAATAATTTTTTTACTCTAAAATCGATAATCTCTGTTTTCTGAGGGGTTAGGTCCACTCTAACAGTAATTGCCATGGGTGCATATATATAATTCAGGATAAAAAAGAAAAGGCATAATCAATGATTTGTTAAAAGCAGAAACTCCATATTGTTGAAGTTTGTAGCAATCTTTTTTTTTTTTTCCTTCTTCTTTGGCTCTTACATCGTAAATATTCAAAATTCATTTGCTAGATAGTAATGCTAACTGGAAAACTGTAATAGCATCTTTCTTTGTTAAGTTTTCTAGGTAGCAATAATATTATCTAATATTTAAAAGCACTTCAAGCTTAGCCAAATGTTTTATTTATTTATCTTATTTGATCCTGACAATCCTGTGAACATAGATATTATTATCATCATTTAAAAGATGATAAAATTAAGCCTCAGAGAATTTAAGTGTACATACAACAAGAATCAAAAATGACATTGGAATCAAAGGCTCTCTTGGCACCTTAGCCTTCACCTTTCATCTTTGGACCACACTGTCTTTTTGTGATATCTTCAAATAGCTCATGTGAATGCAATTATTGTTAAGGAAGAAATTTATAGGTTTTGTTACATTTTCTAAAGTAAGCTATACTGCTGGAGTAAACATGACAAGATGCAATTAAAATGGTTATGATTAATTATTTAAATTCGTTTTTGTTTTCTGTTATGCTTGAATTTATTATGATTAACTTTGCCAATGATGGAAAAATCAGAATAAATAATATTTTAAAAGGTAAAAAGTTATCTACACTTTTTAATATGAAAACACAGACAACTATGTGCTTTTACCCACATATTTCCATGCTTCTCAATGGTATGAATAAATCTCTGGGAGTTTCTTGACTACTGGAAAAACTCTATGTTAATGTCAAAATTTTGTTGCTCAGTTGTTTTTTTAGTCATGTTTAACTCTTTCTGAGCCCATTTGAGGTTTTCTTGGCAAAGACACCAGAGTGGTTTATCATTTCCTTCTTCAGCTTATTTTACAGATGGAAAAAATGAGGCAAACAGGCTGAAGTGACTTGCTCAGGGCCACACAGCTAATAAATGTCTGAGGTCAGATTTTAATTCATGAATATAAATCTTTCTGATTCCAAGCCCAGTTCTCCATCCACTGAGTGGCTTCATGCACTCCATCCACCACTAACTTCTCATGACTAAAAATTAGACTAGGTTAAAATTTTGGGGACCAGATTAACTTAGGGGATAAGAGTTCATCAAAATAGGAGGACAACTTGGTGATTAGTTCTGGGTCATGTTAATGAAATGAAAAAGAAAAATACAGAATGATCTTATCTTGGGCAACCTCTTCCACTTCCACTAAAAGGATCATGCTAAAGTAGTAGAAAAGGATTCAGAGGCGGCAAAGATTTGGCCAAACTACTGAACCTTCTAAAAAATTAATTGCCAGAATTATAAATGTTACATCATTGTTTAATAACAAGAGTGGATATAATAGAGAAATTGAATTGCACCAAAGTTAATAATTTCTCCATAAATGAAACTAGAAGGCAAATGGAATATGTTGTTCATAAGTTTTCTTTGGAGGGGTAAATTAAGTTGGTATTGTCATATATCTAAAACCAAGAAACCATTTCATGGAATACTCTATCATCTACACTGTGCACTGCACATGCTTGCAAAGAGAACCATGGGAAAAATTCCAACTTGTTTGTCAACATCTGTTGCAGAATATTAAGAGGTATAAACATTTTAAAAGGAACTCAATATGTTGTTCCTACTTAAATCAATATATAATTTATATTAAGTAAAATCAATGCAAAGTTAGGCATAAAGGGAAACAATAAAAATCATCGTTTGTGCATAGAAAGATTAGATGAGAGAGGTAAAAATTTATGCACTACACTAAAGGCTCATGTCTACCTATATATTGTATTTTTTTTTCAAGAAAAGAGTCTGAAGTCAATGTATATAGCAAATTCCAAGTTTCATACATAATAAATTAATCACATTTTAACAGATGGTAAATGGCTGATTACTAATGTGGGAGTGATGTCTCACAAAACTGGAAGCAGCACTCAATATATAGTAGCCCACTAAATTGTTCGAACAAAAATAAAAATCAATACCAATTTAGAAAGATGAACAAAAATGATAAGCAAATATGATGTTTATTTGAGGCAATGGCAATCTGGCTTCTCTTAGTACAATGTTGACACAGGAAAAATGTGCTTCATCACAAATTTATTAGCATAGATACATCATTTTCTAAGGAAGTTTAGCTGAAAAAAATGAACCAACACAATGAGGAGTTCGAAAGGGTCTAGAAATCTGCTAGCCAGATCATGATTTTGTCAAGTAAAGAGATGTGGTAGCCAATGACAACACTATTTGAGAATACAAATTCATGTGTAAAACTTCACATAGAAAAATATTAGATAATCATGGATAACACCACTTCATGAAGCAGCAAGAATCATTGAGGGGGATATAAGTTTATAAACAGCATGCCTGGGATGGAAGAAATAAAAAGAAGGAAAAGAAAAAAGAAGGAAATAAGCATTTATTAAGCATTTACTCTGTTAAGTTCTTTGGAAATATTACCTTATTTGATTCTCACAAAGGCCCTGGGAGGTATATGCCATTGTTATGTTCATATGATAGTTAAGGAAACTGAGGCAGACATTGATTATGTGATTTGACATTTGAGGATACATTTATGTGGAAAACAAAGAAATTTTAAAAATTGAGAAATCTGTGAAGATTTATGCAACAAATTTATACTCTATTATTAGAAAAACCACAACTGAACCTAAACATCTTAGTTACTAATGTGCTGCATGAAAAATAGCACTTTTAGAAAATGGGAAGAACAGACTAGATATTGTGGACTAGACCAGTGGAGGACTACACTAGAGCTTATATAGTTTTGAGGACTATGGGGAGTCAACTACTATGCTATCTCAAAGAGGGAAAGATATCCAGTCCTAGAAATATTATAGACGTTATTACTACCAAAAAAGTAAATGAGCAATTATAAATTACTGACATATGCCATTTTCTCTCATACCTAAAATTCCTATGAGAATAATCTATGCATATTCATCAAGAAAAGTCATGATGGGAATGCATTAGATGGGAATAGTAAGCACAATTATATTGTACAGCAGAACACATCTTTACTGTGACACAGTTGTCTGAAAGATATAGAGAATAGTGTATGTTGACTTTAGGAAGACATTGTATTGTGAAGAGCAAAATACCTTTTAAAGGCTCTCTTCCAACAAGGTGTCTCCTAGGTATATGTCTAAAATATTCCTTGAAAGATTTAGAAAGAGAAAGCTTTATTCAATAATCATCTAATTAATATTAGATAAGACATAAAATAGGACATACACTAGTCAAAGGTATTTGTCACTGTAAGGGATGACACTATAGCATCCGAATGAAAGATGAATTCCTTGAAGTATATCAAGGTTCTCTATCTGCTTCTTTCTTCAGTTGGCATCGTGTTGATTACTTTAAGCCCTAGGACGTTACATCGTTTTTTTTAAATGAGAAGCATAATGACTCAGAAAAAATCTGTCCTATCTATGAAAGAAAAAACCAAGTGGATGAAAAATGTACATATTGCTCATCTCTAGTTAGAGGGAAAACCCACTGAATTGGTCCCTCAGAAAGAAAAAAACACTGAATGACTAGTGAATAAGTCCTACGATTAAAGAGGAAGGGGATAAAGACATTAACTGCTTTGGAGAAACTGTATATTATGTTTAATAACCACAAATTTCTTCCTAGACCAAAGGGCTGTGTGTTTAATCTAAATGTTCTTCTGTTTATACTGTATAGAACTGAATCATAGAATAACACCAGTATCTAAATAATTAGCATTCTAGGTCATTCAAAGTATAAAGGAGGGATGCATAGTGGCCAGGGAGGTTATAAAACATTACAAAAAAAAATTGCATAGGAAAAGTTCGGGAAGGGATGTCATCAGGGAACAGTGACCAAAATATGAGGTGAGGTGGTCTATTAGGGGTTGCAAAAGATAACTATGCAAAGTCATACATATTCCATTGGTATTCACTCAATGTCAAGAGATCTAGAGAAGGACCATGATACACTGGTTTCAGTATCATCTCTGGAGGATTTTTTAATGATTTCAAACAACAATAACACAGGATATTGAAAGCATAGATGAGTTGTGATATGAGCTGCTGTATAATCAATGAGATTATGCATTCATTCAAGTTTCAGAGTACTGAAGTATGAATAAAAGTATGGATATAGTTCCTCAATATAATCATAAATGCTCCATATACAATCAGGATTGATATAATTATTTACATTATTAATTGCTGAAATTTTATATATGGATAATAACATCTAACTAGTTCATTTCTTGCTTAATGATTTTATGCTTTAGACTTTAGTTACTTTTCCCTGTTTATTTTCCCTGTTCTCAATGCTTAAATATTTTAACAGACAAATGGAAAGCTTAATTTTACACCTATAATCAACACATTTAATAAGAATATTGTGAAATTATACTAAGAGCCTAGGAAAAAATTGGAACTGTGAAAAGTTTACTCTGATTAATTCTACACTGATCTGTTCAATGCCCTTTCTCCCTTTTCATTATCTAACCCCCCAAAGCACTTGGTGTTCTTAAACTGTACGCTAGTTGTACTAGGTGTGATGATCAATATGACCTTAAACAGAATCTTAGGTAGGCAGGAAGGTATAGTTGAAAGAGTTTTGGATGTGGAGAGAGGGAACTTGGAGTCCAATCCCAGCTTGGTAATTTGTCAGCTTTGTACTTTAGGCAGTTCTCTAAACTTCGTTTCCTCATCCAAGTAATCAGGTACTTGCAGTAGAATAATGTTAGTTGAAAGTTTCTTCTAGCAGCAAAGCTATGATTTACATTCCTTTATTTTTGTCTTCCTTATGACTATGACTATAATGATGACTACAACTCAGATAACTATGACTATGACTACAACTACTACAAGTAGTACTGCTACCACCACTAATATAATAGCACTTAGATCTTACTTTAAAGTGTGCAAAGTGCTTTACAAAAACTATATCATTTTATTTTTCATATAACTTCAGGAGATAGCTAATATTATTATCCCCATTTTACAGATGATGAGACTGAGACAAAGTTTAAGAAAATTTCCCAAAATCATAAAGCTATTAAGTATCTGAGGTAGGATTCAAACTTGTCTTCCTGAATCCGGATCCATCACTCTATCCATTGTACTACTCTCTGGATTAACTTTATCTATGTTAAATTAGGATATACATGAACTTAACTATAAAGAAAAAGTAGTAATTCTCAGATTTTAAACTCCCAAATTTTCCATGTTATTGATGAATTGATTTTTCTTCTTTTGTAACTGAGGAGCAGATATATATTAACCCCAAGAAGAATGACCAAATTATAATAACTCAATGGAGATAGAGCTGTTTTAAGAATTGCCATCTATACGATACACATCTTAGTTTGCATAAACAAGAAAGTATGAAATAGGTTGGGTAGGGAATGTTGCAGTTAAGTAAACAGCAGTAATCTTCACATGTAACACATTTCCACATGCATTCTATGTGGGAATAGCTTACTTTATGAGATTTTAAGATTTACAAAATCTTCTCTTTAATAATCCTAATATGTAGAAAGTTCCAATAGTATTAACCTCATTTGAATTTAATTAACTTATTAATTTAATTAAGAAATTAAGAAACGGGGACTTGGAGGAATAAAGTGATGTTCCCAGAGATAAACACATGACAAATGCTGAATCTCAGATATGAATTGAAGTCTTATAAGTTCAGCAAAAAAAAGATCTATCTTAATCTTTAAAAAACTACCAAATTATTCAGATAATTGACTTGATTGTTAAAATGAATTGATATTTCTATCCTGAAGATTTCATATCTGGTCTTAGAGTATCTTTACTCTTTTTACTATTACAATGTCTTACATATTCAGCACACTTTATTTCTATTTTTCATATAGTATCTTAAAGAAATTTTCTGTAGAGAAAAAAATTCAAGAAACTACACATCTTTGAAAATTGTGGCACTAAGTCTATTTGTAAGCAAAGCAGGCTCTTCATCCTTCTCTATCTACTTTCCAAAAAGCTTAATTCTCAAATAGCTATAGCAAAATTGACCTTGATTAGTCATCCATAACATATTTTATGACAATTTTTGGAAGACTATAATCAATGAGACAAAGAATATTAGCATTCCAAAGCACTGAGTAAGTGACAAATTTAAAAATCTTGTATTGTTGTTACTTCAATTACTTCATTGTAAATGAAGTGCCTAAGTCCTCATAAACTATGTTGATAAGTGGTGTATCCCTGCCAACAAGACAGAGAGCACTGAAAAATTAGCTTGAAAATTTAATACTGTTGAACTTTATTGGAATGATTGGATTCAAATAGAGGTTATATCAATTTGAAACCTCTCAGTTGTATGCTTAGCACACAAAGGAAATCTGCCATAGGCTTTGTGAGCTCTGGTTAATGATATTATTTTCTTCTTTTGGATTGGACCCATTGGCTATACTTCCAGTACAATACATTTCTATCCAATAATTATGTATCAAAAACTTACTCTGTAGAAAATACCGTACCAGGCACTGAGGATACAAAGACAAAATTTAAAATATCTCCTCCCTCAGAAGGGCTAATATACAGTGTTCTGTGTGTGTGTGTGTGTGTGTGTATGGATGTAAAATACATAAACGAATAAGGTTATATACATAATAGTTTGAGGTGTGAGAGAACACTAAAAAGTAGTACTGTCAGAATAGTTTCTAATGGCCTGTGAGTTAGGCCTTGTTGGAAATTAAGTGTTTTGAAAGGCAGAGGTAAAGAATGCACTTGACTTACAAGATGAAGAAGAAAAATTTTCCCAACTTACTCACAAAATCCTACCCATAGCTTAGGCTTATCCCTCATGCCTGGAATTAACCCCTTCTTCAAATTTTCAATTCTTCCTCTTTGAATTCCCAGCTTTTTTTTATTCATTCATTCATTCATTTAGGTTCAGTTCATATGTCATCCTCTTCTGTAAAGTTTTCCTGATCACTCTAGTTAATATTATTTCCCTCCTCAAATTATCTTGTATCTACTTATTTATATAGATGTTTTATGCCCCCATTAGAATGTAAGCTCCTTGAAATTAGGGAATTTAGAGTGAGTCTTTTTATGATTATCTTCTAGCTTAGTACCTTGAACATGATATAAATGAAAAGAATGTTTAACTCCATTTAATAACTCCTTTATTATAAATATCATGATAGTTACATAAAATGGAGTTAATTGTACTTGCTGAAGATACTTGTCACCATGATAAAAGATGTGAAGCCCAAAATAAATTCAGAAAATGGATCTCCCATAATTGCTGTAGCCTTCCAGATGTTTCTGTTTAATTGTGGCATTGTCATGACTACACTAAGTTCTAGAACATGACAGATCCTCTCAAATGAAATCCTTAAAAATTTAATGAAGAGACTATTTACACAAGAATGAACAAGTGAAAGAAGAGTGTCTATTGTCAATAGACAACATGGCAATTAATAGAGAAGTCTAGAGAGCTTTTCTGAAAGTATCTGTAATTGTATTGACCCTCTAGATGAACAATAAATCAACGAATGGGGCATAGAAATTAAAAAAAAAAAACTTTGAGTTCCAAATTATCTTCCGTCTTCCTTTCCCATCCACCCTCATTAAAAAGCAAGCAATTCAAAGTTTTAAAAACAGATTTTAAAAATTGTTTTTACATGCAACTGGGAAATAAGATATAGAGGCAATATGGTATAGAAATCTGTTTTGCTCCACAAGAAAGTAAGGGGGGAGGCAATAAAGGGGACTCATAAAAGGGAGGGCAGACAGAGGGAAGAGGTAATCAGAATACATGCCATCTCAGGACTGAATAGATACAGTAAACTAAGTGAGTTTATTCTCACTGACCCATAAATCAAGACAACTGGGCCTCAGGGCTGGAGATTCAAGGGAAGAGTTACAAAGGTTGGGAAGGTAAGTCCCCCAGGCCCTGGTCTTCTGGAGTCTAAAAGTCTGTATAATAAAGAGGTTGATTATGTACCTAAAATACAACCGGGATTCACTCATTTTTTTCAGTCATATTCAACTTTCCATGTCCCTATTTGAGGTTTTCTTGGCAAAAATAACTGGAGTGGTTTGTCGTTTCCTTCTCCAACTCATTTGACAGATGAAGAAACTGATCCAAATAGGATTAAATAATTTGCCCAAGGTCACACAGCTAGTTAGTGTCTGACACCATATTTGAATTCAGGAAGATGAGTCTTCCTGACCCCAGGACCAGCACTTTATCCACAGTGACACCTACCTGCCCAAATCGTCATTGATATTTGAACTGTGAAGCATGCTGCAGATTATTTCAAATCAATACTTTTATTATTTTTCTATTTTCATCTTTTTCTTAGCTATGAAGCTAGTATTGTCCTCACCTACAAAACTTTGGTACTTCAAAATGGTTCTTGCCCTGAAATTACATTCTCTCAAAGTTTTTTCATAGCCTAGTCCTCAAGTTAACATTACCAACTCAATGGTCAGAGGCTGCATAGAACTCTAATTCTCTATCTAGAGAAGAATTGCTTTCCTGCACATTTCAAAATGTTACTTTCCTTCCTAAATTTTGCTGTGACTTTATAGATATTTTAATATTTGATATAATTTGACAAATCTTTTTTATTACATAGAAGAAAATAAGAATGTGCTATGTACATCTGTGTTTTTATTCATTTGCTTACAAATTTTGCTTACTATTTCAATAAATAGAAGAGTGAGCCATACACAATAATTGGTGCAGGGAAAATCATTGGTGATTCTAGTTTGAAGGACTGTAATTAACTAAAGGTTATATAAGGATTTCTGTAGTAGATATAAGTTGCTATTGCAACCTAAGCTGGTCACCCTCATTTTGGAGCAAGAGAAAGCTCAGCACAAATATCAGAGATAGAACTGGAATAAGTTTCAAACCATGTACTGTTTTTAGTCCTTTGTTCATGGGTTCATTTTGTTGTTTCATTTTTTGGTCCCTTCCTGCATTTCTCAGCTGGAAAAGATATCATGACTTAGAATAAGGGAGTGGCTCAAAGTTCCAGAGAACTTCTAGTTCTAGAGAAAATCTTTTTATGATTATTTTCTAGCTTAGTACCTTGAACATGGTATGGCTGATAAGATCAATACTCGGTCATTGGTCCAGGGATTTGCTTCTTATGTGTAGTCTCCAACTAGTCATTCTAATTGCATCAAGAAATTTTTCTTAAAATAGCTATAAATGTTAGATAAGTTTGTAACATCATAATGATCAAAAGAACTCACATTACTCTATGTCTTTGTTTTTTCCCATACTTTATCCCATTTGATCTTTACAATACTCTCATAAAGGATTATGGAAAAAATCATATGGTAAATCTGAATATAGTACAGTAAATCACCCAAGATGTTATACTTAAGTGGTATCAGTGACAGTATCACCTATATACATGAATTGAAATAAATGGGTTAAGTCTGTCTTATAGTAAAATTGGTGGTTAAGAAATAAAGTGCTGGGAGTGGCTAGGTGGCCCAGTGAATAGAGAACTGGCCCTGGAGTCAGGAGGACTTGAGTTCAAATCAGACCTCAGACACTCAATACTTAGTAGCTGTGTGGCCTTGGGCAAGTCACTTAATTCCAATTGCCCTGCAAAGATTATGAAAATACCTGGACTAGGGCTCTATTGTGTGAGAACTCATTGGTGAGTTTCAATCTTCACTGAAAGAATAATTCGCCACATGAATAAGAACAGTGTCTCATTGAGATAAAGAAATGCCAATATTATTATATCTATCAACCATATAGATTACAATGAATTGAGCACCAATTCTCCTTGAGTCCCAGGGTAACCTTGAGTTTTAGAGAATTCTAAGAGGGCAGCAAGACAAGTAAAAGATGGTTTTGTTTTGTTTATGATCAGGGAGGAATCAGGTTCATTACTTTACAAAAAAATGTTTTGAAGAGTAAATACTTTAAATCATTTTTTTTCTCTTGAGAAATGGCAAAATGCAATGTCAGTTGTATCAGTACATCTCTGTCAGAAGCAGTAACCTTGATTTTATGAGTGATTTATGAGATTATTCATTTGGTTTTCTACTCAGCAATCCTTCATGTTTCTATTGCTTGCCCCTTCCTGGTGATTAGTATGGGAATATGAGAAGGAGTTTAAGTTCTTCGTGTACTAATATTAGTCATGTTGTGTTTCCAGGCCAAAGTCTAGCATTTCCCAGGCTACATCAATTATAGAACTTCAAGAGGGCATTTTAAAAACAGTCAAATGATTTTACCCTCTCTTTCCCATGCATGTTACATTTGTCCTATTCTGTACTTCAGCATTCCTTTATTTCCCTCAGAAATAAAAGGAACGGATACGGAAAAATAAATAACAATTTTTAAATGACATAATGAAAATGAGCTTTAAAAATATATTTTCATATAGGTGTGACCTTTACCACCACTGTAGGTTTGGTTTTCCTCTGGCTGCCTTTAAGACACTGATAAGCTTCCTAATTCCTGTGCTTGATTTGGTTTGTAGCTGACTCTCAGTGAGTCAAGATTTGAGGGTATGATTGCACAGGACAACTGACTTGGTGCTTCCCAAAAAAGATAAATAGGAAGTTGTACACTTAAGTGAGTCACATAGCTTTGCTGTGTAAAGCAATTTTTGACAAAAAATTAATTCTTTCTGCATGCACATATACATTTAGAAATGATACCTTTAACTTTTCTTTTTATACTCTTGTGAATCAATGCTAATATGCCTCACCTCCAAGACAAGCCCCTCTTTGCAACGTAGTAAAATGGTTGTTAACAGTCAACACAGTATCAGTATTTAGTGTCCACAATGTTTGCCTCACCAATATGCCTACCAAGAATAGGAAAGCAGGGATGGCTAGGTGGTGTGGTGAATAGTCAGAAGGACCTGAGTTCAAATCCGACCTCAGACACTTGATACACATACTAGCCATGTGACCTTGGGCAAGTGATTTAACCTTAATTGCCCTACCATCCCCCCTCCAAAGAGCAAAAAAAAAAAAAAAAAAAGGACAGGAAAGTGATTTTCGTTATCTGCCTTGTGAAACCAATGTGCTTTTGAACAAGATCTTTTTTATTGTTGCCTCTTTTTATTACTGTCTTCATTTATATTAATGTAGTCATTGTGCATATTGTTCTGATTTTTTCTTTATTCCCTCTTCAAAAATTCATATCCTTCTTATGTTTTTGAGTTCCTCATACCTTTCATTTCCTAGGACACAATAACAATCCATTTCATTCATATGATAATTTGTTGAGCCACACTCCCTTTGATAGACTACCAGTTTGATTACAGTTCTTTGATGCCAATAATGGTGCTGCTATGAAAATGTTGTACATGCTGTGTAATTTCTTTGTCTTTGACTTGAAGAGTAATATTTGCATATATTTTTCAAGAAAGATACAATACAAACATTGAAGAATAAAGTCTAGGCCAGGGGTGGAGAACCTGTGACCTTGAGATCATGTATGAGTCTCTAGGTCCTCAAGGGGATTTGTTCTGTGAAATTTGGTTTCAGTGAAAGGACTACACTTGAGGACCTAGAGGGCCACAAGTGGGCTCGAAGATACAAATTCCCCACCCCTGTACATTTCCTCATTAAACATTATCTCTTAAATAATTGTAGCTCAATATAACTCTAATCTGTCTTATTTTTTCTCTTAAGGATAATTTCAAACTTTCCCTTTCTTCAGGTTTAGATGTAGGTGAGCCATGTATATTTCCTGGATGCTTGGAAATTGCTTCTGATGCAATGGCTAGAGCTGACTCTAATTGTGCTGGCTGGCAAAAGAACTTTACCTGTGACAGCTAATCTCAAAAACCTTAAGGACCATGCACCTTCTTTGAGAGAAATGCCTTATCTGTTTCACATCACTTCTCTCTGTTTCCTGCAACTTAACTTTTCAGGTTAGAATGAAAAGAATCTAGAGGCATATCATTCTTGCTTTGGCTATGGGGTGAATATCAGGCCTCTTTTTTAACTTTCCAATTAGAGAAATATTCTTGCTGCATTTGACTCATCGCTTTCCCCATAGTTCTAGTTACTCATTAATTACTTACATAGAATAGTCTCTAGTGCTTCTAGCCATACCTACACCCTGCCAAAGGGGCAATGTCCTTTTCTTCCTTAAGAAACTTGAAAAAATTCTTTGAAAAGAACTTTAATCAGGATTATGGAATTTTCTCCTCATATTCTTTCCTTTGGACTCTTATTTTTAGTGTTCTAAACAAGAAGATTCACACATATAGATAGGACCAAGAAACTGCTTACCTTTCACACTTCCCCTACTTATATTTCTAGTTTGTCCACCAAAGCTTGTCCAACAAATATTATTATTTTATAAGAATATGCTGAAGGTTTTCACAACTCTCTGAAATTTTGTGACAATTCAGTATTGTCTTTCTTCATGATAGAGTTTAATGGTCCATTGACAAACTTTATTAAGCTTTGTTCTAGTATTTTTCACAACTTACCCCAGACCTCGGTAACAAATTCTTTGCTGAAAGGCCCTACATCTCTAGTTCTATGTCTTCCCTACTTCAGAAACTTACTCAAGTCTTTGGAAAGCTATCCTAGGCTTAACAAACTTTGTGTGTCATTTTTTCACTTAAAACAATACCTTATAAGCTCACGTATTAGCATACTTAATTGTAT
>CM053591.1:113893273-113909218 GCA_028646515.1 Pseudochirops corinnae | reverse complement strand
TATACACACATATAAACACATGTATATATGCATATATGTGTATCTCCACATATATGTATATATACATATTTACAATCATATATGTAGGAAATAGTGCTAATTACTTACTTTTTTTAAATGGTATTTTGGGGGGGAGCATGGATAAAGTTATAATTAAACCACTTGTATTTTTCTTGTGGGTTGAGATTTGAAGATTTGAAACCTCTACTTACCTTTATATTAAAATCTGCTTCTGTTACTAAAGGAGAGGTTGACATAATTCAAAACTGTCAAAATTAGAAACCATCTAATTGCACACCCTCTTATTAGAGATGAGTCAACCTTGGTCCAGTGCTGAGAAGGGGGAAACTTGCTAACAAACCTATATATTTTTATAGCTCCTAAAAGACTTTGCATGCTAGTTATAGTATTCGATTTGCCACCACAAGCCTGTGAGGTATGCAGTTCAAGTATTGTGTGTGTTTGTGTGTGTGTATGTATGTGTGTGTGTGTATGTGTGTGTGTGTGTGTGTGTGTGTGTGTAGGAGAAATGCAAGAATGAAGCACTGTGAATTTTCCAAAGTCATGCAGCTTAACAAGTAGTAAAGAGAAGACTCAAAGTTAGAGCTTTGGCCTTCAAATAAAAGTGTGTTGTTTTTTGCTTGTTTTCAATATCATGCAGCTGACACTCAGTAAATTGTTGCCAGATTAGTAACTAGAATTCATACTGATTCTCAATCCAATAAACTTCGTTGTGTACTATTACTGCTTGCATAATAATAATAACATTCATAACTGTCTGCTTCACAAATTTGTCACAATCAAGTTAAATATTCTCTTAAAACATTTTGTAAAGCTTGAGTTTTTTTTATCATCATCATTATTATTAAAGCTAAATATTCTTGATGAATAAGGCTGAAATATTTGTGGGAACCACATTGTGAAAGTCCTTGAGTATTAGAATTGGGAGCTGTTACTGAACCCTGTGAGTATTCAGGAACTACCGAGTTCTTTGAGTATGAAAGAGGTGAAACAAAGAACCCAAAATACCACTTAAAAGCTTTTCTAGCAGTTTTGTTGATAGGTACCTAGAGTCTAAATAAAGATAGTTGTAGCAGTAGAAATAGATACAATGTGAGAGATGTTATGAATATCAAATCAATTGAACTTAGATACTGAGTGGATGTGAAGATTAGGAAAGAGGGAAGGGGATGGTGATGGGTGGGGTCAAAGTTGACCCTAAAGTTTCAAGCTCAGGGATTTTGGGGCCATCAACAGATATGGAGAATTTAGGAAGAACAAACTTTGGAGGTATGGGTAATCTGGAGACAATGAGGCCAGTTATAATGATTTGGAATAAAAATATTAAGTCTTGCCTCTGTATTGATTTCCTATTATATATAATGTTAATTGGGGGAAATCACCTGATTAGTCACAGCCTCACTTTCCTTACTACTCCTGCGACCTGGGACATGTACCCTCACTCTTTAGGGCTTTCATTTTCTAACCAAACACACAGACACACACACACACACACATACATACACACACACAAGGCTTTTAAAAGACAATTTCAGTGGTACTTTCTCATTCTGGATTGGTAATTCAATATTAAATCTATGAGTTGACAAGGTTGGCCAAGGTAATACCTCAGTTCATTCTTAGGTCTAGATCTATGATTATAAAGGATGATGAGATTCTCTTTTATAAACTCGCTTTGTAGAATTCCTTGATGTTTCATGGGAAAATAAGGCTAATATTTTTAAAGTATTGTTTCTAGAAAATACTCATTTCTATTTTAAACTCAAAACTATTTACACTCAGGCTTTCCTTGGCACTGGTGCTTTTTCCTCCTAGGTAATAAAAATCTCTCTATTCTTCATCGTGATTTAATGTGTTGCCCAAAACAGTTTATTACTGAGTGACCAGCTTTCTGTAAATGAACTTTCTGGTTCTTGAATGATAAATATAGACCCTCTTTCAGGCCAAGATTCAAAACTATTCCAGTTTGACAAAACTTTCCAGAGTTTGTTCTTTGATGTTATCATTTTCAAAGACATAGAGACTACCTTCATACCATCATGAATTCTTGAAGTAGGACTTCAGCAGGTAGAAAGATATAAATGTCTGTTAAGATACCTATATGGAGAAAGATAGATATAGATATACTATTAAAGTATAGCAAGGGGGTACAGAACTAAGATGGCGGAGTAAAAACAGGGACTTGCTTGAGTGCTCCCCCAAACCCCTTCAAATACCTATAAAAATTACTCTAAACAAATTCTAGAGAAGTAGAACACACAAAATGACATAATGAAACAAATTTCCAACCTGAGACAACCTAGGAAGTTTACAGGAAAGTTCTGTTGCACCAATCTGAGAGAAGAGTACAGTCCAGCGTGGGCCACACCAGCACAGGCAGGCCAGAGTAGACCTGAGGGGACTGAAGCACTGGCAACTGTGGTGGTTTCCAGACTTCTCAACTCACAAATCCCAAAGACAATGTAGAAGGCTAATAGGAAAGATCTTTTGGACCTGGGTAAGAGAGATGCAAGGCCAGCCTTGGCTCCAGCCCCAGAGCAGCAACAGCAGTAGCAGTGGCAGTAACCCCTTCTGGAGCTCCCAGTCCATAGAAAGTGGGGGGATCCAGTGACTGACCAGAGGGAGATTGCAGGTATTTCTTTGGTTGTGCTGATGCATAATTCTTTTCTTTTGCCCATGCTTGGATCTGGATCACAATACTGGGTTGCAGTCCTGGGGTGAGGAATAGTGCTGGTGTAGTGGAACTTGTAGTAGCAGTAGAGAGGGAATCTTCCTCACATTTCCAAGACAGAAAAGAGTGCTTGTTGTCACTCACAGACCAAAGCACAGACCAGGAGAGGAGTAAACACCTCTCCTTTCATCATACAACCTGGGAAGAACTAAAAATATACAGGTCCCTGGAAGTATCTCTGAAAACAGCTGCACAAAACCCCTAAACATTGAGACAGTATATCCTGCATACTGGAACCATAGACTTACCTCAGCAAAGAGCTAAAAAGTCAAGTAATTGGCTGGCAAAATAAGCAAACAGTGGGGGAAAATCAGGCTATAGAATGTTACTTTGGTGACAAGGAAGATCAAAACATACAACCAGCAGAAGACAACAAAATCAAAGATCGTACATCCAAAGCCACCAAGAAAAATGTGAATTGGTCATAGGTCATGGAAGAGCTCAAAAAGAATTTTGAAAATCCAGTAAGAGAAGTAGAGGAAAAATTGGGAAGAGAAATGAGAGAGATGCAAGAAAAACATGAAACTCAAGTCAAGAGCTTGTTAAAGGAGACACAAAATTACTGAAGAAAATAACATCTTAAAAATCGACTAACCCAAAAGGCAAAAGAAATATAATAATACAATGAGGAGAAGAATGCCTTAAAAAACAAAATTGGTCAAATGGAAAAGGAGATTCCAAAAGCTCACTGAAGAAAAGAATTCCTTAAAAAATAGAGTGGAGCAAATGTAATGACTTTGTGAGAAATTGAGAAATTATAAAATTGAACCAAAAGAATGAAAAAATAGAAGACAGTATGAAATATCTTACGAGAAAAACATCTGACCTGGAAAACAGATGCAAAAGAGATAATTTAAAAAATTATTGGACTACCTGAAATCTATAATAATAAAATAGCCTAGACATCATCTTTCAAGAAATTATCAAGAAAAATGCTCTGAAATTCTGAAACCAGAGGATAAAATAGAAATTGAGGAAAATCACCTCCTGAAAGAGGTTCTAAAAGGAAAACTCATAGGGATATTGTCGTCAAATTCCAGAGTTCCCAGGTCAAGGAGAAATTACTGCAAGCAGCTGGAAAGAAACAATTCAAGTATTGTGGAAACATAATCAGGATGAGACAAAATTTAGCAGCTTCTACATTAAGGGATCAGATGACTTAGAATATAATATTCCAGGGGTCAAAGAAGCTAGGATTAAAACCAAGAATCACATATCTGTGAAACTAAGTGTAATCCTTCAGGGGGAATAAATGACATTTAAAGAAATAGAGCATTCTCAAGCATTCTTAATGAAAAGACCAGAGTTGAATAGAAAACTTGACTTTCAAATGGAAGAATCAAGAGGATCATGAAAAGGTAAACAGAAAAGAGAAATCATAAGGGACTTACTAAAGTTGAACTGTTCACATTTCCAACATGGAAAGATGTAATGCATGAGACATTTCTCAATATTAGGGTGGTTGGAGGGAATACTTGTGTGTGTGTGTGTGTGTGTGTGTATGTGTGTGTGTGTGTGTGTGTGTGTGTGAGAGAGAGAGAGAGAGAGAGAGAGAGAGAGAGAGAGAGAGAGAGAGAGAAGAGAGTCAAAGAGAGACAGAAAGAGACAGAGAGACAGCGAGAGAGTGCATATCCAGGCAAGCTGAATATGAAAAGATAATATCTAAAAATAAAATTAAGGGGTGAGAGAGGAATGTACTAGAAGAAAAAGAAAGGGAGAGGTAGAATCACATAAAACAGGCAAGTAAAAGCTTTTTATTTGGAAGGGAAGAGGAGGGGAGGGGAGAGCAAATAAGTGAACCTTATTCTCATCAAATTTGACTTAAGGAGGGAATAACATACACACTCAACTGGGTATGGGAATCTATCTCAGTCCATAAGAAAGTGGGGGAGAAAGGAGATAAGGGAGGGTGATGATATAAGGGAGGACAAATAGGAAGAGGGAGTAATCAGAAGCAAACACTTTTGAAGAGGGACAGGGTCAAAGGAGAAAATAGAATAAATGGGGAGTGGGATAAGAGGGAGGGAAATATGGTTAGTTTTCACAACATGACTGTTATAGAAGTTGTTTTCATTACTACACATGTATAACCCTTACCAAATTGCTTGCCTTCTCAATGAGGGTGCATGAGGATAGAGGAAGGGAGAGAATGTGTATCTCAAACTTTTAAAAATCAATGTTAAAAATAGTTTTTACATGCAACTGTTAAATAAGATATATAGGCAATAGTGTATAGAAATCTATCTTACCATACAGGAAAATAGAAGGCAAAAGTATAAGAGAAGGGGGGGGGTTAATAAAAGGGAGGACAAATTGGGGCAAGGGGTAATTAGAACACATGTCATCTTGAGATGGGGGAGGTGAGATGGGGAGAAAATTTGGAACTCAAAATCTTGTACAAGAGAATGTTGAAAACGAAAAATAAATTAATTTTTATAAAGAAAAACTTAAATACAAATATAAAATAAAGAAATTTCATCCCCACAGGCAGACCACCACGTTACCATTAGCCTTTAATATTGAAGATTTACCTAGAGCAGAGGTGTCAAACAGAAGACAATAGAGAGTAACTTTGTGGCCTTCAGTAATCCCAAGTGTTCCCAAAACCAGACTAAAATGTAACTGGGAAATATTTAACATAATAAATAAAAATACAACTGACTTTCCAAAAATACAGCAAGGAATTTATCTATATAAACTAAAAATACCCTATCTCTTTCCAGAAAAGCACCCTAATGTCATATATTTTCAGGATAAAAAGTTTTCCATTCTGTAATGCCAAGCAAAAGCAACTTCCAAGGTTTGGAATACAAGCTTAGTAACTCTATTTTATTCAGTGACAAATTAAGGCAAAAACATTTCACAGAACAGAGAAAATCAAAATATAGCATAACTTAAAAATTTAGTAAGTCCTCAATTCAATTGCTACGTACCAAGGTCAAAGTACTCCACCCCAGGGCAGAACATTACTCAAAGTAGCCTACCCCTGGGCAGTACATTCATTTAGTCAGTCAAGGAACTCTCTTTTCTCAAATGGAGATTAGTTTCCAATCATAAACAAAGTACAATCATTTGGTCACTCACAGAGCACAAAAAGTTGAAAGTTTCCCAAGCTGGATCACAAAAGAATTACTATACCATCCATTAATACCAAGCATTTTTTTTCAAAAGGGGTAGTGGAGAGCACAAAAGGCCATCCTTTTAAGCTACAACAAGGTTAAGATATCATCACAGCACTTAATACCCAAGTGAGAGATCCTTTCTTCATCTTGACAGGAGGCAAGTTCTCAGCAATCTTTATTCCTGGGGAGACAAAGCTTAAGAAAGCCACAATATACATTGCCAATGTCCTCATCAATCCACTCTCTACCTGAAGAACAGTCCACAAACCCCTGAAAACATCATCAAAACAAACTTCCAAGATTTCTGTAAATGTACAACAAGAAAATCCTTCTTCAGAGCTTCTGAACCAACAGCAAGGTTCCAGGACCTCTGCAACAGCAGCACTGTCCTTCACCAGCAGACAAATCTGGCAAAATAATATCAAAACAGACAGACAAAATACCAGCATCAGAGCCCTGCCTCCTCAGTCCTCTGCAGATCCAGGTGGCAGTTCTCAAAAGGCCTGGGTGGCTCCAACTGGCCCTCAGAAGTCTCACAGCAACTCTGGCCCCCTACAAGTCTCCTCTCTGCCTCCAACATACTGCTCCCCAAAAGTCCTTCTGGGCTCTGTCTGCTTGGGCTTCTCTCTAAATCCATGGCATCAGCTCCTCCCAGTTCAGCCCTCTCTCTTCAAGTGAACAAGTCCATCCAACAAGTGGGATTCACAAGCTCTGGGTTTCAAAACTCAATCTGAAAACCAAGCCAATACAGGGGGATCTTTAAATTCCAATTCCATTACAAGTTCAGAGCTTCAAGTAAATCAGCATGAAAAGTGAAATATTTAAGCATAGTTATACTTTCTGTTTTTTTTTAAATATCACTATGTATTAAGTACAATAGTGAAGATATATTCAAAATATTTTTCATTTAAATATCTTTATATTCCAAAGCAGCATAGCATGCTGTATTTTCACTCTCTATAAAATGCGATAATACTAACAATATACATAAGTTTCTATTTGAAATTCATTGAATAAAAAGATGAGAATGAAAAATAATAATAGCTTATATTTATATAGTGCTATATAATATTTAAAGTGTTTTACATTTGTCATCACAAGAGGATATTTTTGTTCGGTGGTATACACTACATGTTAGTTTTATTTTGACCTTCAGTGATTATATTAAAAAAGAAATGGGAGGAGACAAAGGGAAGGTTTGGACATTATGCACATGGTTCCAATCTCACTGCCATCCTTAATGAAATACTAGCTGCATAAACTAAGTATGGAACACTGAATACATAAAATTTCACAGGGGTTTAAGAGGGTATAGGTTAAATTGAGTTGTAAGAGAATTGACTGAAAAAAGAGACAGTGGAAAAAATAATAAAGTGTATTACTCTTTCCCTGGATTCATTTTCTAGTCATGATAGATAAGCTCCCTGTGTAGCTCAGATTTATCAAAGTATTGCCAATAACACATTTGACTTTCTCTAGGTAGTATAAACCTGTTTAATAGTAGCCTGATTTCCCATGAAGATATTTGCTTTCATTTGCTTCACTCTAATTCTGAAGGAATTATTCTCTTCATAAAGCTTTTTAGATTCTTTTTCCGTCTGGCAAAGTCGACTTTTGAAGGGATTCTTCTCCTCATTGCTCTTTGGGCCTCTTTTGTCATTTGAGTTAATCTATTTTTTAAGGTGTTATTTTCTTCAGTCAGGTTATTGACTCTCTTTTCATGATTTTCTTGCATCATTCTCAGTTCTCTTCCCAATTTTTCTTCCACTTCTCTTATTTAGTTTTCAAAAGCCTTCTTAAGCTGCTCTATGGCTTGTAGGCAGTCTTCATGTTTTGTAGAAGCTTATGATGTGGTTGTTCTGACTGTGTTGTCTTTTGCCCATTCCATGCTTTGATCCTTTTAGACCCCAATGAAGGAGGCTAGAGTTTGATTGCTGTTCCTACTTTGCTTCCTTTGCATGCTCATGTTGTTGCCAGTGAATTACTTGATGTTTTAGCTCTGTGGAACTCTGCTTCCAGAAGGGAAACCTCTGTCCCAAATCACTGGGGTTTTTGCAGCTGCTGAAGCTATTTGGAGGCTGCTGTTTTTTTGTAGCCCCCACCAGCTTTAGCTCACTGAAACTGCACCCCAGGACCACCACCCAACACCACAATCTAGATTGAGGCTGCTCAACACAAGAGCACTTAGCCTCTGAATGATTGCTTGGCTCCCCTGCAGTCTGCAGGCCAGGAGCTTCTGAAGCAGCCATGTGGAAGCAGCTGCAGGGCTGCTGCTTCTGTCGCTTCCTTGCCCTGGAGGCAGTTTGGCCAGACCACTTTTCTCCCTCAAATTTAGCTGAGTTGCACTGACCTTTCACTTTGTCCCTATTTGTCATGGCTTGATAATTCTGGAAACTACCACAGCTGCCGCTGATTCACTATTCTGAAGGCTCCAGCTGCAGCTCATCTTGGCTACTCCAGGCTGAGGCACAGGTTCAGACTGGGCTGGTTTTGGCTCCCAGCCTGCTGCAATGATCCCTTCCTGCCATGCTGCCTTCAGCGGGAGATGGGTTTTTCTGTATTTTTGTGAGTTTTACAGCCATAAAATTTTTTTAGAGTCATATTTTATGGGTATTTGAGGTAGCTATGTGGTAGATGCAGAACCTTGTTGCTTCTACGCAGCCATCTTGGCTCCACCCCTAGGTAGTATACACCTGAAAGCATAAAATAGGGTCCTCCAAGTTGTCATACTTTTATCATCCTAGGAAAACCATGTTGACAGTCTTTATAAAGAAAGAACTATGGAGTTGCACAACATCTAGCAAACTTCATCCTAAATGGCACTCATAAAACTTTCAGCTAAGGGTAGCAGGTATTATTTCTCCCATTTTGTGGATACAAACATTGATGCTTAGAAGTTAAATATTGGCCAGAAGAGTAGGGAAGGTGATGAGGGAGTTACTGTGGTTTCCTGCTTCCACAAAGCTCAAATAGAACCCACTGCTTGATTCCCAGCCAGAGCTGTCCTTAGCCACCTGTCCACCTTCACCTGCACCAACCAACACTTCTTATTTCCTACCTTTCAAGCAGCAGCCATCCCTGGCCATCACCTTCACCTCTGCCACCACTGTTGCCACCCCAGGCTAAGTCAGAGTTGCTGCTCCTGCGTCTTCTGCCTCCCCTGCCACCACCTTGTCCCTCTCTCAGGTGAGGCAGAACTACTGGCAGCCATCAAGCAGCAGATAAACCTGGACCTCTATGCCTCCTTCATCTACCTGTCCATGTCTTACTACTTTGACCAAGATGATGTGGCACTGAAGAACTTTACCAAGTATTTCTACACTAATCACACAGAAAGGGCATAGGTTGAGAAGCTGATGAAACTCCAAAACCAGTGTGGTACCCAGATCTTCCTGCAAGACCGTCAAGAAAGCAAACCAAAATGACTGGAAGAGTGGGCTGAATGCAATGGAGTGTGCTCTGCACTTAAAAAAAAAAAGAGCAATCTCATTACTGGAATTGCACAAAGTGGCAACTGACAATAATGACCCCTATTTATGTGATTTCATTGAAACCCACTGCCTGGATGAACAGGTAAAGCCCATCAAAGAACCAGGTGATCATGTATCCAACCTGTGCAAAATGGGGGCCCTCCATTCTAGCATGGAAGAATATCTTTTTGACAAGCAAACCCTTGGATACAGTGATATCCAGAGCTAAGCTACATTTCACTTTCCCCACACCTGGGAACTGTGGACATGACTTCCACTGCCTTTTAGTGATTGCATATTTTAGTTTCTGACCTTTTCATAATCTGTGCCAAAAAAATACCACCATTTACATCCCAATAAAGTGACTTGGTAGTGATTAAAAAAAAAAAAAAGAATAGATAAATGTCCTACTCAGGTCACGTAGCTGCTATGTAGCAAAGCTAAGATTTGACTGAATTAATATCTTGATTCTGAGTCCAATGTTCTTTCTCCTTTACTGCACAGCTATTTGGGGACCTAAAAATGACAATTTTGTCTTTCTTACATGCTGGGTTGAGACTAGGGGGATTCTAAGGAAAAAATGGCATCCCCAGCCTTCAGAAGAGTAAAAGTCACTGTGTCCCATTTCTGAATGGCTGTAAATGACTCATAGTGAATCATCTCTTCTTTCCTTTCCTCCTCACCTATACTGGGTTTACTCCCTCCCATTTTTACTCATTATTTTTATTTTCCATCTCCCCAAAAAGTCAATGGCGATATGTGATTATGGTCAGGGATGTAAGACAAGACAAAATTGTGGTGGGTGAAGAATATAAAATCATTTCCTTCACCTGTATGGCAGAATTCTTGGCATCTGATACTGTCATGGTATTAAGCCTCTAGCTAATCAGGAAAGGTATATTTAATGACTCCCTAATTGGATCCTTCTGATCAGAGCACCTCTAGCTTCTCTGGAAAGAAAAGTGTCAGCAAAAGAATCTAAGTGAATGGAAACCATTTAAATATGTGAATATTTATGTGAATAAATAGTGAATCTATTTTTTGCTTCTTGATTCAGATATCAGATGCCATATAGTAATTATGGAATATTTCAAATAAATGCATTAAAAATTTTCAAATTAGGAATTCATAATAAACAGAGTCTGGTATTAAATTACCAAGTTTTTTTTTTTTGACTCATATTTAAAGTAGCTGAATTTTTAATGTTTGAAAATTTGCATTCACTATAGTCTAGACCACAATGAGACTTAAAATTTATAAGATTTTTTGTTGTTGTTGTTTTGTACTTTAATTAAAGAACCAGTAAAAGATTGAAGGACTAACTGAGCCTGCAGCACATCACACCATTCCCGTTAATGAAGTGATGGGAACTTCAGAAATTAAGGCTTTGTCATCTACATTAAATTAGACATATTGAATACAAAATGTATAAAGAAGCATTAAACAAAATAGAGCCTTTTCTTTGTGAAGGCAGATTCTCACGAGAAGTTCTGTGTGGGAGTTAGAAATATTGTAAATAACTGATTAGTTAATACTTTCATGCAATCAACATTTTCCAGGTAATCTTAGTAGCCTAAATAAATCACCCTGTCTTGTTGCAGATGACAATTGGGATGAATGACAGAAGTGACCTTCAGCAGTATGCATTGGGTGGTATAAAGTGTTACCTGCACCCAAGTAATGCCATAGTACAGTGGAGAGAGAACTCTAGCTCTCTAGGGAGAGAAACTGGGCTCAAATCTTATTTGTTGACACTGAAAGCAGGAATCATATCTTATTCAATCATTTTCCCCCTGAATTCTAGCACAGTGCTCTGAATGGAATAACCACTTAATAAAAGTTAAATTTAATATAGTTATATGAACAGACAAGTTGTCTGTGGTTTCTGGACAAAACCCATTTCCAACTATTCAACTATTTAATGCTCAGTAAAATCTTTTTAAGAAATGAAATTCTAAAAAAAACAACAACCCCTCCCTCTTCATACACACACAAACACACACTATGTATTCATATATACATACATGTGTGTATGTATATACTCACCATTAAGTAATCAATCATACAAGCTATAAGCAGTCATTTCTCACAAGTTGAGGAAAAACTAGTCTTTGAGAGATGAACTTGAGCTCAATATTTCCTACTGGTAAACTGTAGTATTTCTTAAGCTCTAATACTTTAAAAGATTTATGATCTCATTGATGTTGGTATCCTCCAAAATAATGCAACTCACAATACATTTATACTACCTCAATCTATATGTCTTTTGGTTTTAGCTATCTGTAAGTCTACCCCTCATCATCCACCAAATAGTTTCTTTGCTTTTCTCACCAGCTGTAGTCTGTACAAAGATAACAATAAAACTATATTCTGCCAGCGGGTTATCCTTCACTCTCACCACAGAGCCAGTTCATTTTTTTTTTCCTTTCACATATTTCTTAAGTGATGTCCTTTTCACAATTTTGCTCTTCTACTCATAAAAGGCCTAAAGTTTCTTATGGCTACTGTACCCTTTGCCATTGGTTTTTGCTTGACCCTCAATTTCAGTTCTTTGAAGACTACAGTGTTCTGTGATTCTGAGGCATCCAATGCCACTGCAGGAGGACTAAGAATTAAAAGATTAGCATTGTTTTTAGAGATAATCTTGTAGACCTTAAAAGGACTGTGACTTGTTCATCTGCAATATCTAAGATACACATGTACTAATAGACCGGTTCTATATATTATCCATTAAAATGAGATGATATTTATGAATAATTTTGTAGATTTTAAATTTATATATATATATACTATATAAAATATCATCACCCCACAATACAGACAATAGACCCTTGATTTTTCCTGGATGGGAATTTAGGGATAGCTCATTTCAATGAATATGTATCTCACTTAAGGAGGTATCCCATGCTCTAGAACATGATGCAAACGACAGTTATCCGGTATTAGTACCTGGAGGTACACATAATTTTTAAAGAGCTCTTCCACCTGAACTTTACGGTGGGTCATCACTCAGAAAAATTTTATCTCTGTTGTTAATCTTTCATAGTGTCATACTCACATATATGTACATATGCGTGTGAATTTGTAGATAATATGTATACACATATACATGCATACATTTATATAAATATATATATATATATAACTGCACATATACAGAGACTTTTAAAATTACATTTTGATATATCGAAAAGTAGGGTTTTTTTCTAACAAATAATGATTATAATTTGATTTTTAAATTCTTTCCTCTAAATTCCACAATCAGTTGGACAATGTGCACTGTGTCTTCTACTGTTATATATTGTTGGTAGTGTTTCTCAATTTGATCAAAATGCTAAAAATTAAACAATATACAACTAAAGTATTCATCTAAATATTTTAAAATGTGCATTTTGAATCCTATGTTAAACAGTAGTCAGCATTTTTAATGCAGAAAATATTCTTAGTATTTTGCCCTGTTAGCTGAATTTGTAATATTACCAAACTAATATAGGATAAAAACTCTCATAAGTTTTCTAGTAAAAATGACAGAACTTCATAAAGTATTCATTATGACCATGAACTGTAAAGAACAATTGAAGAAATATTTCTGGAAATTTACCTTCATAAGCATTAAGAGTCTTTTTTCACATTCACAGAAACTGATGCCATAGAATATTCATAGCATTTAAAAATGAATGTTCGTGAATAATTAGGAACATCGTTTCACAAACATTCATAAAAGATGCATAACTATTTCAAGACTATGTGAGAACACGATGAAAAGCAGCAATATCCTATGCTTAGCAGCAGTTTTATGAAATTTTAGCTTATTGACCTCTTCTAAATACAACTTTTCTCTTAAGAGAAGGCTTTATTGGAATTATGGTCAAGTTATTTACCAATGTTAGTGAGAAAAATAAATTTTTTATCAAAAGTTTACCATAGTTCTTTGCTGCTAAGATTCCTTACTTTTGCGGAAGTAGTTTTGGACTCAGAATAAGGAGCTGTCTGTTCAACATTCCATATTGACACTTAACAGTATGATCACTTACCTTCTCTTTGTTTCTTTATTTATGTGAAGAATATTACATGTAACATTTTTCTCAGAATGTTATTTTGAGATTACTTTGTAAAAGTTTAAAGTGCTAGTGGGCATTTAATTCAATTTTCCTGCTTCCTCAGTCTTCCTTATAAGTCTTCTTTAGGAGTGGAGCCAAGATGTTGTAGTAGAAGCAGAAACTTGATGTGAGCTCCCACTTCAATCACTTCTAATACATTTTAAAAAATGACTCTAAACAAACTTTAGAGCTACATAACCCACAAAAAGACAAAGAGAAGGAAACCTCCCACTGAGGACAGCCTGGCAGGCCAACAGAAAGGGTCTAACACAAAGAGCTGGGAGCCAAGCAAAGTCCAGCAGGAGCCACAGGATTCTGGCCCCAGGCATCCCCGCCCAGCAGCAGAAAAAATAGACTTCAGGAGAATGAAAGGGAATTTCAAAAACCCACAGAAGAGAATAACTCCTTCAAAATTAGATTAGAGCAACTGGAAGCTAATGACTTTATAAGAAATCAAGATATTATAAAACAAATCCAAACAAATAAAAAAAATAGAAGGCAATGTGAAATATTATAGCCAAATTCCAGAGTTTCCAGGTCAAGGAGAAAATACTGCAAGCAGCTGAATTGCTTATCTTCCCAGTGGGGTTGGGTGAGGAGGGAAGAAGGGAAAAAATCTGGAAATCAAAGTATTAAAAACATTTTTTTAATTGTTCTTTATATGCAACTGTGAAATAAGATATACAGGCACTGGGGTACAGAAATCCATCTTGCCTACTCGAAAATTAGTGGGGTGATAAGGGAAGACACAAAAGAGAACAGACTGGGGGAAGGGGTATTCAGTAAACTTGCTATTTTGGGGTGGGGTTAGGGGAAAGATGGAGAGAAAAAATTGAAACTCAAAATCTTGTAGAAATTAATGTTGAAAATTCAACAAAATAAATAAATTTTTAAAAAAAGTTTTCCTTTCATCTTCCTTCCCTTGCCATTTTTCTAGGTGAAAGTAGTTAAAAGTTCATACCTTCTGAGGTGCAGAGCCAAGATGGTGACATAGAAGCAGGAAAACTCTGCAGCTCCCACATAGCCACTTCAAATACCCATAAAATATGACTCTAAACAAATTTTAGGGCTCTAGAACTCACAAAATTACAGAAAAACACATCTCCCCCTGAAGGCAAGGAGAGGAAGGGCTCATCACAGCCTACTGGGAGCCAAGCCCAGGCTGTCCTGAAACCGTGGCTCAGCCTGGGGCAGCCAGGACAAGCTGCAATGGTAGCCTTCCAGAGAGTGAATCAGCGGCAGCTGTGGTGATATCCAGAACTATCAAACCATAAGAAATAAGGATTACAGGAAAGGTTAGTGAAACTCGGCTAAATTTGGGGCAGAGCATCTGGCCCAACTGCCTCCAGGGCAAGGAAGCAGCAGAAGTGGCAACTCTGTAGCCACCTCCACATGGGTCCTTCAGAAGCTCCCGCCCTGCAGATTGCAGACAGGCCAGGCAATCATTCAGAGGCTAAATACTCTTCCCTTACGCTGCCTGGATTGAGATTGTGGTCTTGGGTGGTGGTGCTGGAGTACCTTTTCAGTGAGCCAAAGCTAGTGGGGGCCGCAGAGACTGCACCTCCTAATACCTCTAGCAGCTGTGAAAACCCCAGCAATTTGGGATAAAGCTCTCCCCTCTGGAAGCAGAATTCCATAGAGCCAAAAAGTCAAGTAATTGACTGGCAACAACATGAGCAGCAAAGGAAGCAAAGTAAGAACAGAAATCCAACTTTAGATTCATTTTGGGGGACAAAAAGGATCAAAGCATGGAAGAAGAGGAAGACAACACAGTCAGAATTCCCTCACCAAAAGCATCTAAGAAAAATATAGACTTGTGACAAACCATAGAGCAGATTAAGAAGCATTTTGAAAACCAAATAAGAGAAGTAGAGGAAAAATTGGGAAGAGAAATGAGAATGATGCAAGAAAATCATGGAAAGAGAGTCAACAACCTGACTGAAGAAAATAATACTTTAAAAAATAGACTAATCAAATGACAAAAAAGGTCCAAAAAGCCAATCAGGAGAAGAATGCCTTAAAAAGTTGAATTTGAGTGAATTCGGGCCCAGGAGTCAGAAAGACCTGAGTTGAAATCCGGCCTCAGATGCTTGACACACTTACTAGCCGTGTGACTTTGGGCAACTCACTTAATCCCAACTGCTCTCCAAAAAGCAAAAACAAAAAATAAAACAGAATGAAAAGAAGAATCTTGTAAACTTAAAGCAGTATGCAAATTTTAGCTATCAATAATGTCATTATTAATAATAAATTAATATTTAAAAAATCAAATTTGTCAGATGAAAAAAGAATTTCAAAAGCTTTCTGAAGAGAATAATTCCTTCAGAATTAGAGTGGAAGAAATGGAAGCAAATTACTTTATGATGAATCAAGATACTATTAAACACATCCAAACAAATGAAAAAATAGAAGGCAATGTGAAATATCTCCTTAAAAAAACCACTGACCTGGAAAATAGATCCAGGAGAGACAATTTAAAAATTATTGAACTACCTAAAAGC
>CM053591.1:113865223-113892773 GCA_028646515.1 Pseudochirops corinnae | reverse complement strand
GAGAGACAGAATGGGGTTAATCATCTAAGACAGAAGAGGCAAGGGATAGCTGTTACAATGTAGGGGAAGAAGAGGAAGGCAAAAGGGAAAGGGTCAACCTTACTCTCATTGAATTTGGCTTAGAGAAGGAATGACATAAACTCTCAACTAGGGTATCTTGCCACCAGGAGAGTAGGGGGGATGGAGATGAGAGGTGGGATGATTGAGGGGAGGTAAGAGTGGGGTGGGAGGGTTGCTGGAAGTACACACTTCGGTAAAGGGACAGGGACAGGGTAGAGAATGGAACAAGGTGGGGCAGGACAGGAAGGAGGAACATATAGTCAATCTCTCACAATATGTCCATCGTGGTGATGTTCTGTGTAACTACACACATACAGCCTGCACTGAATTGCTTGTCTTTCCAGTGGGGGTGGATGATGAGAGAGGAAGGCAAAGAATGTAGAATTTAAAATTCTATAATCAAATGTTAAGCATATATATATATACATATATATATACATATATGTTATTATTATTAACTACATGCAACTGGTACAGGCACTGGGGTAGGGAGATCCATATTGCCCTACTGGAAAGTCAGAGGGGTGATGGGAGAGCACATAGGAGAGAGCAGATTGGGGGAGGGGTTATATAGTGGGATAGGGATGTTTTGGGGTGGTGGACGGGGGAAAGATGGGGAGAAAATTTGTAACTGAAAATCTCTTGGAAATGAATGGTGCAAACAAAAACATTAATTAATTAATTAAAAAAAATAAAGTTCATACCTTCTGCCTAGTTGAATGATGTTTGGTGGAAGATATAACTTGACTCACTCCCTACCAACAGGGATATGGGTAAAAGGTAAGGGAACAACTTTCTATTAAGAATAGTGAACCTTTGATTTAAAATTGACATCCCTTAAAAAAATTTTAATTTTTTAAATAAATAAATATTTTAAATAAAAATATTAATCTTCAGAGCTGACAACACTTGAAATTGAGATAAGAATATTCCTCCTCATTTAGGGAAGGCACTAAAATGCAATCTTCTATTATTATAAGAATATGAATAAATTAGTCAATCAGTCAACAAATACTTGTTGATCTCTTACTTTGTGCCAAGCATTGTGATAGGTATTTAAAATACAAAGAAAACCAAAACATGGTGAAGGAACTGGGAATGGGTTTTTGCATAAGGTGGGATTTAATCTCAATTTTTAAGAAGTCAGGAGGCAAAGGTGGGGAGGCAAAACTTTCCAACACAGTGCCTGGCACATAGTAAGCACTAGAAAAATGTTAGTTATCATCATCATCATCTTCTTCTTCTTCTTCTTCTTCATCATCATCATCATCATCATCAATTCCAGGCCCAGGGGAGAGCTAATGGGAAAGACTACGAACATGTGAACTGACTGCTAGCAATAGTAATTAAAACTTCAAGACATGGAGTTTCTGGGATCTCTTGACCTTGCTGTTTCCCTTGCCACAGCTCTTTTTTTCCTCTTCTCTTTTCCTCAGCATAGGTAGGAGAGCAATACTCTTTGAATGTTCTATGTCTTTTCTTTTCCCTTCTTTTTCTTTCTTTCTTTCTCTCCCTTCTTTCCTTTTTTCTTTTATTTCCTTTCCTTTCCTTTCCTTTCCTTTCCTTTCCTTTCCTTTCCTTTCCTTTCCTTTCCTTTCTTTTCTTTTCTTCTCATCTCTTTTCTTTTCTTTTCTTTTCTTTTCTTTTCTTTTCTTTTCTTTTCTTTTCTTTTCTTTCTTACAACCTGGCTGCTCATCAGCATCTCAGCAGAAAAATCTGAGTAACAGAGCACTCTTGTTGTAGACTGAGGAACAACTAGCAGTCTTTTCCTTTACTTCTTTTTTCTCCTTATTCATTAAGTACCTACTTTGTTCCAGACACTGTTCAATAATTTACAAATATTTTTCCATGTAATTCTCACAACTCTGAAAAGTAGGGATTATTATTATACCCATTTTACAATCAAGGAAACTCACACAAACAGAGAATAAATGAATTACCCAGTCACATTCCTAGTAAGTATCTGAGGCTAAATTTTAACCCATATCTTCCTGACTCCAGGCTCAGGGTAATCTCCATTGAGCCACCTAGCTACCTCTGGCATGAAACGTATTACTATGGCATTTAAGACTCTCCATAATCTTCATTCAACCTACATTTCTAGTTGTTGTTGTTGTTGTTGTTGTTTTTCCAGACAGTTTTTCTATTTACACTCTCTAAATTCTAGTCAAGTTGTGACCTATTCACATATTTCATCCTCTACTCTTCTAATTGAATTCAATCAGTGAAACTTTATTAAGTGTAAAATATAGGCATGGCACTATGCTGTAACCTTCATGCAATGACATAGGTTATCACATATCACTAGTACACATACCTCCTTTATTGCTCATTCTCTTGAAAGTCTTACCTTCGTTAAGAGCTGGGTACAAAGTCAGATACAAACTCCAGGTACAAATCTTCACTAAAACCCCAAACAAAATGATCTTTATCTAAAACTAAAATAGTTAGTATTTCACTAACCTTTTCTTATTTTTATCTTCAATAAGATTTATTTGTATATGGATTATGTCTTTTTTTATTAGGTTTTAAACTCCTGAAGATAGGGACTATAATTTGTTAGTTCTGTATCCCCAATATCAACTATATCTCTTTGTTTATAATAAACACTTAAATGTTTATTGAATGTAGTTGTATTGAGGTAAAGAAAATTTTATAAGCTTATATAGCATTGATGCCACTCAACTCTGGAGTCATATAGTATGGATTTACTTCATTTAAGTATAGAGAGAGGTTACACTTACAGTGGTGGCTCTGTCATTACCTCCTAACTGGTAAGTCAATTATGGACCAAAAAACACGAAGAAATTATTGTATTACAACACTAAGTAATTATTGGGAAAATACAGAATAAAATCATTCATAACCCTTCTGCAAAAACAGGTACAATTTTAAAGAGCTACAAAAATATTAATAAAATTCAACTGGAAGAACAAAATTTCCAGAACATCAAGGGAATTAATGAAAAGAAATTTTAAGGAAGGTGGGCTAGCCAGACCAGTTCTTGAATTATATTATAGGCAGAGACCCAGAAAATGTGGTGACTGGAGGCCTGGATGATGTGGCAGCAAATTGATCCACCAACCACAAGAGCCATTCCCAGGCCTATCACCACAGGGCTGGAATCTGTGCAAGATGGGTAATAGGCAAATGCAGGGCCTGTGGCAGTGACAGCAGCTACTCCTAGGATTATCAACTTGCAGGTTAGAAATTTAAAAAGCACTTATCTGAACTTCTACGGACCAGGATGGCAACATGAATCCTGGCTGATCCAATACCCTCCACCCCTGGCCCCAACCCTAAAAAACAGAAATTATTGCCTCAGAGCAAAATTTTAAATACTAAAGGCTTGAGAGTCGTGGAGGAAGGGCATAGCTCAGGCCCTGCCTCAAAATTGGTAAAAAACAGATTGCAAATACAAAAACTCTAGAATCCTATTATTGAGAGCAGGAGGAATTAAATTCAGAAGAAGACAGCATTGACTCCACACCCATAGCTGAAATTTCAACAGGGAATATGAAGAGGTCTCAAGCCCAGAAAGTATCCTTAGAAGATCTCAAGAAGGACTTTGAAAACCAAATTAGAGAGATGGAAGATAAAATGAATAATTCTTTTAAAATCAAAATTGCAAAAAATGGAAAAAAAAAGCATTTAAATGAAGAAAGAAGCTCCTTAAAAAAAATGCATGAACTAAACATAAAAACTGAACTCATGGAAAAGAAGCTTCAAAAACTAACTGAGGAAAATAATTCACTAAAAATTAGAATCAACCAAATTGAATCTACTAACTCCAGGAGGCACCAAGAATCAGTCAAACAAAACATCAAGACTAAAAAATTAGAAAAAGAGGTAAAATATCTCAATGGAAAAGTAATTGACCTGGAAATCATGTCAAAGAGAGATAAGTGGAGTATTATTGGTCTACTGAAAATTCATAATGAAAAATGAGCCTGGACATCTTCATGATCTCATCAAGGAAAACTGCCCTGAAATCTTAGAACTAGAGGGTAAAATAGATATTAAAAGAAACCATTGGACATCTGAAAGAGATTCCAAATTGAAAACTCCATGAAATGTTGTAGCCGAATTCCACAACTATCAGGTAAAAGACAAAATACTATAAGCAGCCAGAAAGAAACAATTCAACTATCACAAAACTGCAGTGAAAATTGCATAGGATCTGGCAGCCTCTACACTGAAAGACTGGAGGGGCTGGAATATGATATTTTACAAGGCAAAAGAGCTCACGTTACAACCAAGGATCAGCTATCCAGTGAAACTGAGCATAATCTTTCAGGCAAGGAGATGGTCATTCAATGATATAGGGGACTTCCAGGCCTTTCTGATGAAAAAGCCATAGCTCAGTGGAAAATTCAGTCTCCAATGACAAGACTCAAGAGAGACATAGAAAGGCAAATAGGGAAAAAAAAAAACACACCTACAACCAAACACACACAACTTATTATTTAATAAGAGCAAACTGTTTACATCTCTATATGGGAAGCTGATATCATTTAATATTGAGAATCTATAATTATCACAATATTTAAAATGGATATAGATAGAGGCTGTGGGTATAAATTAAACCAAAAAAAACATATTAAGGGGTGCAAAGGAACTGCAATGGAAGAAAAGGAAAGAATGAAGCAGAAAAGGATAAATTATGGTACCCAAAGAAGCATAAAAACATTATAGTTGAAGGAAAGATGGAAGGAAGATGAACGTAATATGAGCTTTGCCCTCATTGGTTCTTGTGTAAGGAGGGAAATAACATAATCAGTTAAGTATAGGACTCTATTGAGAAGAGACATAAAACCTATCATAATAGAGGGAAAGAGAAGAGGGAGAGGAGCATTTCTTGAGATTTATTCTTGTCAATCTTGGTTCAAGGAATAAATAACATACTACATTTAATATAAAAATCTATCATACCCTACAGGCAGTAGGAGCGGGAAAGGGCTAACAAAAGGGAAGGGGGTTAGAAGTGAGGGAAGAAGTAGTAAGAGGGGAGGTAAGGAAAAGGAAGGGGGGCTTATTAGGAGGTAATACTGAAGGAGGAAGAGGTCAAAAGGAAAACTCTTAAGGAGGGGAAGGGAGAAGGGGAAAAAATAAAAGCGTAAACAGGGGAGGAAATAGGATGAAGGCAAAGATAGTAATCATAACTGTAAATGTGAATGGGATGAACTATCCCACAAAACAGAGGTGAATAGCATAATGGATTAAAAACCACAATACTACAATACGATCTTTGCAAGAAACACATTTGAAACAGGGAGATTCATACAGGGTAAAGATAAAAGGCTGGAGAAAAATATATTATGCTTCAGCTAAAGTAAAAAAAAAAAAGCAAGGGTAGCAATCATTATCTCAGACAAAATAAAAGCAAAAATAGATCTAATTAAAAGAGATAAGGAAGGAAATAGTATCCTGCTAAAAGTCACCATCAAAAATTAAGCAATGTCATTTATGTACCAAACAGTAGAGCATCTGAATTCCTAAAGGAGAGTTAAGGGAGTTAGAGGAAGAAAAAATAACAAAACTATAATAGTGGGGGATTTCAATTTTCCCCTCTCTGAACTTGATAAATCTAACCTCAAAATAAACAATAATGAAGTTAAGGAGGTTAATAGAATCACAGAAAACATAGATATGGTAGACCTCTGGAGAAAATTGAATGGGGGATAAAAAGGGTTATACTATCTTCTCAGCAGTAGAAGGTACATACACAATAAATTATCATTTACCAGGGCATAAAAACCTCACAATTAAGTGCAGAAATATTAAAAAGTGTAGAAGTGTAGAAATATTAAATGTATCCTTCTCAAATCATGATGCAACAAAAATTGTATGTAATAAAGGACCATGGAAGGATAGACTAAAAACTAATTGGAAACTAACTAACTTAATTCTAAAGAATGAGTGGCTCAAACAAGAAATTATAGAAACAATCAATAACTTGATTCAAGAGAATGAAAACAATGAGACAACATACCAAAATTTGTGGGATGCAGTGAAAGCAGTTCATAGGGAAAATTGTATATCTCTGAATGAATACATTAAAAAAAAATTGAGAAAATGGAGGTCAATGAATTGGGTATGCAACTGAAAAAAGCTAGAAAAAGAACAAATTGAAAATCTCCAATTAAATACTAAATTAGAAGTAATGAAAACCAAAGGAGAGAATAATAAAATCAAATTTAAGAAAACTGTTGAATTAATAAATAAAACTAAGAGCAGGTATTATGAAAAAAACCAATAAAATTGATAGACCTTTAGACAATATGATAAAAAAAAAGAAAGAAGAAAATCAAATTACGAGCATAAAAAATGAAAAGAGTGAATCTACCTCTGATGAAACGAAATTAAAAAATAATTAGGAATTATTTTGCCCAATTGTGCACACATAAATTTGACAATCTTAGTCAAACAGATGAATATTTACAAAAAACATAAATTTGCCAGATTAAATAAAGAGGAAGTAAACTAATTAAATAACCCCATCTCAGAAAAATAAATTGAACAAGTCATCAATGAACTTCCTAGGAAAAAATCTCCAGGGCCAGATGGAGTTAATAATAAAGTCTGCCAAACATTTAAAGAACAATTGCTTCCAGTACTTTACAAACTATTTGGGAAAATTGGAGAAGAAGAAGCCCTACCAAATTATTTTTATGACACAAATATGGTATTGATACCTAAATCTGGAAGAGACAAAACAGAGAAAGAAAATAATAGATCAATTCCCCTCATGAATATAGAAGCAAAAATTCTAAATAAAATATTAACAAAAAGCTACAGCAACTTATCAAAAGAATAATACACTTTGATCTGGTAGGATTTATTTCAGGAATGCAAGGGTGGTTCAGTGTCAGGAAAACTATCAGTATAATTGATCACATCAACAACAAAACTAGGAGAAATTGTATGATTATCTCAATAGGTGTAGAAAAGGCTTTTGACAAAATATAACACCCATTCTTATTAAAAACACTAGAAAGTATACTAATCAATGCAGTCTTCCTTAAAATAATAAGTAGCATCTATCTAAAACCATCCACAAGTATTATATGTAATAGGAATAAGCAAGAAGCATTCCCAATTAGATCAGGGGTGAAACAAGGATGTCCACTATCACCCCTCTTAATCATTCTGGCACAGTAGCAATATGAGAAGAAAAAGAAATTGAAGAAATCTACTTAGACAAAGAAGATACTGAGCTATGATCACTCTTTGCACGTGATGTGATGATATACTTAGAGAATCCTAGAGAATCAAAGAAAAAACTTCTTGAGATAATAAATGAATTTGGCAAAGTTGCAGGATATAAAATAAATTCACATAAGTCCTCAGCACTTTCTGTGGTGGCAAAAAATTGGAAATCAAGAGGATGCCAATCAATTGGGGAATGGCTGAACATGCTGTGGTATATGAATGTAATAGAATACTACTTTGCAATAAGAAATGAAAAGCCTAAGGAAATCCTCCCTATAGCCATGTTCATCTCTTCAGTGGTGTCCCACTGAAGGATGTAAAACTGAGTTCATAAAGAACTCTCCACAAAATTCCCAAGCAGAATGTCCTCTGTCAAGGAGAAATTTGCTTGCAGCAAGGGCCCAACTGATCCAGTCCAGCCTTCCTAGGTGCTTGAAGGACTTCCCATCCAAAAGAAGGGAAAAAGAGAGGCTTATCTTTGGTTTAGAGGGGGTCAGAATCAGAGACTTCTGCTCCACACAGAAAGGGAGGTCAGAGTAAAAGACTCAGGCTCACCCAGGGACACCAAAAAGGTGTTGTGATTTAAATCCAGGGATGCTAAAAACTATTGAGGTGGGGGCTGTGCCCACCCAAAAACCGTTGGAGTTTTATGATATGTTGTGGTGGAACTGTCTCAATGAATTCAGAGTCAGACCATCTTTAATCCAAGTGTAGGCATTTATTAAGAATGATGCCTCTCATAAAGTAGACTAAGTTCCAAGAGGAACAAGCAACTTTAGAGAAAGCAAGATGGATTTCTATAGGGTAAAGATGCAATTCCATAACAGAAATTTACATAGAAAAGAGGAATATCATTAATATTAAAAAGGGAGGAGCAGTTTGTTAAGGGATTAGGTAATGGAGGAGGGGTCCCATCTATGGTTTGATGGTAAAACATTCTGATCATTCTGCCTTCCAACTGGATAGTTATTGTGGTCCTGTGTGATTAAGACAGATTGTTAGGCATCATGGTCCTGTGTTGGACTAGATGGATGATGTCATTGTGATTGAATATAAGAAACATCTGTTTCTGTGGGAATGGGTCTGAAGGCAGTGACCAGGTAGAGTCAGTACCTAGGTTCCCATCATGTGGACACACCTACTGTTTCTGTGGGAACTAAGAGTTCAGGGACATAACTGTTGTTCCAGTGAGCAGTGAGGCATATACAAAGAAGTTAGAACATTGGTAGGCCGGGCTAGGTAGGTACAGTCGGCCTGCTGTTCAGTAGGGCTGGGCTTATCATGAAATTAGTATATTGGGGCTGGGGGCAGCTTTATTAGGATTCCATCAGATTGACTTCATAATAACCTGGAGAGACTTATATAAACTGATGCTGAATGAGAAGAGTAAAACCAGGAGAAATCTGTAACAATCACAGATACAACATACGTGTGACAACTAATTTGAATAGACTAGGCTCCTCTCAGCAATGTAAGGTTATAAGACGACTCCAAAATTCTCATGATCGAAAGAGATATCCATAATCAGAGAATGAGCTGCAGAGTCTGAATGAAGTTTGAAACAAACTACTTACTCTGTTTCTTTTTCTTGTTTTGCTTTGTTTCCTCTTTCCCACTGATCATTCCATTGATTATAATCTTTATTTACAACCTGACTAATGATGAATGTGAAGATATCTGTAGATACTATATCTGAGTGCATGTCACCATGACGGGGTGGGGAGGAGGGGAGAGGAAGGGAGAGGAAATTTGAAACTCAAGAGATTGTGGAACTGAATGTTGTAAACTAAAAGTAAATAAACAAATTAATTTTAAAACATAATAAAGCAACAATTATCAAAACAACTTGGTACTGGAGAAGAAATAGAGTGGTTGGCTCAGTGGAATAGGTAAGGAACATAAGACACAGTGGTCAATGAATATTTAACTATTTAACAAAAACTGCTAGGAAAACAGGAAAATAGTATGGCAGAAACTGGGCATTGACCAACGTCTTATACCATATGCCAAAATAAAGTCCAAATGGGTAAATGATCCAGATATAAAGGCTGATACTATAAAGAAAAGCTACTCAGAAAATGATGAGAGAACTTAAATTTCTTGCTCCTTTTCCCTGATTCACAGTGCAGGAATTGAACCTGTCCTGATATATCTGGTGAGTCTTTCTGAGAATGGGGATGAATTCTACTATACCTTGTCATTTGTCCTTTCAATTCCTATCACACTTTCCTGAACCTTTAAATAGTTCTCAGTCAAAGTAATTGTCCTGAAGCTTTGAGAGAAGCATAGCAAGGCATAGAAAGGGGGTGGCCAGGGTGGGGGCAGAGGTAGGAGTGTAGGTGGTAGCATAAGCTGGTGGCGTCTGGCAATGCATTAAAGCCTTTATGCCTTTCAAATTTGAAATGAGCTTAAGAGTGAATCTAACCTTGATCCTATATGGAAAGGAACTACACTTTTTTTTTCTTTGCTTTTCTTCTTTTCTGAATAAATTTACTTTAGTTGAGAGTTATAACTGATGTTACTTAATATCAAAAACTACAGAATCTCAGAGGTTTAAGGAATCTAGGAGGCTATTGCATTTAATTTGTTCATTAATAACGACCCTATTTCCCTCAGCAAATATACAATAATTTATCATCTACCTTCTGCTTGAATCTCCAGTCAGGACCAACTCCTAGGACAAAGTATTAAGCACCACATCTTTGAGGCAGCCTATTCTATTCTGGTGTGGTTGTAAATATTTGATTTTTTCCCCTTACATTAGGCTTTAATTTGCCTCCCTCCAACTTTAACCCATTATTCTAATTTCTGATTTCTGGGAATAAACAGAATATATCTATACTTTTTTTGGAAAATGTAACAATCCTTCAAGTATTTAAAGACAGTTATCATCATCACCATCCCAATTCCTCCCGCACAGGAAATGGATGTGATTCCAAAGAGTCAGAAAAGGAAAAATGTCTCAAGTTTTAGAAAAACAAAAAAGGTAACTTCCCCAAATTAAAGAGCTGTGAAATTGTTTAGTTTTCTGATAACTTTCAGAATATATCATTTAAGGGATAATTTGCACGCACTTAAAAAGGTAAAGCAGTGATGACTCCAACCTTTCATGATTTCCTTAAGAATGAATAATATCAGGCTAATTTAATATCCTTTAATTACATGATTAGCATCCTAAATGATTAGGAGAAATCCATTGACATTTCCTTGCACTTGGGTTCCAAGAATCAAAAATACAAAATCAAAATCAAGGAATCAAAACTTCAAAAGTGTGTATGTATGGAGGAAATAAATTTTGCAAAAAAGTTGAGTATTTTAGCAGACTAAAACATTAAAGAGCTTGATATCAATACTATCAGTGTGACAAGTCAAACCCCCCCCCCCAAAAAAAATCAAAATAATCAGAATGAATATTTTCAATTTTGGATGTTATATTCCAGAAATAAAAATGATAAGTAAGGTGCTTAAGAAACACCAAATGATGGAACTAGGATGTTTAGCTTGGAGAAAAGAGGACTTCAATGGAAATATATTTGATATCTTCAGGTATTTGTAGGTAAAGAATTAAACTAGTTTTGCTTGGTCCCAAAGGGCAGAACTAGAGATAATTTGTGTTAGTATAAACCATAGCAGTGACCTGGAATCCACAAACTATCTATCTATCTATCTATCTATCTATCTATCTATAGATCTATCTATCTATAGATCTATCTATCTATCTATCAATCTATCTACAAAATAAATATGTGTAGATACATATATGTGTATGTATGTATGTATCTAAATATAGCGGATACCTATGATTTAAAAACATTATTAGGAGAGAGGGGTCCATATACTTCACCAGACTGTGAAAAGGATTTGTGACATGTACAAGATTCTGTGACATGTAAAAGATTAAGAACTCTTAATTTAAGGAAATACTTTCTATCAATTAGAGCTATCTAGAAATAGACTAGGCTACCCATTGGAAAGTGAGTTTTCTTTTGAGTTCTTCAATTGGAGACAGGATGCACTTATGTCAGAAAGATTGTAAAGCATGTTTACCCTCAGGCAAGGATTGGACTAAATGACCTCTGAGGTCTCTTTCATATTTATGGTTCTAAGGAAATGAATCCTGCTTATACATGTTTAGGGCTTACTGAGGTTAAATTGCCCAGATTCACAATGCTATCTAATGACAACTATGACCAACGTTCTTTCACAATACACTCCTCTGCTCTCACATTAAATTGTTTAGAAATCTCTGCTAAATGTTACTGGTTTCTCTTCATCATTAAGAAAATACTTAACATAGAGCTGTAGGTGATAAGCCACTTGTACATTTTCTTTAGCTATTGGCACTGATTTCTATGTTGTAAACTCTAATTGACCAAGCAAAACATTTATTTATGATGGTTCAAATAATCCCAGTCCACAAAATCCCTAGATTCACTTGTTTCTTCGCATAAAGGTTGAGGGAAGGCAATTACTTTCTGATTTATGAAGCTTTATCGAACTCAATTTGGGGGCTTTGGGGCAGATTACTGCTACAGTGTGTAACTGTAGCAAAGGACTCCACTATGTTGCTTCACCAACTAGAAAAAAGTATTTTCTCTCTACCTGACCCACTTCTGTCTAATTTTGTACCCTTTGAATCCAGTACTAATGTAAAAGTGAATTTGCATCAAACTGCCTCTTTGACTAATCGCTTCATGATTCCAGTAGTCTTGCAAGATGGTTAATGCTGGAATTTTTTTCTGTTTTTGTTTTGTTTTGTTTTTAATGGCAACAATCTGTTTTCCTAGACACTTAAAACTGATGTTAGCAGAACATAGGGAAAGAATTTTTAAACTAAATCATATAGTGGTTCCCTCAAATAACTGTCATCAGTTAATGCAGATAGGAACACCTGCCTTTGAATGGTCAAAGCAAATTCTTGCTGAAGTTATACGTTATGTCATGTACATAATGACTGTTATTATTATCACATCTTGATTGTCTGAAAAGGCTACTCCTCTTCCTCCTCCTCCTCTTGCTCTTCTTCTTGCTTCTGTAGTGGCAATAGCAGGAGCAGTAATAGTAGTAGTAGTAGTAGTAGTAGTACTAGTAGTAGCACTAGTACTAATAATATTAGTGGTAGTAGTAGTTGTTGAATCTACTGCATCTTAAAAATACTAAATATAAGGCAAATGGATTTAAGCAAAGGAAAGGAAGGATGTGCAAATGTATGTTGAGTTTATTTCTAATCCAATTGCTTTAGCCTATATCTACAAAATGTAAACATAACTCAGTAAAAAAACAATTTTCAGCAAAAGAACTAGTTGATTACTGAAGCAATTTTACTTGCCAATCATCATTTTGTTATCACGTAGATAGTATCTTGAGAATAGATAATAGTTTTGCTGTTGTTCATTCACTTCTTGCTATAGGAAATATTATCTATGCAATATATAATTCAATTATAATTATTGAAGTGGTACAGTACATAGGGTATTGAATTTGGAGGCAAGAAGACCTGAATTTAAATCCAGTCTCAGATCTTACCAGCTATTTGACCATGGGAAAGTCAATGTCTCCATGCCTCAGTTTCCTCAAAGGTAATTTAAAAATATAAAATATTACTAATTATCACCTATCTCCCAGGACTATTGCGAGGGGAAAATTAGATGATATTTGTAAAGTACTTTGCAAAACTTAAAGCTTTATACAAATGCTAATTATTGTTATTATATTGTACCTCTATCATTCTGATTCCTCATCTCTCTACATTTCCTCCATTTATCCACATTGCTTCAGTTCTACTCATTTTTCCTTCTATAAAACCCCTATATCAATGCCTCATCATGGTATAAAGGTGTAACAGCTATGACAATAGAATATGAGTTCTGACATTTTTATTTTTATTGTATAGGAAAATCTTCAAATGTGATCACAGAAATAGACTGTCTATTTTCTGAGAATCAATGTATAGGTAAGTATGACTATGACAGATAGCAAATTCTTTAAACATGGTGAATCATGGGACAAAGAAAAATATCAAAATTACCTTAAATTCTATATTTTCCCTACAGCTTATGTACAAATGGGGGCAGAGTGGTGGAAAAGGAAGTAAGAGGGTACTAAGAGGTACAAAAATTATACCATCTATAAAAAAATATTTTAATTGTTATTGTACTAATTGAGAGAGCTTATATGAAACACCAACAAGTTGGTATATTGCTAGAATATTTGAACCATATAAATTATGGCATTCACATTATAACTCAAACCAAAGATATAATACAGTAGTCACTGGATGAAAGTAGGAGACACAGATTCTTATTGCCGAACCAAAAGATGGAGTTTCCAGAAAATTTTTTATGTATAAAGCACAACCTGAAACAGAATTTCATGAAGCCCTTGGCCGTTTTGCGTGGCAGTGTTCATGATGAACATAATAAAAAAAAAAACCACCAGAGAGATAATAATAGCCAACTGTAATGACACCTGCAACTGAAATTGAGGAGTTATGAAGAATCTGTTAAATCCTCCAAATTAAATCAATGTATTTCAATATTTGATGACTATGATACAAAAGTAGGCATGGAGAACAAATGGAGAAAATGCTTTGGAAAAATACAAGAAAGAATTGAAAATATGCAGAGTATCTGCATATACTCATATATAATTAACTATTTTTCAAAAATAGGTTTGAAAAGTGGTAGACATAGTGAATGCTGAACGATATTACAAAACATGAAAATGTTCTTAGCTGAAAAGTCAGATTTATTACCAATCTTGGTAATAAATGGAGCCATGTCTGAGACATTTTTGTATAGCCAGACAGTTTATTTGTTAAATTGTAGAGGGTTTGTTTGTTTGTTTGTTTTATCTAAAGTCTATGAGCTTTTGATTTTTAGGAAGTTTAATAACTATAAATATAATTGGTTTCATTGCAATCCTAAGTACTTTTCTTTGTGAATTTAAGACATTATTTGGAGAAGGATCACATTCACCAGATTGTAAAAGGATCTATTACACACAAAAAGGTGAAGACTTTCTGTGTCAGAACATAAATCAAATCAATGCCAAATTCAAAGAAGCATAAGAAGATAGAGCATTAACTGTTCCAACAGCTATTGATTCTTTAAAAATTATAAATACATGAAGGAATAGATATCAGTGTGGATTTTCCTTGCTTCCTATATCAAAGGTTGCCATCTGAAAGCAATTGCCACAAAAAAGAAAATAAAAGAATCTAGAAACTGACTTAGCCAGGAAACAATTCATCACTTTGCCAAATGCAGAGAAATGGTTCAAGGATAAGGCTGGTCTACAATATAAATTCATTTGCAAAATCTTATGGAGGAGGCTGCACTAAATTATGAGTAATAAGCACATTTCCCTCATTGATGTATCCCCATAACTCCTACAGCTTCAGTCACACAACAGTATATGTTTATGTCTGTGTTTGAACACATACACACATACTTGCATGGGCTTGGTGATATAATGCCTTATATCCTTTAAGTAAGTATGAATACATACACACAAACACATGATTTTTTGTTGTGATTATTGAGTTCTTCAGTGTGTCTGACTCTTTGTGATCTATTTAGGGTTTACTTGGCAAAGATACTGAAGTGGTTTGCTATTTTCTTCTCCAACTCATTTCATAGATAACAAAACTGAGGAAATCGGGTTAAGTGACTTGCTATGGTCACATAGCTAATGAATGTCTGAGGTTGAATATGAACTCAGGAAGATGATTTTTCCTAATTTCAAGCTTGGCAGTATATCCACCATACCATCTAGCTGCCCCATATACACTTCTAGGAGATATAGTAACAACAATAATATAGAGGAGAGGAGAAGAAGAGGAGAGAGAGGGGGAAAGAGAGAGGGAAAGAGGGAGGGAGAAACAGAGAGAGAGACAGAGAGAGAGACAGAGAGAGAGAGAGAGAGACAGAGAAGGAGAGAGAGAGATGTGATATAAATACCAAACCTGGCTTTCCTAATTCCTGCCTATCACATACTCAGTTCTATGGGTATGTACTACCAAACAATCCCATTATTGGCTGCTCTGCTGTAAGAATTAATACCTCAATGCACCTTAAAAATAAAATTATTCTACCCCTCTCTCTTTTCTTCTGTGGATTCTCCTCACCCTAAGCTACCTTTCTCCCTACCACAACACATTACCCCACTTAACACTAACAACAACCCTGTGAGTTATTTGGAATAGTTATTAACATACTTATTTTATAGATCAAGAATCTGAAGATTCTGGGATGATGGCAGAGTAGGTCAGACAATTCCAAGCTCTCAAAATTTTCCCTCACAAAAGAATTAAAATAGCACCTTAGGGCAAACAAAGTGTTGGTGGAGATAAATAAGAATAGGGGCATAATAAGAGTTTTCCTGGGACAATTTGAGAAAATCTGAAGAAAAATCCCAGGACAAGGTTTGGTCCTTGTGAAGACTAAACACCTCCAGGCTAGGTTCTACTTCAAGTACAAGTAGCAAGTGGTTTAAACAACAAGAGGTGAGAGGCTGCCTCAGACCCAGCAACAGGAATGGAATAGTGAGGGGATTTGGTCATCTGAGACTAGGAAAATTGAGGGAACTTCAGCTGACAAAGGAACACCAGACCTAGCTGTGCTTTGAAGAGCAGCCGGCATAAGAAGGAACCAGCACACACCTGGTGAGTACAAAAGAAGTGGGGCAGAAAGTCACTGGTTGTGGGCCCTTACAAGGAGTTGGAGATTTGGCTTTGGGTTCATGCTAGAAGGGAGAACTGACGCTGTGGGGCAAGAGGCACCATTCCCATACCCCAGGGCTAGAAGTGATTACAAAAATTAACCTATTATCACACACAAAACACAAATCCCACAGGCAAAGGAGAAGGAAGCCAACCATAGAAAGCTATTATGGAAACGAAGATGACTGGGGTTCATCTTCAGAGGAGGATATTGAAGGAAAGAATCCCCCAAAGGGATACATCAAAAGGACATCTGTCCAAAAGGAATTCACAGAAGATCATAAAAAAGACTTTAAAAATCAAATGACAGAGGAGGAAAAGCTAAAAATAAGCAAACAAATAAATAAATGAGAAAAATAATAAAAAACTAAAACAAAACAAAACAAGAAGGGTCTGAAAGGAAAGTCAATCATTTAGAATAGGAGATATAGAATCTTTTTTTTTAATTATTCTTTTTAAATTAAATTGGTTTATTTACTTTTAGTTTACAACATTCAGTTCCACAGTCCCTTGAGTTTCAGATTTTCTCCGCCTTTCTCTCCCCCCACCCCCTTCATGGCTGCATGCACTCAGATGCAGGATCTACAAATACCTTCCCATTAATCATTAGTCAGGTTGTAAAGAAGGATTGTAACTGATGGAATGATCAATTGGAAAGAGGAAAGAAAACAAAACAAGAAAAAGAAACAGAGGAAGTAGTTTGTTTCAATCTGCATTCATACTCTGCATCTCTTTCTCTGGATGTGGATATCTCTTTCAATCATGAGTCTTTTGGAGTTGTCTTATAACCTTATATTGCTAAGAGGAGACCAGTCTGTTGAGGTTAGTTATCACACATATGTTGTGTCTGTGAGTGTGTACAAATTTCTCCTAGTTCTGCTCTTTTCACTCAGCATCAGTTTATATAAGTCTCTCCAGGTTATTATGAAGTTTGCTCTTCATTTCTTATAGCACAGTAATATTCCATTACATTCATATACCACAACTTGTTCAGTCATTCCCCAATTGCTTGTCATACTCTTGTTTTCCAATTTTTTGCCATAACAAAAAGAGCTATTGTAAATATTTTTGTATATATGGGTCCTCCTCCCACTTCTCTTATCTTCTTGGGATATTGGTATTGATGGGTCAAAGGGCATGCACTTGTTTATAGCCCTTTGGGCATAGTTCCAGATTGCTCTCCAGAATGGTTGGATCAGTTCAGAGCTCCACCAACAATGCATTAGTGTTCCAATTTTTCCACATCCTTTCCAGCATTTATCATTTCGCTGTTTTGTCATGTTAGCCAATATGGCCAGTGAGATGTGGTACCTCAGAGTTGTTTTCATTTTCATTTCTCTAATCACTGTGATTTGTGAATTGGAACATTTGTGATTTGGAACATTTTTTTCATTTGCTTATAGATATCTTTAATTTCATCTTCTGAAAACTGCTTGTTCATATCCATTGATCATTTATCAATTGGGAAGTGGCTTATATTCTTATAAATTTGACTCAATTCTTTGTATATTTTAGAAATGAGGCCTTTATCAGAAACAGTGGTTATAAAAATTCTTTCCCAATTTTCCACTTCCCTTTTAATCTTGGTAACATTGGCTTTGTTTGTATAGAAGCTTTTGAATTTAATATAATCAAAATTATCCATTTTGCATTTTATAATGCTCTCTACCTCTTGTTTTTCATGGCATCTTCCTGTGTCCATAGATCTGACAGGTAAAGTATCCCTTGCTCTCCCTGATTGCTTACAGTATCAGCCTTTATACGTAGATCATGCACCCATTTCAACTTTATTTTGGTGTACGCTATTAGATATTCATCTATGCCCAATTTCTACTATACCGTGTTCCAGTTTTCCAAGCAGTTTTTGTGATATAGTGTGTTTTTAGGCCCAAAACTGGGGTCTTTGGGTTGATCAAACTGTGGATTACTATAGTCATTGGCTGCTGAATCTCGTGTACACAATCTATTCCACTGATCTACTACTCTATTCTTCAGCCACTACCAAGTAGTTTTGAAGACTGCTGTTTTATAATCCAGATTAAAATCTGATATGGCTAGGCCACCTTCCTTGGCTTTCTTTTCATTAATTGTCTTGATATTCTGAACATTTTGTTCTTCCAAATGAATTCTGCTACTATTTTTTCTAGCTTTATAAAGTAATTTTTTAGTATAATTATTGGTATGGCACTAAATATGCAATTTAATTTAGGTAAGATTGTCATTTTTATTATATTAGCTCAACACAGCCATGAGCAATTGGTGTTTTCCAGTTAGTTAGATCTGACTTTATTTGTGTGAAAAGTGTTTTGTAATTTTGTTCATATAAGTCCTGAGTTTATTTTGGCAGGTAGATTTGCAAATAGTTTATAATGTGTACTGTAACTTTAAATGGAATTTCTCTTTCTATCTCTTGCTGTTGGATTTTGTAGAGATATGTAGGAATGCCAAGGATTTATATGAGTTTATTTTATATCCTGCAACTTTGCCAAATTAGTTTATTATCTCAAATAGTTTTTTTACTTGATTCTCTAGGATTTTCTAAGTATGTCATCATATCATCTGCAAAGAGTGATAGCTTAGTCTCTTCTTTACCTAATTTGATTTCTTTTTCTTCCCCAATTGCTACAGCTAACATTTCTAGTACCAGATTGAATAAGAAGGGTGATAGTGGAATCCTTCTTTCACCCCTAATCTTATTGGAAATGGTTCTACCTTATCTCTATTACATATACTATTTGTTGATAATTTTAGAGAAATACTACTTATTATTTTAAGGAACACTCTATTTATTCCTAAACTTTCTAGTATTTTTAATAGGAAGGGTCTTATATTTTGTCAAAAAACCTTTTCTGCATCTACTGAAATAATCATATGGTTTCTGCTAGTTTTGTTATTGATGTGTCCAATTATACTGATAGTTTTCCTGATATTGAATCACTCTTGCATTCCTGGAATAAATCCTACCTGATCAAAGTGTATTATTCTTGTGATAAGTTGCTGTAGTCTTTTTGCTAATATTTTATTTAGAATTTTTGCTTCTATATTCATATGAGAAATTGGTCTGTAATTTTCTTTCTCTGTTTTGTCTCTTCTAAATTTAGGTATCAGTACTATATTTGCATCATAAAAAGAATTTGGTAGGACTCCTTCTGTCAGGGTTCTTTGTCAGAGTTCTCCTAACTTGCCTGAAGGGGCAGCCAGTTACTTGCTGTAATGGAGAAGGCACCCACATTTTCTCCAGAATAGAAAAGTCATGGCTTGAAGGTATATGCAAATAAGGTTTACTGAGGTCTCTCTGGGGAAGCCTTACAGCCAGATCTTAAGGCAGGCTTCCTACTCCCTCCAAGGCTTGGGTCTTATATCTACCCCAGATCCCCATACCACACTTGACACAGCCCCACTGAGCAGAATTGTGAGAGGTGAGGTAAATTTTGAGACGGGAAGTGCAATTACAAGGCCATGAAGGCCCCGGGTGTGGAGACACTAGTTGGGAACCTCAGGTATCCCACATAAAAGAATCTTGAGCAATGCAACATCCCCTGGCCCGGGACGGTGCAGAATGCTCTGACTTCCATGTGACCCAACTAATTCCCAGGCCTCACACTTATCTGTGCCTTGACATCACCGCTTGCAATCTTGTACATATTTTGTGATCCTCACATCCTTCTTCTCCAATTTTCCCAAATAGTTTGTAAAGTATTGAATTCAGTTGTTCTTTAAATGTTTGGTAGAATTCACTAGTAAAGCAATCTGGCCTTGGAGATGATTTCCTACGGAGTTCATTGATAGCTTGTTCAATTTCTTTTTCTGAGATGGGGTTATTTAAGTAGTTTGCTTCCTCTTCAGTTTGTCTGGGCATCTTGTATTTTTGTAAATATTCACCCATTTCATTAAGATTGTCAAATTTATGTGCATACAGTTGTGCAAATTAATTCCTAATTATTGTTTTAATTTCCTCTTCATTGGAAGTAGATTCACTCTTTTCATTTTTGATATTCATAATTTGGTTTTCTTATTTCTTTTTTTTATTATATTGGCTAAAGGTATATCAATTTTATTGGTTTTTTCATAATATTAACTCTTAGTTTTATTTATCAATTCAATAGCTTTCTTAAATTCAATTTTATTAATCTCTGCTTTGGATTTCATTATTTCTAATTTAGTATTTAATGGAGGATTTTTTTTTTTTTTTTTGCTCTTTGGAGGACAATTGGGGTTAAGTGACTTGCCCGTGGTCACACAGCAGTTTTTTGTGTTGCATCTGAGGCCAGATTTGAACTTAGGTCCTCCTGACTCCAGGGCTGGTGTTCTATTCACTCTACCAACTAGTAGCCCCAAACACCAACTAGCCACCTCAGGGATTTTCAATTTGTTCTTTTTCTAGCTTTTTCAGTTGCATGACCAATTTATTGACCTCCATTTTTGCCACTTTATTTATGTATGCATTCAGGGATATAAAACTTACCCTAAGATCTGCTTTTGCTGTATCCCACAAGTGTTGGTATGCTGCCTCATTATTGTCATTCTCTTAAATGAAGTTACTGATTGTTTCTATAATTTCTCAATTGACTCACTAGTTCTTTAGGATTAAGTTATTTAGTTTCCAATTAGCTTTTAGTCTATCCTTCCATGGACTTTTGTCATATATAATTTTTATTCAATCAGGATCTCAGAAGGATGCATTTAATTTTTTTGCCTTTCTGCACTGAATTGTGAGGTTTTTATGCCCTAGTACATAGTCAATTTTTGTATATGTGCTATGTACACCTGAGAAGAAGGTATATTTCTTTTTGGCCCCATTTAATTTTCTCCAGAGGTCTACCATATCTATCTTCTCTAAGATTCTATTTACTTCCTGAACTTTTTTTCTTGTTTATTTTGAGGTAGATTTATCAGTCTCAGAGAGGGGGAGGTTGAAGTACCCCACGAGTATAGTTTTGCTATCTATTTCTTCCTCTAAAATCCTTAATTTTTCCTTTAGGAATTTGGATGCTGTACCACTTGGTGCATAAATGTTTAGTAATGATAGTGCTTCACGTTCAATGGTGCTTAGCAGGATATAGTTTCCTCCAATATCTCTTTGAATTAGATCTATTTTTGCTTTTGCTTTGTCTGAGATGAGGATTGCTATCCCTGCTTTTTGTTACTTTAGCCAAGGGATGATATGTTTTACTCTAGCCTTTTACCTTTACCCTGTGTGTCGCCCTGTTTCAGATGTGTTTCTTTTAAGTAGCATATTGTAGAATTATGGTTTTTAATCCATTCTGCTATCCACCTCCATTTTATGGGAGAGTTCATCCCATTTACATTTACAGTTATGATTACTATCTATATCTTTCTCTACATCCTATTCCTTCCCCTGTTTAATCTTTTATTTTTCCCTTCTCCCTTCCCCTTCTTAAGAGTTTTCCTTTTGATTGCTGCCTCCCTCAGTATTCCCTTATAATCAGCCCCCCTCCCTTTTCCTACTCTTCTCCCTTACTCCTTTTCCCCTCCATTTTAGCCCCCCACCCCCTTTTATGGCCCTTTCCCCCTTCTACTGTTTGTAGGATGTGATAAATTTTTATGCTAAATGTAGTATGTTATTTCTTCCTCAAACCAAGACTGATGAGAATAGAGTTCATGCAATGCTCCTCTCTCTCCCCTCATTTCCTCTATTATGATAAGTTTTATTTCTCTTCTCAATAGTCCTATTCTTAACTGATTGTGTTATTCCATCCTTGCACCAGAACCAATGAGCGAAAAGCTCATATAATGCTCATCTCACTCCTTTATTTCCCTCTACTATAATGATTTTATGCCTCTTTGTGTGGCATAATTTACCCTTTTCTGTTTCATTCTTTCCTCTTCTTCCATTGCAGGACCTTTGCAGATCTTACTAAGGTTTTTTTTTTTTTTTAATCATCATTTTGTTTAATTTATACCCATATCCTCTATTTATCTATATCCCTTTTAGATTTTGCCATAGTTGTAGAATTCACAATATTAACTGGTATCAGCTTCCCATATAGGGATGTAAACAGTTTGCTCTTATTAAATAACAAGTTATGTGTGTGTGTGTTTTCCCTATTTAACTTTTTATGTCCCTCTTGAGTCTTGTAATTGGAGGTTTAATTTTCCATTGAGCTCTGGCTTTTTCATCAGGTCTTGAATTCTATTATATGACTGAACGACTATCTCCTTGTCTGGTAGATTATGCTCAGTTTCATTGGATAGGTGATCCTTGGTTGTAATCCGAGCTCTTTTGCCTCGCCAAAAATCATATTCCAGTTCTTCTGATCTTTCATCATTGAAGCTGCCAGATGCTGTGTGATCTTCACTTTGTTTCCACAATATCTGAATTGTTTCTTTCTGGCTGCTTGCAGTATTTTTTCCTTTACCTGATAGCTGTGGAATTTGGCTACAATATTTTGTGGACTTTTCAATTTTGGATCTCTTTAAGGAAGTGTCCATTGGATTCTTTTGATTTCTATTTTACCCTCTGGTTCTAGGATCTCAGGGCAGTTTTCCTTGATGAGCTCTTGAAAGATATTGCCTAGCCTCATTTTTTCACCATGATTTTCTGGTCAACCAATAATTCTCAGATTACCTCTTCTGGATCTATTTTCCAGGTCAGTTATTTTTCCCTTGAGATATTTTAATTCTTTTTTCTAATTTTTCTGTCTTGATGTTTTGTTTGGCTGATTCTTGGTTCCTCATAGAGGCATTATCTTCAATTTGGTTGATTCTAATTTTAAGTGAATATTTTCCTCAGTTAGTTTTTGAAGTTCCTTTTCCATACATTCAGATATCATTTTTAGTTCACACATTTTTCTTTTCAAGGAGCTCTTTTCTTCATTTTAATGTTTTTCTAATTTCACAATTTTGATTTTAAAAGAAGTGTTGGTTTTATCTCCTATCTCTTTAATCTGGATTTCAAAGCTCTCTTTGAGCTCATTTGAGAATGCTTTATGTGCCTGAGACCAATTCATAATCCCTGTTAAGTCTTCAGCTGTGGGTGTGGAGTCAGTACTTGGTTATTTGGTCTGAATTTGGTTCCTTCTGAATTTGGTTCCTCCCTCTCACAGTAATAGGATTCCAGAGTCTTTGTCTTTGTAGCCTGCTTTTTTTTCCCATTTTGAAGCAGAACCACAGCCAAGCCCTTCCTCTGGGGTTCCTAAGCCTTTACTGTTTAAAGTTTTTCTCTTGGTGCAGTAGTTATTGTGTATCCAGGGTCAGAGGGAGATTGAAGCAGTGGGGTTCACTTTGCCCTCCTGGTCCCTGGAAGTTCAGATAAGGGCTTTTTAAATTTTCCGGCTGTGTATTGGTAGTCCCAGGAGTAGCTGCTGCCCCTGTCACAGGCCCTGCCTTTGTCTATTACCCAGCTCAGTCCAATCTCCATCCTGCTGTGATAGGATTGGGACTGGCCCTTGTGGTTGGTGGATCAACTTGCTGCCACATTGACCAGGCCTCGTCTGGGCCTCTCTGTGCACTGCCCCGGCATCATCATCCAAAACTCAGAGATCGAGAATACTAAGGAAGAAAATGACACATTAAAAATTAGAATTTGGAGAAATGAAGGGGCAGAGTGAAGATGGTGGAGTAGAAGCACAAATCTGGCATGGGCTCCCACTCCAAACACTTCCAATACATATAAAAAAATGACTCTAAACAAACTTTAGAGCTATAAAACCCAAAAAGTGACAGAAAGAAACAAGTTTCCCGCTGAAGGCAGGCTGGCAGGCAGACAGGAAGGGTCTATTGCACAGAGTTGGGAGCCAAGTACAATCCCGTGTGAGCCATGGTTACAGCCACAGGATGGCACTGACCAGTGGTGGACAGAGCAGACTTCAGGAGAGTGAATCACCAGCAGCTGTAGTGGTTTCCATATTCTCAACCCATAAACACCAAAGAAAAAGGAAAAAGTCAGTGTAGAACTATGCTGGAACAGGGGAAGGCAGAAGAGTGTGGTCTGGCCCCTGTTCCTGGGGTGAGAAGTGGCAGGGGTGTGGTGAGTGCCTTGTGGCTGCCTCAGGAGCTCCTGCCTGCAGATTGCAGGGGGATCAAGAAACCATTCAGAGGGTAATCACTCTTGCTTTGACCTGCTTGGATCTGGATCATGGTCCTGGGGTGTGTAGCCAGGTGCCAGAGCTGCAAAAACCCCAGTGATTTCAGACAAAGCTCTCCACTCTGGAAGCAGAGTTTTATGTGGTAAAGAGCTCAAAAGTCAAGTAATTGCCTGGCAAGATGAGCAAGCAGAGGAGAGCAATCTGACCATATAATTCTCTTTTAGGGACAAAATGGATCAAAACATGGAACCAGAAGAAGTAAACAAAAACAAAACTCCTGTGTCAAAAGCTTCCAAGAAAAATATGAATTCCTTACAGACTGTAGAGGAGCTCAAGAAGGATCTTGAAAACCAAGTAATAGAAGTGGAGGAAAAATTGGGAAGAGAAATGAGAATGATGCACGAAAATCATGAAAAGTGAGTCAACAGTCTGCCAAAGGAGACCCAAAAATACACTGAAGAAAATAACACCTTAAAAAATAGACCAACTCAAATGGCAAAAGAGGCCCAAAAGCCAATGAGGAGAAGGATGCCTTTAAGCCAAATCTGCCAAATGGAAAAGGAATTTAAAAAAAAAATCACCAGAGAAGAGAATAACTTCCTCAAAATTAGATTGGAGCAATTGAAAGCTAATGACTTTATGAGAAATCAAGATATTATAAAACAGATCCAAACAAATGAAAAAATAGAAAGAAATGTGAAATATCTCCTTGGACAAACCACTGACTTGGAAAATAGATCCAGGAGAAATAATTTTAAAATTATTGGATTACCTGAAAGCCATCATAAAAAAAAGAGCTTAGACACCATCTTTCAAGGAATTATCAAGCAAAATTACCCTAATACCATAGAACCAAAATAGAAATTGAAAGAATTTGCTGATTGCCTCTTGAAAAAGATCCCAAAAAGAAAATTCCAAGTATTATTATAGCCAAATTCCAGAGTTCCCAGGTCAAGGAGAAAATACTGCAAGCAGTCAGGAAGAAATAATTTGAGTATTATGGAAATGCAATCTGGATAACACAAGACCTAGCAGCTTCTACATTAAGGGACCGAAGGGCTTAGAATATCATATTCTGGACCTCAAAGGAGCTAGGACTAAAACCAAGAATCACCTACCCAGAAATGCTACATTTGCTACAAATGCTATAATGCTACAGGGGAAAATATGATCATTGAATGAAATAGAGGACTTTCAAGCATTCTTGATGAAAAGACCAGAGTTGAATAGAAAATTTTACTTTCAAATATGAGAAGCAAGAGAAGCATAAAAAGGTAAACGGGTCAATAGAAATCATAAAGAACTTATCAAAATTTAACTATTTACATTCCTACATGGAAAAACAATCATTGTAACACATAAGACTTTTCTCAGTATAAAGATAGTTGAAGGGAATATATATGTATAAATATGTATACATACATATTGATATATGTATAGAAGGGTATATGTGTATATAAATATATATATGTGAGTGTGGGCATATGTATATTCATGTATACATAGACAGATATCACAGGATAAGTTGAATATGAAGGGATAATATCTAAAAAATAAAATTAAGAGGTGAGAGGAATTTATTGGGAGAGCAAGAAAGGGAGAGAAAGATTAGGGTAAATTATCTCATATAAAAGACCCAAGAATAAAGAGCAAGAAGGTGAAAGGGACAACCTTATTCTCATTGAATTTGGCATAAGGAGGGAATAACATACACCCTCAATTGGGTATCTTATCCTACAGGAAAATAGGGGGGTAGGGGATAAGAAGGGGATGATAGAAGGAAGGGCAGATTGAGGTAGAGGGTAGTTAGAAGCAAACATTTTTTAAAAGGTATAGGGTCAAAGGAAAAATAGAATAAGTGGGGGGTGGATGGAGGGAAATATAGTTAGTCTTTCACAATATAACTACTATGGAAATGATTGTCATAGCTACATATGCACAATGTATTTAGAATTGCTTATCTTCCCAGTGAGGGTGGGTGAGGAGGGAAGAAGGGAAAAGATCTGGAACTCAAAGTTTTAAAAACAAATGTTTACAAACGTGCAACTGGAAAATAAGATATTTCAGGCACTGTGGTATAGAAACCCATCTTGCCCTACTAGAAAGTCAGTGGGGTGATGGGGGAGGTTATAAGAGAGAACAGATTAGGGGAAAGGGTATTCAATACCCTGGCTATTTTGCGGTGGTGGGTAGGGGAAAGATGGGGAGAAAAATTTGTACCTCAAAATCTTGTGGAAATGAATGTCGAAAACTAAAAATAAATAAAGAAAAAAACTTTTTAAAAGAACTGAAATGGAAAAAAAATTAGAATTGGGCAAAGTAAAGCCAGGAAAATTATAAGAGATTAAGAAATAATAGGGCAGCTAGGTGGCACACTGAATAGAGCACTAGCCCTGGAGTCAGTATTACCTGAGTTCAAATCCAGCTTCAGACATTCAATACAAAATTAGACATGTGACCTTGGGCAAGTCACCTAACCACAATTGCCCTACCTTCCCCTCTCCAAAATGCAAAAAAAAATAAAAATAAAAATAAAAAATAAAACAAAATTAAGTTTAATTGAAAAAAGAAATGATTAAACAAAATATGAATACTAAAAAAATGGAAGAGAAAGAAAAACATCTTATAAGAAAACAACCTATTTGAATAATAGATCAAGAAGAGAAAATATAAAAATAACTGGTCTAACTGAAAGTTAGTAAAAAAAGAATCTTGATACAATAATACAAGAAATAATTATTGGGGCTCTGGCTGAAAATATTATACCCTGTGAAGTTAAATATTATCCTCAATGAAAAAAAAATGAACATTTGATAAACTCTCACATATTCAAGACTTTGTTAAAAAAAAATAAAACTGAACTTAACAGAAGATTCAACACATAAGACCCAAGAGAAATATAAGGTACATAAAAAAGACTGATTATAAGTGATCCATATGGACAAATTCTTTATTTTTATATATGTAAAACAAATGTCTGAGATTTTTATTATAATTTGGTAACTCATAAGAAAGATTGGGATAAACCTGAACATGATATGAATTTAAAAAGTAAAACCATTTAGGAACAGTAATTATTTTATACAAATTAGGTGCAACAAAAACATTGATACAGAGGAATTAGATGAGAAAAGAGGGCGAGTAGTTCTGCCAGTCTTCTTTCATTGGGAATGGGTTTAGGAGGGAACAATATGTATATATTTAGCAGAGTATAACAGTCTTCTAAATTCAGAAGAAATAAAACGGTAGGGTCATAGGGAGGGGGAAGAGGAAAAGGGAGGGATTTTTAGAGGGGAGTGTGAGGGAATAGGCAAAATAGGGATATAGAAGGGTGTTTAGATTTATGGGAGTGGGAGGATAGGGGAGGGATCATTGGAGGGCAGTAGACCAGTAATAGGATGTTAAGGAAACATGTGGAAGTGAAGTAAAGGAGGCACGAGGGATAGGAAACAAGAGATATACACAAACATAAAACACAAAGATCAGGAGTAGAATATCTTTGGGAAAG
>CM053591.1:113833598-113864723 GCA_028646515.1 Pseudochirops corinnae | reverse complement strand
GTACACACATACACACACAACATATATACAGACACTTCATTAAAAATCTCTATATACCTTATCTCTCTTGATAGACATTAAGCTATTTGAGAGTAAGGATTCTCTTATTCCTTGTATTTGTGTCAGTACTTAGATGCTTTGCATATAGTAGGTGTTTAATAAATAATTATTGATTGATGTTATCTGTATAACCCTGTGTAAATCAAACCTTTCTTGTCCTCGGTTTCCTTATTTATAAAATGAGGGATTCAACCATGATGTGGTACTGTCATCTTTGCTACTGAAGAGTATAAACGTGGTGACTCTCTTAAGGTCAGGGATTCCGAGCCTCAGTAGGTAAGGAATTAGGTGTCCATACCAATTCATGCATTAATATAGTGAGCCCTCATGAGTAGGGGCATTACCAGGATGTCTAAGGAAGGGCAAAGTGGCTCAGGTGGGAAAATGGAGTGGATCAAAGCACATGTGCTGATCAGTGGTGTGGTGAGTGGCCATTATCCTTCCAGTCTCTGGATGAGACAGGAGGATCCAGTCTCACTATAAATAAAAATCTAGGTAACTGTCATAAATACGTGCTAATGTTCTTTTGTCTTTACAGCTATAAGCCTATAATTATCATGCTCACTTATTACAGAGGAGGAAGCTCTATGGAAGGCGGGTGTGTATATTATGAAGAAGAAAGGAGAAGAGATGAGAGAGAGCCATCAGTAAGAGAATTAACTTTATATTTTCGTCTTGGGCCATAACTAAATACTGCTAATTGAGCATTTATTGTATCATTCAAGTCAAGATTAAAAACAAAAACATCAATAGTATTATCTTTGCTGTCTCGTATACTTGTCAGTTCAGAGTTACTATGCTACAAAACAACAAATATGTTTGGATAGGAAAATAGAAATAAGTTATCTTTTATAGAAAGGCATTCTCTATACCCCTTCCCAAGTGGAAACTTAGGGAATGAAATGCACATATTATTCTGAAGTTTAGCTACCTCACTTCTTTATAGGGAAGGGATAATCACTAAGAGGACTAGATGTCAAACAATGTGGAGTCTGGTAGATTTATTAACACTCAGAAGTGTGCTTATAAACACATAGCATGGGCTAAGGAGTTCAAATGGAATCTCCTGCTTGTATTCTCTTTATTAGGAAGGCGTTGGGAGAATTTTTCTGGCAGGAAGTTCAACTACATTTTTCAGTAGAAAGTTAACTTTACTTTGGATCATACCTAAATGTACATTGCAGAGAAGATAAGACAGTATTGTTTTCAGGGTAGCCTGAGGAAAAAAAATTATGTAGATCATCTTTAAACTACCCCCTTCCTCATTTTGAGCAGCCTTTTCCCTATTTCATATATATTTCTTTCTTCTTCATATCTCCACTTCTGTTTCATACACTGCTCCCCATCTTATTCTCATCTAACAACTATAATGTAATGGGAAGTAGCCTGGATTTAGAATCAGGAGAGCTCTGATTGAGGACTTGATTCTGTTACTATTTGTGACACCCTGGCAAAGTAACAGCCTTCTGGTTGTTCCTCACTTGTTTCAAATGGTTCCTCATTTGGAAAATGAAGTGGTTGGACTATATGTTGTTTAAGGCCTGAGTCAGCTCTAAGGTTATGTAATCTCAACTAATCCTCAAGAAGGTATCCTGTAATCATTATCATAGATCTGCTCATGGCTAATGTCTAAAATATTTCCCACTTACAATGTTTCTCCCTTCAAATTTTAGTCCTCTTTTCCCATGTTGTTCCTTTGAGAGCCTTAAAGCCATAGAGCCTTAGAGACATATGACATTCAAAGATTTTTAAATACCCTTGAACTCCCTTATTATTGCTTCTAACTCTTATTTCTAAGTAAGAGAACACCAGGACCTCTGGATCACACACAGTCTTTTAGATTCACAACCCAAGCCATATATGCCAGCTCTGACCATGAATTAATACACATCTGATCTTTCTTCACATCAGGATCAATCCCTATCCTTTAGATTCAGTATAGGTAAAGCTACCCAGCTTATTCTCCCTCTTTTCCCAAACTAATTTAATTACTCATATAATATTCCTTCCTTTTGTATACCTAAGACGTGGAAAATAGAGAGACAAGTGGCAAGTATTTTACACTAAGACATGTTGCCAATTATCTTTGATGACCTGTTCTGAAGAATATATAAAAAGCATCAAATTAATACATGGTTTCAAGGTGAGTCCATCATATAGCCAAAATAAGGTAACCATCTAAGCAGGGTATGGTGGCTATGATTCTTGAAATGAGGGGAGGTTCAAGCTGGTGGACTACTTGAGTTGGAGAGTGCTGAGCTGCACTGGGAATTCCACTGGGTGCTTGAACTAGTCTGGTACCAATATGGCGAATGCCTAAGTGTGAGATAGAGGTGCACCAAGTTTCCTAAGCAGGGACAAACTGGAAACAGAGTAGGCCAAAGTCTCAGTGCAAATGAGTAGTAGAAATGACATTAAAGAAGCATTAGCATCTGATTTGTTGTTGTGCACTAAGGATCAGTTGACTTCCAGCTGAAAACTTCTAGGTGTGTTATCCCCTCTTCCACTTGTCCCCATCATTAGAATGTGAGCTCCCTGAGAGCATGTACTGTTTTGTTTTTCTATTTTTGTCCCCAGCACTTAGTACAACATTTTTCAATTAATAAATGCTACATTCATTCATTCATTCATGTATGCATGTATACGTCCATCCATCCATTCATTAATTCATTAACTTATTCTGAAATCCCATCATGGTTGAGATAGGGAGGTTTAGAATCATCATCTTCATCATCATTGCCACCACCATCATTATCTAAATATTCTAAATGTTGTAATGGCAACCACAAAACGGTAAAAAAAAAAAAAAAAAAAAAAAAAAAAAAACTCTGGAGGAAGGCTTCTTATTATACATTTGACATATTCTCTATTAAGAATTTTAGGGAACATATGGACAAACATATTAAGTTATGGATAAATGGGCACTGATAGAAATATCCATAGTAATAGACTCATGGAACCAGGAAAGTGTTGAAGCATTTTTCTTTTGTTTTTTTTGTTTTGCTTGAAGTGGGGAAGGCAAGGCAATTGGGTTAAGTAACTTGCCCAATGACATTTTTAAAGCATTTGAAAATTGCAATACTGTGTGGGTTTTTTTTTGTGGTGGTGTTTGTTTTGTTTTAGAAAATTAATGACAAAATATCTATTAAATATTTGCCTTTGAGATGGAAGATTTCAAGTTCTGAATCTTCCCATTTACTAATTATGTGACAATAGATAAGCCATTTGTTCTTGCTCATTTCCCTCATCTGTAAAACAGGGATAATAATTAAGGTACTCACTAACTCTAAGTGTTGTCAGAAAAATACTTTTCAAACCTTAAAGTGTGATATAAGTTTATACATGTTTTCTGTTAGTGTTTCATATGAGGTGGGAGTGTTTCTGGACTTCAGATTGTGTTGGTATACAGAAATTGCTGTAAGCAAACACCCTCTTACAGTACAGCCTGGCCAATACAGGAATTTATTTACTTGGTTCTACATGCTTGTAACAGGTTTTGTTTTTCTTGTTTTCTTTTTTTTTTCTTTTTGTCTTTTTTCTTTTTGATTTTAGTTTACATCATTCATTTCCATGAAATTTTGAGTTACAAATTTTCTTCCCATCTTTCTCCTACCCACCAGCCAGTTTTTCTTGTTTTCTAAATCAGGTTGGGGGAGAGAGGAGGAAGGAAGAAAATTCAGACCTGAATATAAAATATAAAATGAAATTAAAATGAGATTTTCCTGGGGACACTCAACAGTTGTGACTTCCCCAGAGTCACACAGTCTGTTTGCATGTAAGGTGATACTTGAACCCAGTTGTTTCTGAACCTAACTTTCTATCTGTTGTGTCACACTGCCTCTCAACTATGGATGATAGTGATGATTAAAAATGATGCTGCTGAAGATGTCAATGAATATGTGAGCATATTGCTATGGGTACTCATCCCAAATAAACAGAATGCATCCCATCTTGGCTCCCCATCTTTTCATGGATTAAGTGACAGCCTTGGAGCCAGAAAGATCTCAATTTGAATCCTGCTTTAGACATGAGTCTAAATATGAAAAACCAGACAATTAACTTAGTCTTTCTCTGATTCAGTTTTCTTATCTCTAAAATGAAAAAAAAAAAAAAAAAGCATTGAACTCAATGAGCTCTAGAATCCCTTCCAAATCTAAATCTGTTATCCCATGGTCCTCCCATCGGTCCTTCAAAGGGTCCCACCCAATTTACTGGCTCCCTACATCTAGAGCTCTATTAATAAATAGAATTTAAAATGTTACCTAATTCATAGGGGTTGGTACAGATCTAGTGATGACATATGTCAAGTTCTTAGGAAACATTAAAGTTTTATTTAAATGTAACCTATTATTTTTATGAATTCAAATAAAAATTATATATAAATCAAAAGGCAAAGAACCTTTTAGACATCACACTAACATCACATTTCTTCTGAAAAAAAGTCATTCTACAAAGTGATGATTCTAAATGTGTTTTGAATACTTCCCTTTTGTAAACTATATAACTTCTACATATAGAGGGGTTACCTTATTCCATAAGGTATAAAAGTAAATTATCCCCCAAACCATGAAAATTACAATAATGTCTTTTTAATTGCTTCTGCTATATTACAAGAGAAAGGGAAAGATGAATTTATGATCTTTATGTTCCTTGATCTAGGGATTTCTCTGTCTCAACCAGGTCATTAGGATCCCCAGCCAAATGGACTGGTATAGCATATGGCCTTTTATTAAATGAATGTCTTTTCATTTATAAACATACCTCTTTGGAGTTGTGGGAAACCATGTGACAGAAGACAAATCCCTGGTGTAAAACAAAGCCTTAGTAAAAAAAAAAAAAAAACTTCTTCAGGGCACAGAACATATTTCTTATAGATTCTGAGTACAATAGTTCCAGTGCATTCTTTTAGAGGATGGGTGTTTGTTATTAGAAAGTAATTATAATATCCTCTGGCAAGACCAAAAATTAAATCAAGAATGTTAAGCTGTTGTGTACTTAAATTATAGCTGGAGAAATTTCAGCTTATGCATAATAAATAACCTCATGTCAGTGAGCATTGTCTAACAATCAAACAAGGTCCCAAGGAACATAATTGCATCTCTAGAGAATTTTGAAAATAAGACAATTTTCTATTTACTGCTTTTGCTGATAGAGGTCATTGAATGTCAGGAATTTGGGTAAGATGATTACCTGAGGTATCTTTCAGTTCTCAGTTGCAATCACACGAAAATTGAAATCTACGTTAAACAAGTAAGGAAATGAAATAATACAAAAAAGATTTGAACATTAATGTAAGTGGATTAAAGTAGGATAAGCATTTGGGAATTGAGAACTACAAAATGAAAGTGTGGTTAAGTTTTCTGTTTCATAATTTATTAATTGAATTTCAAAGCATTTAGAATGTATTTGAGGATTTACATGGAATGGAGTTAATATATAGGATGCTTAGCATTTTTGATCTAGTGATTACATAATTTCCTATTTCTTCTTTCTATGAATTTTACTGGTGTCATAGAAAGAAGATACGCATAATTTGGTATATTAATATAAATATTTGAGAGACAAATAGTCTACCCCTCAAAAAGAATGCCTGGGCTATTAAGTTTCCTAGACATCACCAGATTTATCGTTAGATGAGGAATAGAAATACCTGCCTCCACAATTCTTTAGCTTTAGCTATAAAAATATAGGCCAGTCACTGAATTTGTCTGATCCTCATCTCCTCCTATGCTGAGAAAAAACGAAAACAAAAACTAGAGTTATATCGTATAAGGAGGACAAGGAATAAATATTTATACAGCACCAGCTATATTACATATGCTAAGCACTTTATAATTAATATCTCACTCAATCCTCACGAAAACTCTGTGAGATACGTGCTGTTATTATTCTCATTTTTACAGTTGAAAAAAATGGAGACAAATAAGGTTGAAGTGATTCACTCAGAATCATAGAGCTAGAAAGTGTCTGAGGGTAGATTTGAACTAAGACCTTTGTAACCCCAGGCCAAATGTTGTAGCCACCATACCACCTAGCTGCCTCTTCTTTATACCACTGATTATGGAGAGGGAGGAAAAAAAAAATGAAACCTGAGTAAAAGTGTTTTAAGTTCAAAGTATCTTGCTAATATAAAGTATTATCGTTGTTGTTCTAGAAGACTTCATCTACCTTGTTAGTAAATAAGAACTTATTGCCAGGCACTGTACTAAGTACTGAGGATACAAAGAAAGACTGAAACAGTCTGATCCCTCTAGTAAACATGTAAATAATTAGGTACATATAAAGTTTATATGGAGTACATAGATGGTAATTTCAGAGAAAAAGGTTCTAACAGAGTGGAAAAGCTTCCTGCAGAAGGTATGATTTGAGATGTCTTAAAGGAAGCTAGGGAAACTGAGAGCATAAGTGTTCTGAAGCACAAAGTAAAGATTTAATAAATGCTTGTTGAATAACTGACCAATAAAATAACATATTATTATTTAGCCTCTACTTTGTGCCTAACACTAGGAAAGTGCAAATGAAATAAAGGATCTGGCAGCTTCCAATGGGAAATTGAGTCTGGTTTTTGTACACAGCACACGCCTTTATTTATTCAGTACTTATGATGCAAGCATTTGTTAAATACACAAAAAAATATAAAATTTTACAATGATACTGTGGGAATAATAAAAATGGGAATGATAAAGAAAAATCTTAGCTAAAATAAACTTCCTGCCTTCTCAGAGATTATAGTCTAGTAGAGGGATAAAATACTAGTACATAACTGCTAAGTGCAATATTATAAATCCATTGAAAAGTTTTCAAAATGCCATGTAAGGTCAGAGGAAATGATTGTTCTCTGTAGAGATAATGATAATAGCAGCATGAAAAAGACAAATAAATACTACAATTCACATTATATGACACTTAGATGTTTGCTAAGTGTTTTCCTCAAGAATGTAGGCTTCAGAAAATTATTATCAGTCCAACAAAACAATATAAAATCAACTGTTAAATTTCTGAGGAAAGAACTGTAGATTCTCCAGAAGTCTGAAGATGAGGAATATGAAGTGGGAAGCTAATCAGGAAGTCTTCATAGAGGACATGGGAAATGTGCATAGACATAGTAATAGATGTCATACTTACAACATATAGACATACTTACAACCAGAATCCTTTGCTCATAGAGATGGAGTTCAGCCTTGAAGGTTTATTTATGACTAACTATAAAAGCTGTTCCCCTTCCCAAGTTTCCCTTGAAAACAATAGCATTGAACTTAGAGACATAACCTTCCATGAATGATCTCCACATAAATGAAAAGGGCCTTCAGTGTCCATATAGTCTAGAGAACAACAGAGTTTCAAGTACAAGCTTTATTAACTGTTATCAGCAATGCAGTGTTCACAATGCCTACAGCAACTATAAGTATGTTGATATGGTTATTAATCACAAAATGTAACAGGCTCTCTATATGGGAAATATACCTAGAACACTTATTCACACACCAGAAAACTGAGTCCCAAAACCAGAAAGTCAAAGCCAACATAGTAATTACGAAGTTGGCACAGGTAGTTAAAGTAGTAAACACCCACATTCTCAAGCCTTCAAAACAGGACAGGCTACCTCAGGCAAAGATCCTCCTATCCTCACTCATGACAACTGCTCAGCATCCAAGCAGCTTGCTCCCAGCAGCTCCAGCCCCCCTGCAGTTCCTGTCCCTGGCAGTCCTCAGCAGGATTCCTTAGCAGAGATTCTGGCTGGCTCAAAGAAAAAGGAGTTCATGCCACAACTGTAGGCACTGTCACAGCTTCCAGTTACCACGGCAAGGACGCTAGTTTAGTTCCAGCTTTCTTTTGCTCCACCCCTTCCTGCTACATTAGTAAGTTCAAGAGGCATGGAAGATCTTCAAATCCCAGTATCATTACAATAACTCAATTAAATAATAATAATAAAAAAAGGTCTATATACAGTCAAGGGGGAAAACCTTTGTTTCTAGTGATTACAACATAAACCTTACAACAGTAACTAGAATACCAAGTAAAGATTGATCCAAGTGGTCTTTTCTGGGGAATTTCATGTAAGCAGAGGTTTCTACTGAAAAGAGTGTCTGGGTTCTCTTGTCAGCTTGTTTCTTGTCTTGACTCTATTCCTTAGCTCCTGCTTTATACCTCCACCTATTCCCTAGCTCCTGCTTTATACCTCCACCCTGATGAATTGTGTCTGCCACACTATTGTTTCTTCTTCTTTCTTACAAATGTTTCTTTCTTCCCTCTTTATCTCTGCTTCTGGTAGAAAGGCATGTGACTTCCACTGTGTGCATACTAGCCTTTACTCTGAGGGGATTGGGAAGAAGCACGACTTTTTCCCTTAGGAAGACTTCTGTTTTCTTTGCTCTTACTGTTTCACATATAGGTCTTTTACTTCCTTGATACACATGATTTTCTGTAGTTCTGCATTTATATCTATTACTATATGCAGCAGACACTACACAACTCCTTCCAGATTTACCAGAATTTTAAATGCCAGCTCAAAGAGTAAATGAACTAGTTATGACTTTCAATCAATACTAGAACATAGATATATTGATATCCAGATAATGGCTTCATGTTGTTTGTGTAATATTATGGCCTAAGCAAACAAGAAGCATCATTTTATGAGAAACTTGATCATCTCCCTTTGTAATGCCCACATTAATGGTAAAATGATACTTCCAGTTATAAATCATATTTATGCAACACTTTAGGAGTGGAAATATATGCTCTTGTCTATATTATCTCATTTTATCATAAACAAAAAAAGAGTACCTAGAAGAGAGTTTCCATGTATGTACCAACATTTGAAGTAAAGGATACAGAAATAGAATAAAGAAAATAAAAACATTGTGTGAAGAACTTTGCAAGATTCCACTAATTAGGTCAACATGTACATTGATACTTAGTGACTCTGACAATAAAATGGGTATTACAAGTGAAAATGAACATCTATATCTATCATCCATCTAACATTTCTGTCTGTCTTCCTGTCTGTCTCTGTCTCTCTCTGTGTTTCTGTTTCTCTCCACCCCTCTTTCTCTTCGTAAATTTTTAAATAAGAATAAGTGGTTTTGGCCTGCGAAGGAAATTACTGCAGAAAAAAAAAATCCACTGACCAATGCTTCAAATACTCCATGACTTAACAGTTTTAGTTGCTTGGGTCACAGATCAACTGATTGATTTGCCCTGTGTCACATACCTAGGATGTGTCAGAGTCAGGACTTTAACTTAGGTCTTCCTAATATGAGGATTAACATCTATTCACTATGACACTCCACTTCTATAGATTATGGTGAAGAATGCATTGTATGTGGTGAGCAACAAACAACAACATGAAGAATATTGTAAAAAAAAAAGAATATTATAAAATTAAATACATAATATTAAAATCCCAAAAAATGATGGGACAAATATAAAAATTTTTCAAAATTATTTATTTAAGTTTCTTCAACAGGTTAGAACAATGATCAAAATAAATACCAGATTGAAAAAAAATCATGAACAAACATTACTTGGCATCAGCTTCAACTCAATCTCAAACTCAATAAGTTTACAACTCTGTAAAACGAGAATGGATAAAAGCAAGACATTGACTAGATATCACCATTTCTTAGAAAATTTTAAACAAATAAAAATGAACACCACAAAAGCAAGTCTTAATGAGGATGGAAACTATCTCCTAGCATAGACCTTGTCAAGTAGAGAGTCATGGAAGTCAACATTAATGTCAATTTAGAGTACACACTAATATATAAAACACAATGGGAGAGAAAGATAAAAAACTAATGCATCATTCATCTTGCAAAACAATGAAAAAGTAGTTGAGGAGAAAGAAGACTTTAAGAGTATTTGGTGTGAGACTCAGGTAAGCCAGATGACCTAAATTTGTAGAAGGAACTAGAGGAAGAATGAGAATGAGATGCAAAATTAATTATTTTCCAGTTGTTATTTTCTTATAATAGTGATTTATGTGCTTCCATGACTGTAGTGAAATTATGTTTAGAATGATAAATATCTTTCCAGTTCTTTATTCTGTGTACCACTCTGCTCTGAATTAGTTTCTTAAAAAGAGAGATTTTAGATAACAATAACTTTTAATAAAATAAAAATCATTACAAAATCAGAGTCTTAGAGTTGGAAGGGTTGTCAGAGGCCATTCTATCCAAATCATGCGTGTATGGGCAACTTCTTTATACCACATCCTACATGCAATTACCTCTTGCTATATGGGAAACCATTGCTTCATAAAGCAACCTATTCCCTTTTAGATGACTGTAATAACTTGAAGTCTATTTGTTTGTTTAATTAAATCAAAATATATCAGCCTCCTCAAAATTTCCATCTGTCTAGTCCAGTACTGACTACTAAAGGCTAAGCCAAACAAGTGTATTTCTTAATTATTATCCTACCACTTTTTTTTTTCATTCTCAGCTACTTTTTTTCTATATCACTTTATTTTAAGAATGACTGATTTAGGAAATCATCAAGGTTCTTGATAATTTATCTATATTTTCTTACCTAAACATACAATAGAGATGATAATAACACATAAAGAAATCAGATGAAAAATTTCAGTCATAAAAACAAAAGATGTTCAATTAAAGACCACCAATCTGTTATAAAGAATAATATCCGAAAGTCCGGGAAAAAAAATTGAATTGGTAAGAAAAGAGAATTGGTAGCCCCATAGGATAGTCAGAAAACAAACTGATATCTCTTCCTGGTATATTTCAATTCTGGGTATTTCATCAGTTGTTTGTTTGTTTGTTTTTTATTAGATTTTATTTTTTGTAAAGATAATTGGAAAAACCCAATGCAATTGTAAGAGATCCTGGAAAACAATTCATTTTGTGAAAGATCCTAAAGCTGAATAACAGACTCTAGAAGCATAAAAGAGGTCTGACATATATTCAATAGAGTCATAAAATTTTAATATGCATTTGCAATTTGCTATACAAATTAATTTTCATGTCTGATGCTATAAAGATTTAAAAGAAATACTGATATCATTACTGCACACTTGTAATCACAGTTATATGGTATATATTGAAGCTTATTATTAAAAGAAAACTAAAATATTAAACTAATGTTAACTATTAAAGAAGTTAAATATTAAGAAGACAGGCTAACATTTGGAAAGAACAAGGATTGGGAAATAAATATGGCCAAGGAAAAGGTAGAGATATAAGAGTGAGACAAATCTATCAAATGAGCACAAAGAAAACCAATCCTAGAAGAGAGAGAATGATAGGAGGTGACCTCAAATCTAGAGAAGACAAAATTCTTTTTAAAAAGATTTTTATGCCATTGAAACAAGAAAGATTATTGAATTTTTAAACAGCACACAGAAATTGAGCTTGATTAAAAAGAGAAAAGAAGGAAATAAGGCTTCCAAAACATATTAGGACATTTTAAGAGAGAGCTAATATTTCATCAACAAATAACTTTTTTGTTTCTGGATTAAGAATACAAAAATATTAGTAAAGAGAAAAATAGTTTTATGTTTTTGTTTGTTTTCCTCAAGAGGTGAAAGACCAAATGGTTTTGATTTAGGAATTAAATTCAACAAATATTTATTCAAATGTGCATGATTTTAAAACTGTAGGATAAATGTTGTACTGATCAGTTATCTATATATATGACCAAAGTGTATTTTTTTGATTTTAAAGAGAAAATTCATGCTATATTTTCCAATTACTTTTAAATTTGGTGTTTATCCCCTGGTTAGCCTTAGCACTCTTCAGATGGGTGGTAGAGGAGTTATGATCTTCATTGAACATTGTCAACAGCAACAAAGCTAGAGTTCCTTGAGACTCCAAAGAAAGATTTGGGTTCAACTCATATTAGAAATTCCCCCTAAAAAAATATAGACAGATAAATAGCAAGATAAACAGATGAACCAGATATCATTTTAATAAAGTTTTACTCCTTGAAAAATATTATTTCATTTTTCTTTATTTCTATTTTCAATGCAACTAAGATGACCTCGTTAAAGCATAACCCCCTATAGTTCAAAATTCAATAGATGCATCTATCTTGGCTAATATCAAAGAGGTTTTTTTACTGTTATTGTCAGAAGGACCTCATTATTTCACTATTTCATATAATGGAGTTCCACACCATCAACCTATTTCAGGCGTCTTCTGATAGATGAATAAATTTATAGAAATAACAATATAAAAAAAACACTCAGGAGATTTTTAAGGCAACTTTGGGAAAAAAAGAAAAGTAGAAGTAACAAGTTAGTATATGTCTCAAGGATATAGGTAATAAATAATATGAACTTTTAAGCCAATTGACATCAGAGGATAAAGCAAATATGTAATAAGAAAGTTTGTTTTATTGAATTGAATTGTATTGAATGTAAGTTTGGTGAATTAACCAGAGAGTTGAAAAGTTGTCCTTATGTGCAACTCCCAACTTCTTGCTCCCCTAATCTTTGTTATCCCAAACTACTGCTATTCTAGGAACCAAAACCTTTCCCCTGCTATTCCAATGCTGACTCACATTGATAATTTGCAGCCTCACTTCTCCCCAATAATTCTTTCTACTTCTTCCTTTTTCTGTCTCTGCCGTTTTATATATATATATATATATATACCACCCATCACCACAACTACTGCCACTAATAATTAACAACCTTTTTGTCTTTGAAGTATTTTAAATTATTTTACCACTAGCACTACTCTTTTCATAAATTCACATATACATATGGATACATGTATATCATATATCTACATATGCATTGCATATATGTATGTATGTCTATATATACATGTGTGTATGTAATATTACTGTACCACCTTCCTCAGTGACTTTGAGTACTGACTTCTCCCCATCCACTTCAATCATTCATGACAACCCTAATATCAACATTGGTAATCTTTTATCTTCTGGCTTCATATTTCCATAACCTTCTCAACTTCAGTAAATTCTGGCATTCAACTTCTGCCAAACAATCAAGTGAACATATTGTAATTTACTGTCTTAGGATATCATTCAACTTCAAAGATCTTTAGTTATGAAAATTTCTGCTCTGACTACAATCCTCTCTTGCAACCTTATTCTTCTAGAAACCATATTTTGTCCTTAAGTGTGACTTCTTGTCCTTGTTTTGCCTTCCAATCCATCATACTCATCTGGGTTTGCTTTCCTACTTTCCAAGTATTGAAACTATGGTGAGTCATCCTAAAGATCAATTATCCTCTATCCGTGAATCTCCAAGCCCTTTATCTTCTGCAATATTCTTTAACTCTACAACCCTTGATCAGGTTTACCTTTCTGCTTTGTCTGTTTCTACTTCCGAGCATGAGAGTGGCGCTAGAGAAAGTCCCTACACTAAGCTGAAATGGCTTAGTATAAAATATGTGCTAACACAAACATGGTCATCACTGTGGTTTTATTTTTACTTTATTCATGTGCTGTTGGCTCCTTATCACATTCTTCATAATAATTCTGCCAGTCTAAAATATAAACATTCATCTCTTTCCATGATTTATCTACTTAATTTCTTTACTAGAATATTCAAAATGAGGTTTCCATCCTATATTTCTTGTAATGTTGTGTCTTTTTACATTCACTCCCCTTTCTCCCTATTCTCAGAGAATGAAGTATTCTTCCTCCTTGCCAAAGTGGACCTGTTCATCTGTACAATTCTTGCCATTCCATATACTCACTTTCTCAATAAATAAACCATCATTTTTCTCTCATATGCCATCTCATCACTTCTTCCCTCTACTTAAAAACATTTCCATGTCTATTTTTACCCTAGGTTCAATCCCCGTCATACAATTGAAATTGCTGTTTTAAAGATCACAAGTGATTTGATAAGTAATGAATCTTGTATTTCTTCCTACATCACTTATTCTCTGCATCTTTTATTTCTATTGCCCTTTTATCACTTTGTATACTTTTATTTTTGCTTATATCTGTACAATTTGTGGTATTCCAGAAGAATATGAACTTTATAATGAAATGAACTTTTTAGTTATTTTTTTGCACAAAGTAGGATTTTAGGAAAATTTTTATTAACTTAATAATGTCATTGATATTATTTACTTTCTTGGTTTCCATGACAGAGTTCTCTCATCTTTGACCTCTTGTGTTTTCTTTTAGATGATTCCACGTCCTTCTTCCACTCTGCATCTATCAGCATCACCTGATAATATTTTCATTTGTGTTTTCCGTTATTTTATCTGTGGATGAAAGGAAAATGAAGGAACAAGTAAGCACTTATTAATTGACAAGCAGTGAGGATGCAATTAGAGAAACAAGGCAGTGGATATTGCCAATAATTTCACATTCTAGTGCTAGGAGACAAAACAGTTGAATTTTTAGCTGCAATTCACGTGTCAGCTAGTGGTGCTGTTGATAGAGTCCTGGGATTGAGGTCAGGAAGATCTGATCTCCAATTCTGCCTCCATTACTAGCTGTGTGACCTTGGACAAATCACTTAAATTCTACCTCAGTTTCCTTTTCAGTAAGATGGGGCTTCTACCTCCCAGAGTTGTTTTGAGGATTAAATTAAATCATAATTTTAAGGTGCTTAGCACAATGCCTGGCACATAGTAAGCACTCTATAAATGTTGTTGCCATTATTATTTCTAGTAGTAGTCCTCAACTAAACAGACTGCAATAGATCTTTATTAGTGTCATTTATGTTAATAAAAACCACATCAATTGTACTACTCTGCCCCTTAATATCCTCATCCACTCTCATGAATTTGACCTATTTCTATACAGATTAAATATTGAAACATATTACTTTGTTATAAATGTTTTACTATAAATTATATATAACATAAATAAGAATTATAAATAAATAAATTACAATGTAAGTGTAAATGTTAAATAAACATGGCAAATTGTTGGTCTCCCATGAATTACAATTCCATCTTTCTAACATCCACTACATATTTCTGCCTAGATATTCTATCAACACCTCAAACTCAACATGTCCAAAATTAAATTGATAACCTGTTCTCAAAAATGTGTCCTCATCACCTAACTTCCCTATTTCTCTTTATGATGCCATTGAATGCCTATCAACAAAGGAGTCTGATATATGCAAGACAATGGTAACAAGTGAAATATTCTATGATCCAGGGGTTTAAATTTCACTGAAGAAATAGAACATGTTCATAGATAATTGTTCAAAGACAGAGCAGAATGATCAGAAAGAGCAGAAGCATAAAAGAGGTTTGAGATCTTGTAGCCTCTAAAGAGTGTAAAGATAAAGGAGTAAGAGATTCCTGGAAGTGAATGCAAACATTGTTACCTAGAAGGTCAAAGCTGAGAAGAAATAACACTAGAACAAAGATGAGGAGACCTCTTCCTCTTCTCCAGGCTTATGATAAGGCTCATGCCTAAGAGTATGTGAAGGCCCAGCAGGAACAAGTCCTTCTCTCTGATTCTACTGTCCAGTTTCCACCAAATGTTGGTACTTGATCTCAGTAGAATACTACCTCCCCATCCCTAACTCTTTCTGGTCCACCTGGCCTAAGGTCCACTTGCCCAGGCTCCACTTAATCTAACTCTCTTACCTGCTTCTTGGCCTTTAAGAACTTTAAGGACACCTGGCCTCTCCTGCCTGAATTTGAATTCTTCTACAAATGCTGTGCCCCTAAAAAAGAATGTTTTGTTTTTCTATTTGCATCCTAATTGATTGGCACTGTTTTTGGCATATAGTAATTGCTTGATAAATGCTTTTCCATTTCACTGAAACGCTAATCCCTGTGAAAATTTAGGGCTTTTATTGGAAGAGCATTGGTGTCAGCATAGTACCAGTAGCATTTCCTCTCTGTTTAGCAATGCCATCAATAGATGACTTCAGAGTCATATTTAACTCTTTTCTCTCCGTCACCCTCCATATTTAATCAGATGCTGAGTTTTGCTACTTATACCTCTGAAATAATTATTTCCTCCTTTGTTCCAACTATTACTGCTTTCTTTAGGTTCTTCTTGTTCAGTCATTTTTCAGTTGTGTCCAACTTCATTACCCCATTTGGGGTTTTCTTGACAAATATACTGGAATGGTTTTCCATTTCCTCCTCCAACTCATTTTACAGATGAGGAAACTTAAGTGATTTGCCCAGGGCCACACACCAACTATGTGTCTGAGGCCAGATTTGAACTCAGGAAGATGAGTCTTTCTGACTCCAGGTCTGGCACTCAACTCAATGTATCACTTGACTTTCCTTAAGTTATTACTTCTCTTTAAAATTTCACAAAGATCTGATTAGAGTCTCAACAGTTTTTCTTGCCTTGATAGTTTCCCCTTCACAATTTCCATAGCTGTCAAAGCAATCTTCTTAGATAATTATGATGTCACTTCCCTACTCAGAAACCTTCAACAGTATTCAATTGTCTACCAGGTGAAGTAAAAATTTCTTTTCCCTCCAAAATGTCTCTAACTTGCTCTTTCAGCTTATTTCATAATTACCTCACTTCTTGTAATCTAAGGAAAGAGAATGGAATAAGTATTTATGTATTACCTACTGTGTCCTGGGTACTTTGCAAAGCATTTTACAAATATCACATCATTTCATCCTCACAACAACCTTGTGAGGTATGTGCTGTTATCTGATGCTTTTATAATTCAGCAAGCTGAGGGAAACAGTGACTTATTCATAGTTACATACCAAGTAAATGTCTGTGGCAAAATTTGAACTCAGATCTTTCTGATTCTAGGACCCATAATCTATCCTAAGCTGCCTCTATGATAAAGCCATATTATTCTAAACACATTTCTGTAATGATATCCTGTACTATCCCATTTTATCCAATTGTACAAGTTATTCTTTGTGCCTAGCCTGGGATGGATTATCCCTCTATGCCATTTATTGATTTCTTCCTCCTTTCAGGTCTTGCTAGCCCATTCATCTTCCTTCTCTCAGAGCACTCTTTTGCTTCTATTTTTCATCTGATGCATATTTAACTACCATTATCATAATATGTGAATTTACCTAAAGAATGATAAACTCTTTGAAGACAGAGACTTTACCTTTTATTTCTTTGTAGCCTGAAAGCCCAGCCAGAATCATAGGCATATTTAAGTACTTATTAAATGTTAGGTGAATTGAAAATATCATTTCTATAAAAACTGGAAAAGCACCATGATATCCTTAGGCATCAATCAACAAATGGTACTAATGTCTTAATTGAATCAAGCAGATATTTTCAGGCTTCCTAAAGAATAAGCAATATTGGCCTTAATAGAGGGGGAAAAAAAATCACTTGACTACCAAACCCCTCTCATCCTACTCATTGATGTTTGACCTCAGACTACAAGTGCATTTACATGGTGGTCTGAGTGCTACCAGTTGAGCCTTCAAAGCTCTTTAAAAATAAATGGCACACCCAATTGAATATATAATTGGTGCTTTTACATTTGAAATTGCAAATTTTTGTAAAGTACATTAACTTGTCAAATAATAACATTAATTTCATTCTGGGCAAATTTTCTAAAAGAAATCAATTTTCTTGGAAAACAGTGAACATATTTCTTAGCTAAACATATTTCTGATTAAATCAAACATCTATGTGTTATAATCAAGGCCTAAGCATTTGGGACCCATTTTTCTCTTCCCAAATTAAAGAAAACAGACATGGACCAAAATATTCATAATACGACCTATGATCTACTTGAACTATATTATTAGATGCTTTATGAAATTAAATTTCCATTTCTGGCCTGAGTTATTATGATACATTTCTCATTCCAGGACCGTGCACTCCTTATTTATCTTTCTCAGAATTTTTTCCTTCAAGGCTCAGCTCAGGTCTTACTGCCAACATGATAGTATATCTGATGCACTGTTTCTCCTTCTTTCCTCAAAATAACTTGTATTCACTTCTCAGCACCTTGTTATACCATCACTTGACCTTCCCCACCAATCTCAAACAATAAAATGTAAGTCCTCTCTGAATGTAAATCCCCTCAGGAGAGACAGTGTCACCCCAAGCAGCCTTCTTTGAATCACCAAGTCATTCATCCTTTTTAGGTAAATTTCTTAGATTGGCTGGTCAATTCAAAGGCTTTGACATTCTCCAAAATGTCAGGCCCATAGCACTTTAGCATGGTGGCTAAAGTGACTTGATCCTATCTATGATAAAGGTAACAACACTCTCCTCTAACTAGATAACTTGTGAGTGTACTTTGTCCAGTTTTATATACAACATTAAAGTAAAGATTTTGGTAAACTCAAACATGTCAAAAGTTGAGTGCCAAGGATATAAAAAGCCCTGAAAAAAAAACTACCAATAAACAAGTATTTTAAGTAGATTATATGCCAGTCAAGCAATGGTAATATGAGATAAGCACTTTTTTCAAGTATTTGAAATGATAATTGAATCAAGATATCAGCACTGAAAGGGTTCACATCCAGTTGAATGTAAACCTAAATAGGAACCTCTTCTTCACCATATCTAGAAAGTGGTTAATAAGTCTTTGTTTGAAGACTTTCATGGTGGGGAACTTGCTACATTTTAATTTCATTTTGAGACAACAACAATTGTTAGGAAATTATACCTTCTACGTGAGTGACATCTGTCTTTTTGCCACATTTACATATTACTTTATAAAACTATTTTCTAGGATGAATAACAATAATTCTAGTATTTCCTTTACTCATATATCCACTCAAGTACTTGAAATTATACATGCTGATCCCTCACATCTTCTCTTTTGTACACTGAATGTCTCTAGGCTTTCACAAGAGTTTTCTGTGCCATGATTTTTAATTTTCGTATAACGCTGAACTTTCCCAGACCCACTCTAGTTTGCCAGTATTCAAATGATGAAATAAATCTATCATCTCATTGATTTGGCACCTCCCTCCAAAGAAGCAAATCAAAGACTGTCCATTCTTGTCCATTTTGAATAATTATCATCCTATTCCTCCCAAACATTCACCACATAGCATCCGTGCTAGAGGTTTTCCTCCTTTTGTCCTGACATTACCAGGTAGCAAAGTCTCTGGCTATCTATCATTTCTCATTCTTGGCATATCTTCTTTTTCTATCACAAAATTCCTTGATCCTCTTCTTTGTTGGCTATATGTTACTATCTCTTCATATTCACCATATACCCTTTCATTGACTTCTGTGTGATGCTCATTTTTATTTTGTTGTCAGCATTTGTATTTAAAATTTGGTATTCCTATAGCAAAACTAGTAGAATGCTAATATTGAAAAGAAAGGTCTTTGGTTTCATGAGAACTGTGGGGTCAGAAGAGGTGCTGTATAATTTCTCAAAAAACAACTCAACTTGTTCTCTTTCTTGTTAAACTTGTCTTTGTGACACCCAGACTTGTGGAACCAAACAAGGCAAGTTCCATCTCTTTTCTTTATCCAGCCTTTCAAATACTGTAACACATCTATAATATTCCTTCTGAATCATCTCTATTTCCTTCAACCAATCTTCATAGTAAGGGGTATACAAACCCTTTTACAATCCTAGTTGTGTTCTTTGGACACTGTTCAACTTATCTGTGGTCTTCTTACATTGTAGTGTCCAGAACTTAATACGGTTTCTTACTGAGTTCTGTCAACAAGATGGTACAAAGGGATAATCATCACATTCCTGTAACTTCTATCTCTCTTGGTGTACCCTAAAGCAAATTGTTGTAACTTTTCTGATTGTCAAATCATGTCCATGCCTTTTCTTCAGTTTATAATCCTATAAAACAACTAGAGATTTTAAGAAAGCTTCTAACTATACCCTTTTATACTTGGGCACGAAAAAGTCACCTTTACAAATGTAATTCTTCATATTTGCCACTGATAAATTTCATCTTATTAAATTCAGGTACTTCTTGCATCTTTATTCTATTGACCAGTACATTAGAATTCATAAGCAACTTAGTATCATCAGTAAATTTCATAGACATGCTGTCTATTCCTTTATCCATGACAAGCACAGATCTCTCTGGAACTCCAATGGAGACCTCCTACAATATTGGTATTGAAATATTAAAAACTGTTCTTTGAAACCAATAATACAACTATTCCTGAAGCAATCTACTTATATAATCATCTAGGCCACATGGCCCCATTTTCTCTAAAGGACTTTATCAATGCCCCTCATTTTGTCCAAAAGATAATGATTTTTTTTTTTTACCGAACTAGACTTGTAGTGATCAGTTCTGCTCTTTGTAAATAATCAAAAACCCTTCCTTTACTGATGTGTTGCATAATTTTGTGGAGAATATAGCTCAAAGTGATTGGTTTTTAGTCGTAAAGTAAACCACTATCTTTACATTTTAAAAATTGGTATAAAATTTGCCTTTATTTGGTCCTAGGCATCTTTCTTGCTGTTAGACAGTTGTTTTTAGTACTATGCAGAATAGTCTGATTGTTGTTCTATTTGGCCAGAGATGGAACTTAAACACAGAAGGAAGATTTCAATCCAATATAAGGAAAGCTTTCTTATCATTTTTTGCTACCTAAAGTGGATTAGATTTTTCTTGATAAATAGTAAGTTTCCTGTCACTAGAGATATCAAGAAAACCCTGCATGAGCATTTGTTAAGAATAATAATAGTAATACCTATCTACTTTTTTATAGTAGTTAATGGGTTATGAATTTTTTTCTGACAGCAACTCTCTAAAATAAGTACTTGTTTTGGTTTCTTCCCAGTCAGTAATGCTACTCTTATCATCCCTAGCAAGAAGAGGAATTCTAATGTCTTTAAGAAAACTGCCTTTACCCCAAGGCTCTAGAAAACTTTGTAAACAGCTGTACTTTAGCAGCTGGCAAAGCATCTGCCATATCTATTTAAAATTACATAGTAGATGAAATTCAGCATTATTTCCCAATAGTTCATATAGGTTTTGGCCGTGAAAACTAAATATATTTTATAAAGTTGTGATTAAGGAAAAATTCATTTTGACTTCAAGATGACAGTGAGAGCTTTAGGTAAAGTGATTTTTCTACAATGTGATCCCTAAATGTAGCATCTAATTTATACTAAAGGAAATCATAATCCAGATATCTGAATTCCAGATGGAAATATTTAATGATATGTTTTATAAAAAATTAATTATATGCTTTCACAGCTCTTCTCATAGTGCATATTTTACCTGAATACATCTGTAGTTAGGCTTAAGGATGTAGAATATATTCCTTTCTTATTAATTTCCCTTCTATCATCAAATATTGCCAACTATTTGACTCACAGATTAGCAGCCATTAAACTTGAGAAAAGCAGGCCAGTAAGGAAGAATTCATATGAAAAGTTACTTAAGTATTTACTTAGAAATAGTGCACCTAATCACAGTATTCATCAGTACATGATGTGGGGCAGGGGGAGAATTGCTAGGATGAGATAATTTAAGAAGTAGAATTTATAAAGTAAGTATCTTAAATAGAGTTGGTTCGTGATCAGAAGATTTGTAACTCTGGCTACTGCCAGAAGATGTATAATATTGTATGGTAAATTTATATGTAGTTGACTAGAAATTATTTTAATTATGACATGATATGGCACTCCTTGGCTTTTTTCTTTCAAATTTATTATCCTAAGGAGCATTTCAATTTATGTGAAATATTGGAAAATAGATCAATATGAAACTAGGGACAGCAACATGAATTAAAATCAATTTGGCTTTTGGCTCTATCCTTCTTTAAAGTGCTCAATAGGGAGTTAACTACTTAGATGCCAGTCTATCCATCTCTTACTGTGAACTGACACTGTTTTTAAAATACTTTTTAAAAATATACATAAATATAATGAGAACTTAGCAAGACTAGCTAACTGAAAAATTCTTTATGTTTTTCTTTAATATTTCACCAAAAATGTCAAATGAATAGCTGGGGGTAAGGGAGGAATAAGCAAAGTGAATCTAAAATGTAACATTCAATGGACTTAATAGAATGTTTGCCTAAATTTCCAACTGATGGTTTGAGGCAATATGGATACTGTGGATCTTTTGAGTGCCAGCCTCACAGTGAAGAATATTGGTTCAAGTTGCATTGCTGAATCATACTAGAACATGGCAAATTACTTAACTTCATAATCCCCCAGACAGATTTGGAAATCTACAAATTGTAATCTCATTTGTAGAGAGAGTTTTCATGCTCCCTATGCCAATGAAATCACAACCGTAGATAAAATAAAATCAAGAAAAACTGGAAATTGAATTTTAAATTATTTCATTCAAATTTCATTTTGTCTTCCAAACATACATAATTTATACATATACATATATATGTATGTATACATATGTATATAGTTATTAGTGAATGATGTTCAGCATCAGTATTCTAACAATGGTGTCTGAAAAATCATGGAATTTCACAATCTCAAAAGAATACAAGTGGCAAATATACCAAAGGGATGATGAAAGCCACATGTTATTGTATGGAATCTCAAACTTATCTATAGCAACTTGAAAAAAATTTAAGATTTTCAGAGAATATACATAGTTGGAAAATGAGATGGTTTCTCATGGATGGTAAAGAAAGATAATGGATAAACAGCCCCGCTAATATATTGATTCTCTAAAATTTATGTATATCAAAATCACAAAGTTTTAAAGGAAAGAAATACAATTGATACCATCTAGTCCATTTCCTCATTTTAGAGATCAAATAGTGAGTCCTTTCACAATCCAGTTGTACAATTTCTTTCTAGGCTTATTTCCAAGGGGGTTGTAAGGCTCAAATGTGATGATGGAATGACTTGCACATTGAAAAGTTTAAGTGCCATGTAATTGAAAATAATAATAATAATAATTATTATTATTCTGCAGTCACCAGCCTCTGGTCTTCTGATGATGTCATTCCCTTAGCCTTGTACAGCACTTATTAAGCAATGTTTGCAAACCAAAACAGGGCTGTACTAGTGAGTATTTAACAATTATATACATATATATATATATATATATATATATATATATATATATGGCACATAATAAATTCCCATGATATTATCTTAAAATCAGTTACGGGTACATTTACAGAAGTGTGATTATTTTTCGGAATTCATAATATATTCATCCCAAGGTACACTGGAGCATCTGCTATATGTTTTGACTTTGAGTTGGTTGTTGTTTTTTTTTTTCTATAGAGATTCTTAAGCTGCTGAACATGCACTTCTTTGCTGATACATCATTAATTTTAAATAGATTTTGTTGAGTTGTGGAAGATTGTCAGTGTTCACAGGTTCTAAATGAAGAATCCTAACTTCTCTTTCCCTCACAGCAGGTTCTTTTCTCTGGTTAGCTTTTGCTTTTCTCCAGTCAAAATTCCAGTTCTTGCCAGTTTTCTAAACTTCAAGACTAATTGCAATGATTTCCTTCTCTTTATACCTTAACTTTATAACTCTTAACTCCTTCCTTCATTCCTTTCCTTCTGGTATAATTCATATCCATCATACATAGGGGATTGACCAAAGTAATCTAGAAGTTTTCATGTGCTGCCTTTTGCTATATTAGACAATGCAGTAGATTTGGAGTTACAGGATGTAGTATTCAAATCCATTCTCTATTTTGTTTTGTTTTTAAACCCCATTCATTACAATTCAGTTCAGCAAGTTTTTATCAGTCATCTACTACATAATGTTCTACATAATATACTAGCCGTTGTATACTGCTCTACTCAGATAGTTCTTTCAAAGCTCAATGATTTTATATTAATCAATCAATCCAATAGCATTCTTTCAATATATCTTTGAAGAGACTTCTGCTTTTCACGTGGCTAAACACTGCCTCTTATTGGATGTTCTCTCTTTCCCCAGTTTCAGAAAAAATATTCTGTTCTGCTTTTCTTCCTATATCTCTAGTTGTTCTTTTGCTAGTTATTCAAGGAACTCCATAAATTGAAATCATTATACTTTTCCTACCATGTCTCCTGTCTCTATTCATAATGCACTAGATATGATCGAGCTAAGATAATACACCCTTTATATCCTATGTTGTGTTCCCTCCTTCCCCCACACCTTGACACATCTTCCTCTTTACCTGGTGTGTTCTTGCCTATCCTTTAATGCCTAGATCAGCCTTCCTTGATTCCTTCATTGGTAATAAACTTCCTCACAATTCATATTGTTCTCCATTTTTAATCTTCTTAAATGGCCTCATCGTTTAATATGCATTATAGATTTCTTTGACTGCATCCTATTTTTCTAAGCTACAAGATTTATTAGAGCAGGGATCATATATTACCAGTCTTTGTAATTTCTCCTTCACGTAGTACAATTTTTCTACACATATAAGGTGTTATAAAAAGTTTCAGGACAGAAGGCAAGAAGGCAAGAAGGAACAGTGGAAGGAAGCTTCTACAAAGTTTTTAATTTATTACAAGATAAAAATCAGGTGCATCTCTTAAGAGGTTAAAATTAATTTGAATTTCATGGTTTTGAGAATCATAGATTTCTATCTCAGACTCACCATTTTAAAGAAAATGTAAAACATTTTAATTCAAATGAAATATTGATTGTTCTTCAAATAGAAATCTCTTAGATTTTAAATTAGCCTTTAAGTAGTAACAACAACAAGAGGGGGTGACTAGGTGGCACAGTGAATAGAGCACCAGCTCTGAAGTCAGGAGGACTTGAGCTCAAATGTGCCCTCAGACATTTAACACTTACTAGCCATGTGATCTTGGGCAAGTCACTTAACTCCAATTGCCTTGCCGTCCCCCGTCTAAAAATAAAAAAAAAAAAACAAGCAAACAACAAAAAAACAACAACAAGAGCAATAATAATAATAAATGGTGTTCCTGCTCTGACATTCTAGATAACTACAGGTTTAAGTTATATTTCTCTTAACATATCTTTTCATTACAACCCTCATATTCAGTCATATGAGAAATTTAACTTGTACACTACTACATGTCAATAAGAATATTTATATTTGTCAGTTTTGTCATCCACAAAATGGGTAAACATTTATATATATCACAGTGATATTGTGAAGAACAAATGAGATAGAACATCTAAAACCTTCTGCAAAATTGATGGCTTATATATTCACAGAAACATTAACTTATGGCATATTAAATAGTGTTACAATTGTCCCCAAACAATAATTTTTGACTACTCATGTAAAAGAGAAATAGAGACAAAATATTTAATTTATAGTATTTTAAACATTAAATATCACTGTTATTATTGTTATAGCAAGTTTATAATAATTGCTGACCATATGCATTAATACATTAAAATTGAACTCATATATATATATATATATATATGTATATATGTATATGTGTGTGCTTGTGTGTGTATTTTTCTGAAATTGGGGAAAGAGATAACACCCAATAAGAGGCAATGTTTAGCCATGTGAAAAGTAGAAGTCACTTCAAAGAGATATTGAAAGAATGCCATTGGATTGACTGATTAATATGTAACCATTGAGCTTTGAAAGAACTATCTGAGTAGAGCAGCAGAGGCAGAACACATGTTCCTACAAGTTTATAAAAGTATGGATTACTGAAGGCCTCTGATGTAGGCAATATACTCAAGAAATTTTCAGTGAGGAGGAAGTGAAAGACAGGCCTAGAAAGTCAAGGAAAGGATTGAAGAGTGAAGAAAAGTATGTTTCTAAGTAGACACTAGTGCCTAACAAAGTGCCTGGAAGGTGTTTAATTAATGTGTTGATTGATTGTTGGGAAGAAATTGATTAAAAGGGAAATATCAAAGATGCACACAAGGGTTTAATTCCTGGAGAAAGGCCCAGGGAAGGTGATAGTGGATGAAATTAAGATACAAACAAAATAAATTATTCTTAGTGAGGGCTAGAGATGCCACTGCTTCTGTGATTAGAGGTAAGAAAAGAGAGTGAGTAATTAATCTTAGATTTTTTGAGGAATACAGGAATGCTAAGGAATGTGATATTCAATGACATCAACTACTTTTTGTTAAAAAATATATTCACAATTTTTTAAAAATTCACTTCAATTTCCTGATATATCCATCCCTCAATTATTCAGAGACCCATTCTTTCAAAACAGACTGTGATGCAGTGGGGGCAAATGCTGCTTTAAAATTTAATGCATAGACCTGTATTCACCTCTTACCTTTACACTTTTTACCTGTGCAACTTTGGACAAATCATTAGTCTCTCTAATCCCTGGTTTCCTCATGTGTAAAATCAGTGGGTTGAAAAAATTAACCAATATTGTCCCTCCCAGATGCAAATGTACCATAATAAAGCCAAAGGAGTCAATAGAACAGGAGGTAGTTTGGTATGGCATGATATATAAGCATGATTTTATAGGGTATAGCATCTATTTAACTAGTTTATTACAAAATTAGAAAGAACATTTTAGAATTGTTCATGCTTCTAAGTGTGTCTTCACTAAGGCTTGCTCAGCCTGGGTTCTTGCTGGTTCACCTTAATGATTAGGATGGTATTTGCATTCCAGTGGAGAAGAAAAGGAAGATTTGACACCTGCCATTGTTCCAGTAACAACATTAAAAGAGCCTACAACATGTATTTGTGTTAATTGTTTGTGTTTGTGTTAATCCCATTTGTTCATCTTAATATTTCATAGATCTAATAAATGTCACTTGTTACTTAATGTAAATCAGTTTTAATTTAGAAGTAATGGTTAAAATTATAGTTTCAAGTTAAAGGATTTTCATCTAGAAAGGAATTTAGAGTTCATCTAACTCAACTTCTTTTCACAAGTAAAGATACTAAAACACGAAGATCAAATAGAGAATGTTTATAGAACTGTTAGCTGAGCCCAGCTCTTGGAGCCCACTTTTATTTCATACCATGCCATTCTGCCTCTCCATAGATTTGCAGAGTGAAAAATTCACTAGGTGAATATCATAGCTTTGTTACATCTTTATGTCAGGCACCAGATGAAAATGAAAACAAACAAACAAAAAAGGATTAAATAAGGAAAGTTTCATTTATACAATATCAAATACTGAGTGTCTAAATTCCAAGAACTGAATAGAGATAATGCAGGTAACGCTCTATAGTTGCTCTCCAGTTCCCACAATTGGTACTAGAAAATTATATGAGTGGTTAAAAATAGAAAGAAAGATAAAAGAATAATAATCATACTTTGTAGAATAATAGAGAAAGAAGGAGATCATTGACCAAAACAGGTTCTACAATAAACAAAGCACACAGATCAAAAGGTGTTTTGTTTGTTTGTAATGGATCATATCACTTATTCCTTGAGAGGAAGTATGGACAAAGAACTAGCCTCAATTCCAGGAAATCCACAGCTCAGGGACAAACCTTAAGCAAGTAACTTAATCTCTCATTGCTCTAGGCAAGTCTCTAGTACTATGAATTCCAGAGAATGCACCTGCCTGCATTTGTCAAAGGAGTTTCCCCTACTATGGTGGTACCCATACTATTGGAATCAGAGTCAGTACCTATTCCTGTATAAACTTGAAGGTTTTGACTTCTCTGTGATAAATATCCAGATGTTACCACATGTAAAAAATCATCTAAGGTTATTTTTTCTTTCATTTGTAATTGTAGGAACTTCATCTTTGCTGTGAGTTTCCTAAAATTGCCTTAGATAAGGAAACTTGCCACTTTCAATACATGACTACTAATTGTCTGAAAAGAAATGACAGATTCCCCGTCATAGCAGAAGTGCCATCTTCCCAAGAACAACTGAGAAATATTGTTTCAGGAATGCATGTAAGCTGATATAAACACATGTCAATATGGAAACATCTGTTAGAGAAATATTAAAAGTTAACATATCAGTTCCATTTCACTTGATGCTTAAATAAGGCAATTTGATTATCTATTGGTTCCTATGTTTAGTTAAGCCTTCCAAGGATTTATTTGTGGTGCCAGAACCTGATTTGATTCTCCTTTATAATTTACATTCCATTGAGTAGCAAAATGTCAAGTTCACTGTATGTGAAAGAACCTACCTATCAATCAAATGCAATAAAAGGGAAGATATTCAATAGCTTCACACTTCATTTTAAGCTCTGGAAGCCTGGGGAGTCTTTCCTTTTGCTGACTCTCCAAGTCTCTTGCTTTTTTTCCACTTCATCAATTCTGCTGGATTAAAAATATTGTTAACCTATTTAGGCTCTGTTCTTATTTTGTGACAGGCCATTCAGATAAAGAAATTAGACTGGATGTATTTCATGCTCAAATAAATATATTAACTCTTGAAATATTCATTAGCTATTGCAATATTTATTAGTGACATTTAGACATCATACAATAAAATAAAAATCCCTGCCTAGTGTTCTTTGTATGCTATTGTTAGAAAGGATACACAGGAAAGATTAATTGCTAACTAAATTATTAAGTCTTGGCCAATTTTTAACTCTCTGACATTTTTAAAATCTCCCTATCAATTCTTTTAACTTTAAAAGAATCACTACTTTTGTCTAATATAGATGTGACTAAATCTCTGTGAGGAAATACTTTAAAGTTTTTTTAAAAAAATATTCTTTTGATGCTATTCTTAAAATAAACAGGAGATTCTCAAGGAAATTCCCAGCATAATGGTAAGGAAAGAGGACAAGATTTTGGAGTTGAGTACCATGGTATGAATCCTTACTCTGCTACTCACTGCCCCTGGTACCTTGGCCAAGTGATGTAAGTTCCCCGGGCCTCAGTTCTATAATATGAGTTATTAAACGAGATGGCTTCTAAGGTCCCTTCTTGCTCTAAATATATTAATCTAAAATGGATTGGGTTAGAAAATGAAGCTCAAAGGAGCTTATAGCTACCTTTACCCATCGTAAGATCTTTGAATTGCTGTATAACAAAGTTGTTAAGTTGGAAAAGACCTCAAAGGTCATCTAATCCAAACCTTACTCAAGTCACGAATACCTTGAATTTTATCCTTGAAAAGTATTCATTAGACTTTAATTAGAAGATAAAGTAACGACATATCTGATTACTTAATGTTTCAGAGAGGGGAAAGAAGAGGGAGGGAAGGACAGAATTTTGAACTCAAAACTTAAAAAAAATGTTAAAATTGTGTAATTGGGAGAAAATAAAATAAATAAAAAAGAAAATAATGTAAAACATAGTATCATGTATTAAAGAATGAATGAAAATTTTGTTATGTCTACTTTGTGCCAATCATGAGTTTGTGCCAAACCTGCTTTTGAGAGACTTGCATTCTAATGGAGTAAGACAATGTATACAGAGGACTGCTATTCTGGGGAACAGAGCTGTGATTTGAAATTTATCAGGAATCATGAGTAGCATCATAATGCAATAAATTTTCATTCCCTTTCCCAAAGCAATAGGAGTATTGATTAGATAATTGTTCACTGAGTAAGAAGTTTAAAGTGGAGTTTTGAAGAGTAGAACACAAGAGGCTTGATGCTGAGATATCTGAGGTGGATGTAGGGAAGAGTTTATAAGCAGGGATAATGACAAGATACCTGAAATAAATTAGTTTGTTTGTTTTTTATTAATTTTAACACTAGGTGTCCTTATCTCCTAAACTAGAAGTAGTAAAGGAGCTACTGAAAGCAATTGCATTACTAATCCGTATGGAATCTTTCACCTGCTCTGTTTGGGACCTCACTGGTTTACACCTCCTACAGCAATCTGATGGCTCTCTAGTCTGGGAGCCACATTATGTTAATGCTGACCTTAGCGTGGGCATTCAATCAGAGCCCACTGCAGTTCAGAACTCCTGAGCTCAAGAGACCAACAGCCTCAATCTCTTTGGCAACTTGGATTACAGACATGCATCAAGTCCTAAAGATGTGTGCTTTCTGAAGCAACCAATTTCAGTTTTGGGAAGGTCTGCTTAGGAAATTTCTCTTTATATCTTCTCAGATGGGAGGTGAAGACCTAAAAATGGGAAATGGGAAAACAGAGTACATCACAAAGAATAATTAAACTAGTTTGAAGTGAAGTAGATAAGTCAGAAGCAGGCTTCTCTTGGTCTAATTGGGCAAATACCAGCCACAGCTGCTGCACTGAAAGGGGCAGCTTCTAATACACTTTAGAGGAACCATGGGCAGGGGACAGAAACATTGCTGATCTCACAGCTGTGACAGAAAATCTGCTTTCTAGAGCTGATTGATGAGATAGATTATCTCTGCTGAAGTGACAACTTCTGACACCTCGCCAGACAGTGGAAAGACATGCAGTGAGAGTTTTAAATACCACAGACATAAGTGACAGTTCCTGGGCGGCAGATGGCCAGGGATCCTGGCTCTTTAAATTTTAGATCATTAACAGATTTTCATAGATGAATAGGAAACACCATGATTTAGTCATGCAGTTATTAAAATGAGGGAAAGATAAAAGGTGGTCCTTTATTATGTATTTATTTATGTACATATTTTCTCCACATTTTGTTTCTGAACTCCTTGAATACAAGTAGTACATCTTATCTATCTTTCTATAGTTGTCAGAAAACACCATAGCCCTTTTTGTAGAGTAGGCAGATTGTATATTATTTTATTTCTTGCTCCATGTGATTTCTTATATTCATGTAAGTTTTTGTCAATTGAAAAATAATCTATAAATTAATGAGGGAATATATTTTTAAAATAAAATGTATTTTTTTAAGTGGCTTATATTAGCCTCTGAATTAAGGACATTGGCTACATAGAGCTGTCATAGAATTTAATATCTACCAAAGAAATCATTCACTGGGGACTAATTCAAATCACATCTTAGTCCCAAGGTGAGCTTTTATTCTCCCAGAATAAGAAGGCAATCAATTCAATTTAATATTCAAACGATTTCTGGACCTTGTTTCCAGTTCTAAGCATTATATTATTTAAGTGGGACAAGAGCAAAATATAGTGAATCAAGGAGAGTGAGTGATAAGAAATTGGAAGGTGTTGTAAAAGAAACATCTTAGGTGGTTGGATAAGAAAGGTTCAGTTAGCTAACAACAGCTGTCTCCATTATAAGGAACCATGTCACATGGAAGACAGAGCAAGTAGGGTATTGTGTTTAAAGCACCAGACTTGTAGTCAGAGATGCATGTTCATCTTAGTTCTTTTGCTTTTAAATTACATGATATTGAGTAACTCATAGACTCTGGCCTCAGTTTCTTTTTGTTAATTTTTTTAAATTTTATTTTAGACTCAAGGTTCAGAATACAAATAAGGAATAGAGAAAAGAACATATA
>CM053591.1:113812945-113833098 GCA_028646515.1 Pseudochirops corinnae | reverse complement strand
GACTCAGTCTTCTGGTATTTAAATGAATGCACTATCTATATTTCTTATGTAGAGAGCCTGTTCCATTTTGTGATTAATAACTATATCAGCATATTTATAGTTACTGTAGGCATTGTGAATACTGCATTGCTGATACATTTATTTTTAACTTAATCTATTTTTAAGTGCTATTTACTTTATTCAGGTTGTTAACTCTCTTTTCATTATTTTCTTACATTATTCTCATTTCTCTTCCCAATTTTTCCTCCAGTTCTCTTACTTGGTTTTCGAAATCCATCTTAAGCTTCTCTATGGCTTGTAGGCAGTCTACATGTTTTGTGGAAGCTTTTGGTGTGGGAGCTCTGACTGTGTTGTCTTCCTCCCATTCCATGCTTTTATCCTTTTTGTCTCTAAAGAAGGAATCAAAAGTTTGATTGCTGTTCTCACTTTGCTTCCTTTGCCTGCTCATGTTGCCAGTTAATTACTTGACTTTTTACCTCTGTGGAACTCTGCTTCCAGAGGAGAAAGCTCTGTCCCAAATCGCTGCAGTTTTTGCAACTGCCAGAATTATTAGGAGGCTGCTGCAGCCCCCACCAGCTTTGGCTCAGTGAAATCGCACCCCAGTACCACCACCCAAGACTGTGACCTGGATCTAGGCAGCTCAACAGAATAGCATTTAACCTCTGAATGATTACTTGCCCCCCTGTAATCTGCAGGCCAGGAGCTTTTTAAGTAGCCACGTGGAAGTGGCTTCAGGGCTGTGGCTTCTGCCACTTCCTTGCCCTGGAGAAAGTTTGGCCAGACTGCTTTTCTACCCCAAATTTAGCTGAGTTCCACTGACCTTTCACTTTGTCCTTGTTTTTTATGGGTTGATATTTCTTGATACAGCCACAGCTGCTGGTGATCCCCTATCCAGAGTGCTCCAGCCATAGCTTGACCTCGCTGCCCTGGAGCCAAGTAGCATTTTCAGGCTGGGCTGGGCTCGGCTTGCAGAATGCTGTGATGAGCCCTTCCTGCCAAGCTGCCTTCAGAGGGAGATGTGTTTTTATCTATAATTTTGTGAGTTCTGGAGCCCTAAAATTTGTTTAGAGTCATATTTTATGAGTATTTTTCATGGTTATGTGGAAGCTGTGGAATTTTCCTGCTTCTATGCCCCCCCCCCCCATTGGCTTTATTTTTACAAAACCTTTTCAATTTAATATAATCAAAATGATCCATTTTGCATTGTGTAATGGTCTCTGACACTTGTTTGGTCATAACATTTTCCTTTCTTCATAAATTTAACAAGTAAACCATTCCTTGCTCTCCCAGATTGCTTACAGTATTGCCTTTATACCTAGATTTTGTACCGATCTAGCCTTGATTTTGGTATGTGATATAAGATATTGGTCTATGCCCAGCTTCTGCTACACAATTTTCCAGTTTTACTGGCAGTTTTTTATCATACAGTGAGTTCTTATCCCAGAAGCTAGGGTTTCAGGGTTTATCAAACAGTAAATTACTATAGTCATTAACTGCTGTGTCTCATGCACCTAATCTTCTCCTCTGATCCACTACACTATTCCTCAGCCAGTATCAAGTAGTTTTGATGGGTGGTGTTTTATAATACAGATTAAAAACTGGTATGGCTAGGCTGCCTTCCCTAGAATTTCTTTTCATTAATTCCCTTGATATTCTGGACCTTTTCTTCTTCCAGATGACTTTTTTTACTATTTTTTTCTAACTCTGTAAAATTATTTTTGGTAGATTGAATGGTATGGCACTAAATATGTAAATTAATTTATGCAAAATTGTCATTTTAATTTTATTAGTTTGACCTAGGAACAAGTAACTGATATTTTTTTCCAATTGTTTCAATCTGACTTTATTTGTATTAAAAATGTTTTGTAATTTTGTTCATATAGGTCCTGGGTTTGTTTTGGCAGGTAGATTACCAAATATTTTATAATGTCTACAGTAACTTTAAATAGAATTTCTCATTCTATTTCTTATTGTTGGTTTTTATTAGAGAGATGTAGTAATGCAAAGGATTTATGTGGGCTTATTTTATATCCTGCAACTTTACTAAATGTATTTATTATCTCAAATAGTTTTTTACTTGATTCTCTAGGATTATCTAAATATATCATCATAACATCTTCAAAGAGTGATAACTTAGTCTCTTCTTTGCCTAATCTGATTACTTCAATGTCTTTTTTTTCTCTTGTTGCTACAGCTAACATTCCTAGTACCAAATTGAATAAGAGGGGTGATACTAGATATCCTTGATTCACCCCCAATCTTTGCAATTCTAATTTTTAAGGAATTATTTTCTTTAGTGAAATTTTGTACCTCCTCTTTAATTTGGCCTATTCTACTTTTAAGAAGATTTTTTTTTCTTCAGTATTTTTATTCCTCTATTACCAAGCTGGTAATTCTCTTTTCATGTTTTCCTGCCTCACTCTCATTTCTTTTCCTGTTTCTTTCTCTACGTACTTATTCCAGGAATTCTGCTGGCCTTGGGTCCAATTACCAACTTTCTTTGAAGCTTTACTTGTAGCTATTTTTTTTTATTGTTGCCTTCTTTTAAGTTTATATCTTGGCCTTCCCTGCCACTGTTGTAGCTTTCTGTGATCAAGTTTTGTTTGTTTGTTTGTTTGTTTTGGTTGTTGTTTTTGTCATTGTTTGCTCATTTTCAAAGTCTGTTTCTTTAGGCTTTTAGGTTAAAGTTGGTTTTTGCTCACCTGGGTTTTGGAAGGCACTGTGCCATGGTTCAGGCATTTTTTTTTCATGCTGCTGTTTTCTGAAAGCCTCCATTTTTTTTTTTTCTGTTTCCAAGGTGGTGTTGTCCTGCGAAAGGAGTGCTCTCCAGATCTGCACTGTGGTCTTTATCCAGAAAGCATCCCTGCTTCCCTGATGCTACAAGAACTAGGGCTTCTCTTGGCTCTGAAACTGTGACCAGAGCTCCTACTCCCTTGTGACTGATCATAAGCATTCCTATCATCCTGGAACTGTGACCCAGAACTGCTTATGAGAAATAGAGTTGCCCGTCACCACCAGCTACACCCCATGCCAACAAAGGGTCCCATACAATCTCTTAACAATTGTCCAACCCCCTTGCTATCTCTGGGCTGAGAACATCTGAAGCTGCTGCTGGTCCTACTACTGCTGTTGTTGTGGTTACCTTCAAGACTCACCTCTGGTGCTCTTGCCACACTCTGGGCCTGAACCCACCCAGTTGTTACAGACTTCTGTGAACCACCTAAATAAACTAAATCTGGGAAAAAAAATTTTCTCCCTCTGACCTTTCATTGGCTACACTGCTCCAAAATTTCATTTGAGGCATTAATTAAAAGTTGTACGAATGAGACTGTTGGGTCATCTCAGTCTTAGCCTGTACTCTGCCATTTTAGATCTACCGGATTACATAAAACTCTTTCATGGAAAAATAAAATGAAACATAAAGGATATGAAGATTTGGAGTGTGTATAAAATATTAAAATTGAAAAAGATTGTTACAAGTTCCTATTTTAAACAATTCCTCAATTCACATCTAGCATAGTGGGAATGGAATTTTGATCCTTCATCTAGCTTTTGAAGAAAATGCAGAGTATGCCTAGAGGCAGGAGAACCCTATATGGCTAATCCTAACACACTGAGTAAGAAGCATTAGCACTAGGAAGAATTTTACATTCCATTTGTTTAAAGGGTTATCCTGGTGAGAAATTATAGAAAGAAAAATAAAATAAAGATCTTAAGCCTATATGCTCTTATTTTTAATGAAACAGTCAACAAATGTGGCCAGAGAACTCCAGGAAAGTAGAGAAAATATATATTCATAAAATTGTGACATGCTTCCAATATGCAATTCAGCATGTTTAATGTTTCCTGGTTTCTAAAAGATTCTCCTTCTGGCCTCCCCTGGAAAATGTCATGCTGTGATATTCTTAAGAATTCTTTAAACACAATAATGCATAGGAGAAATGGCAAACAAGAGTTGGCTCTAGTAAGCTTTTATGACAATTGCAGTTTCTAATTTGGTTAACTGTGAGAGGAGTCAATGACTACTACAAATTTAAAAATATTTTTAAAATATTGCTACCTTCATATTGCAGAAATGGTGGCACACATTGTCAGACATATTAAAATACTATTCAGCAACACCGTTTTGTGTGTGTATGATGCTGTTTGATACCTGCTATGCTACCTGCCTTTTCATTATCTTCCTACAGAAAATATTTGTGGTTTATAGACACAAAGCTTCTAAGCAGTATACCTTCTGCCATTTGTTCATTCTTCATTGTTTTCCAACTTGTGTTGTTGTTGTTCCCTACTATCACATTGTAATTACTGAGTATTCGGATGTATCAAGAAGCTAAAATTAAATATGATAGGAAGAGTTTTTTTTGTTGGGCTTTTTTCTTTTCTGTTTGTGTGTATGTCCATCATGACTACTGTAAGATGAGATCATTAAATAAATACTTCAAAGATATTCAAATTTTTTATTCCCTCTACCCATAACAATTGAAATCTGTTAATGATTTAATAGACTCTTTTCATTAGTTTCTCAAGCCAAATAAAACCATTGCCTAGAGTCTAATCTTTGTGTAAGAAGTCTCTTCAGTATTAGCTTGATTGGTTCTCCAATGACAGACACTGTCTTTACTCAAAGTCTTTACAGGTTAACAGAAAGTCCCACAATTTATATAACTTACTAAAAATTCATGGTCACCATTATTTCATGATGTAGCATCCATTCACAATTCTAGGAGAGGAAGGGCCTTTTATCATGTTCATAAAGCTAATATTGTTTCCTATTTTTATGACATTAATATGATATATTTTAGTTGGAAAAAAATAGTTTGAAAAGGTATTCTCAGCATCAGCTCATTTCATTGACATGCATTTAGTATCCTGGCAACTGAAGGAACTAGTAAACAGTTTCTCATTTGTAGTCAAGAAAACATCAGTATATTTCTGACTTACAGGACAAAACAGAAACTGACAGTTACCAAACCACTGAGGAAAGAGTGAACAAGGACCCTGTACTTCCTTCTCATTCTCAATTCTCCCTAATCAGGGGGCAGAAAACCTTAAAGAGACACAGAACCAATGAACTAGACACTTGCCATACTTCTTTGCCTTTGATTTTTAGTAATTGGGAATTGATCAGAGGAAGGGAAATCTTTCCTTATCAATTTTTTGGGTTGAAAAAAAATTATGTTTAATTAAATAAAGCAAACATGGCTGTTAATTATAATGGCAGACACTATTAGAGCTAGAAGAGAACTTTGAGATCAACTAATCTAATATCCCTGTTTTATAAATGATAAAATTAGTCTGAGGAAACCTCATAGAAACCTGGCCAAGATCATATAGCTAGTAAGCAAAAAGCAGGAATTTTTAGAACATGCTCTCCATATGTGAGTATATTACATTTCATTCTGGCTTAAATGGAAAAACATCTCAGCCTCTCCTCACAAATAATACCACTTTACATTTAGATTTCACTTTCCCTTGCAAATCACTTTTCCATCTGTTATCTAAGTTTATCCTCATTACTTTCCTATGAGGCCAGCAAATGAGCAGTTTATGTAAGTATGGACACTTCTTAATATACTAGTTAATTTATTTATATGACTTCATTAGTGGCTGTTAATACATCAAAGCACTGTTCAGCTTGGCAAAGTGATAAATTGTGCCCTTGTTTATGCTTTTGACAGTTCTTTGATGTTAGAGCCTTAATGAGGACTATTAACACTTTCACTGCCTAATTAATTTTAAAGCAGTTAGTTGCAGTGCATAATAATAGAAATAAATCTGAATTGAGCTGGGACATATGCGTTAATAAAAAGGTTAGGCTAGTGCAAGGCTGGGAACCTGTGGCCTCAAGGCCACATGTGCTTTCTAAGTCCTTGGGTGTAACTTTTTGACTGAGTCCAAGGTTTACAAAACAAATCCTTTTATTAGAGGGTTTGTGAAGTTTGGATCTAGTCAAAAGGGCCATACTTGAGAATCTAAAGGCCACATGTGGCCTTGAGGTCGCAGGTTCCCCACCCCTGTCTTGAAATGACTAAGAATAATCTTCTAACTTTAGTATCATTCACAGGTATTAACCAGGTGATGAAGAGGGAGAAAAATATTTATATTCTGGCAAATTAAAAACTTCTTTGATAATTTTTATAATTTAAAGATTTTTTTTTTTAATTTCACTTCTAGCACACACTGGCTGTGTGACATTAAGGATGTCACAACTTCTTAGTACTCTGGGCAATTTTCTAAGACCACAAATTTTTTTAAAAAAAGGATGACAACTGCAGTGGTAGAAAGAGCTTCCTCAGGTGGGAGTTTCCTAAATTGGTAAGATCACTTCTTCGTTATTCCATTATAGTTCATTTGTTGTACTATAGTTCAGAGAGATTCAGTGTGTAATAGTACATAGAGAGCCAGTGTCAATGTCAAGAAGCCTTGGTCTTAATCCTGCCTTTGGTTCATATACCAGCTGTGTGACTGCGAGTCACTTCGCATCAAATTGTCAGTCTGTTAAAGTGAAGGGTGTTTCCATATTAGCAGTTCTTTTACAGATGAAACCACAGATGTGATCCAAAAAATATCATTCACAATTTTTAGGCTCCAAAGATTCATTTTCTGTGATAGGATAATCACTTAATGACTTTTCTGGGTCATTTTAACTTACATAGTCAGAATATTCTTTGAAACAAGAAGAACTGGGAAGGTAGAGAATGCAATGTTCTGGGTATAAGATTATGACGCTATGCTAATCTAATTGTGTAATATATACCAGGGGTAGGGTACCAATAGCCTTGAGCCCACATGTGGCCCTCTAGGCCTTCAAGTGTGGCCCTTTGATGAATCTAAACTTCACAGAGCTAATTCCCTTAATAAAAGGATTTGTCCTGTTAAACTTGGACTCAGTCAAAAGGCAGCATCCAAGTATATAGAAGGTTACTTGTGGTCTTCAGACCATAGATTCCCCACTCCTGCATTAACCTAACATTTTTATTAACTCATATGTTGCTGTTCAATTCAGATTTCTTTCTAATATTATGCACTGCAACTAATTGCCTTAAAATTAATTAGTGAAAGTGTTAATAAAAAGATTTGTTCTCTAAAACTTGGACTCAGTCAAAAGGTTGAACCCAAAGATCTAGAAGGCCACGGGTTTCCCACCCTGATATATATCCTTAATCGCAAAGGGGATTGTGAAAGATGGATGGCTGAGCATATTGACCATGCCTCAAGATAAAACTAGTACATATAGGAAGCTAGTAAAATTATCTTTACATATGAAGAAAAACACTTAATGCTTTCTTTGACTAAAAGAAGCTTGTTGAAGTGATAATTTTACTATAAATTTTACATAATCTAGACAGTCCTCAATTTATGAAGAGGTGATATTCAGTGAAGAACATAGATCATTCAAAAAAGAATTGTTTTACCACACAGTACAATAATGAAGGCTCATAATGAAGACCTTGAACCATCCAGAAACATGTCATCAAATGCTACAAGACCTTCTCTGATATTACCCTTTAGAGATTGTCTTTCTTTCCTCAGACCTTGTATAATACTCTGCCTCATTTTTTCTTCACATATTTTAAACTGTATTATACTTCATGTGTTGTTACTAAATATTTAAGCAGGTATCTTAGTCTCTTGATAAATTGTATATTCCATCAGGGCAGAGATGGTGTCATAATCGCTATTCCACCTCACACAGCCCTTGCCACTGTATTGTCATGTAATAAAAACTTTAAAAAATGATAGCTGAGTGAATGAATAAAATACTTAAATTATGAACAGAAACTTCTATGTAAGAAAGCAAAACAACTCTTAATCCACTTGAGAAAATTTTCTTTAAAAAAAATTTTTTTTTAAGAATTGAAATGTCAGTGGAGTAAGCTTCAATTACTTGAAAAAGTCACACTTCATCCAGTATCAGTATCAGATAAATGAAAAAAAAAAGTACTATTACATTATCATCATTATCAGTCAAGTAAAAGAAAAGGGTATTATTTGAGGCTATTGCCATTCTTTGCAGAACTCATCATCTTTTAAAAGTATGGCTTTTAACCTCTGCCCAGTCTTTGTTAAAATAACAATAACCAAAGGAAGTAGCCTCATCTCTGATTGTAGCACATCTGCCTGGTCTGCCCCCTACTGTGATTCCCCAGGGGTCTCCAACTCTGCTTCATCATTTGATACTATGTTTCAGTATGTTCATAGAGCATTTTTTTTTTGTCTTCTCTGCTTTTGGTTGTTTGATTTCATTTCCCCATACTGCAGCTGTTGCCTTTAGCTCCTCAAAATAGCTGGACATTTTTAATGAGCTAGCACAGAAGTCACATTTGTAAATGATCTTCACATTTGGGAAGAATTTCAAATCTTTGTCAACGTGTCCTAAGGGAGATAGAAGTCAACCAGGAACCAGCTGCCACTTGACCAAAAGTCACCCCCAAATTCCTGTTTCCCTATAACAACAGTTCTCAACCTGGGAGTCACAACTCCTTTGGTGGTCAAACGACCCTTTCACAGGGATCAAAGGGGTCACCTAAGACCCTTGGAAAATACATATTTCCAAGGGTCTTAGGAACTGAGACATTGCTCCTCTATCTGTCTCAAGGCGAGTCAGCCCAGATACGCCCACATACAAGTATTAAAGGGTCGCGGCATTAGGAAGGTTGAGAACCACTGCCCTATAACATTTCTTCTTCCTGACTTTACTATTTCTCTCCAGTAGCCCAAGCTGAAATCTGTAGCCATCCTCAACTCCATATTCTTTGTTGCCCCTCACCAATCAGTTATCGAAAACTTCACAATTATTCTTTCTCAATGTATCTCATATTTGTCTCTCCCTTTTAATTTTACTGCCATCATCTTGGTTAAGGCCTTATTACATTAGTTTTAGCCTTCTAAAAAAGCTAATGACAAGAAAAATGCTTTGTAAACCTTCCTACCTCCAATCTTTCCCTTCTCTGATATATCCTACAAAATAAAATCAACACAAGTTTCCTAAAACATTTCTTTGATTGTTCCATTTCCCTGCTCAAACCTTTAATGGTTCTGCATTGCTCAAAGACAAAATTCCTTATTCTGGCAATCAAGGATCTCATAGTGTTTTTATTGATTTACCACTACTAAGCTTTTTAGATTTTTAAAAAAGCCAACACTTATCCAAAGAAGCTCTCTATCCAATAAAGATAGCTTTCTCCTTGTCTTCTGAACACCGTTGTGCTTTCCTGACTCCTCAGGGCAATTTAGTTTGGTAAATAGATTGCTAGACTGGATATTATCAGATCTATGATTAAGTTCATATTCTGGTACATTTAAGGTACAGGACTTTGGAAAAGTCACTTGAGATCTCAAGGCCTCAGTTCCCTCATCATTAATATTATATACATGAAAAATTTCATAGAGATTTTCAGAGAAAAAGTGCATTGTAAAATGTCATATAAATAAAAGATATATTATTGGTTTACTCATGTCATTATATACACCTTGCTAATCCTCTTTATACATTTAAATCTTTCCAGACTGACAGATCTATCACAAATTCAATTGTCTCTTTTATTAACTACTCCAATCAGAAGGAATAGCCCCATACTCTGAACTCAGCACAATTATCATCAGTGTGATTTAAAGTATCAGCTCTTTTAAAAATTCTTAGTCTCATTAATGTGAGTACTCATTATAACAGTGCACTTTATTGGCTGTCCACATTATTTTCTATGCAAATTTTCCATGTCTTTCTATAATATTTGGGTATGCCAGAAGACTACAATGGTTGTTTTCTTTTAAAAATAACATATAACAACATACCACATGAGTTGAATACACTCTTCTTCTCTCTTTCTCCCTGAACTTAGGATGCTCAATATTGTCCAGGAAAAAAAAATCTAAAGTATTTTGAACAGTTAACTGTTTATGGAAAACACTTTTTTAAATTGTGGTTATTTTGTTCCTTGGGAGATGTAAGGGCATGTGGAATCTCATTAATGCATTTTCTTCTAGATTATCTCTGAGTTTGAAAAGTTTGAGAAACTCTGGCTTAGAAGAATATGTAATTTAATTCAGATTATAGTACAATAAAATGACAATACTCTTAAATTAATATAGTTATTCACTGCTATGCAAATCAAAGACACAAAAGAATATTTTACACACCTGGAAAAAATAAGAGAATTCACGTGAAATAACACCGAATCAAGAATTTCAAAAGTAGTAATGAGAAAAAAAAACAGTTGAAAGAGAGTTTTATCAGTATCAGGTCTCAAACTGAACATTAATATTGTAATCATTAAATAATTTAATGCTGATAAAAAAATAAAGATCTATCAGTAGAACAGATTAGGCATACATCATACAAAAGAAAACAAGCAGCTTCAAATTATTTCAGAAGGCCAAAGACCCCAATAAGTTGGAGAAAATCTCAATTTACAGAAATTACTTGGAAAACTGGATGGCAGTATAGTAGTAATAAAGTTTCAGTCAGCACTTTATACCATACAACAAATTATGGGGAAAACCAGATAATCTCTCTTATAGTAAATTTAGTTTATCCCAATCACCATCAAACAGTTCTATGTAAGTCTTTCCAGATTTCTATCACCTGCTAACACCATCCTTCTTCTTAAATTGGGAAAGCCAGGTTCTAACTTGCATGTCTCTGTTTCAAAAACATAGTCACATTTCTTTAAATATCTAAACCAATCCATGAAATCAAATTTTGTACAAGCATATTTCAACTTCAACAGTATCTCTAAGTAAGAAAGAATAATTAATTCTTTGGAATCACTTGAAATGATTAAGTATTCTTTGGAATTACTTGAAATGATTAAGTAGATTCATTACTTCAGTAAATATGTATAAAATACCGCATATGTGATTTTTATAAATTATTTTTTAAATTTATTTTTAGTTTTCAACATTTATTTCCACAAGATTTTAAGTAGCAAATTTTCTCCCTGTCTTTCCTCTACCCCCCACCCCAAGATAGCAAGCCTACTGAATATCCCTTCCCCCAATCATCCCTCTCTTATATCCTCCCTCCTTCCCTCTCTGGTTTTCTAGTAGGGCAAGGTGGATTTCTATACCCTGGTGCCTATATAGCTTATTTTCCAGTTGCATGCAAAAACAATTTTTTTTAATATTTGCTTTTAAAACTTTGAGTTCCAGATTTTTTTTTTCCCTTCTTCCCTCCTCACCCACTCTCACGGGGAAGATAAGCAATTAAATATAGTTTTACATATGTAGTTATGCAAAGCATTTCTATAGTAGTTATATTGTGAAAGATTAACTATATTTCCCTCCATCCTAACCCACACCCCAATTATTCTATTTTCTACTTTGATCCTGTCCCTTTTCAAAAGTGTGCTCTTCTAACTACTGTCTGCCCCATTCTGCCCTTCCTTCTATCATCCTCCTTCTTATTCTCTTCCTCCCTTCTTTCCTGTAGGATAAGATACCCAACTGAGTGTGTATGTGTTTCCATCCTTAAGTCAAATTTAATGAGAATAAGTTGACTCATCCCCTTTCACCTTCCTACTCTTCCCCTCCATTGAAACAGTTTTCTCTTGCCTCTTTTATATGAGATAATTTACCCTATTCTATCTCTCCCTTTCTCCTTCTCTCATTATATTCCTCTCTCACCTACTAATTCTATTTTTTAGATATCATCCCTTCCTATTCAACTTATCCTGTACCCTCTGTCTATGTGTACATGTACACACATATACACACATTTGCATATGTATTTATACACACATACCCTCCTATACATACATATGCATGTATGTATGTATGTGTGTGTGTGTGTGTGTGTGTGTACACACACACATATATTCCCTTCAGCTATCCTCATAATGAGAAAAGTCTCAAGAGTTACAATTATTGTTTTCTGATGTAAGAATGTAAATAGTTCAACTTTAATAAATTCCTTGTGATTTCTTTTTCCTGTTTACCATCTCATGCTTCTCTTGCTTCTTTTATCTGAAAGTCAAATTTTCTGCTCAGCTCTGTTTTTTTTTTTCATCAAGAATCCTTGAAAGTTCTCTATTTCATTGAATGACCATATTTTCCCCTGAAGCATTATAATCAGTTACCCTCGATAGGTGATTCTTGGTTTTAATCCTAGCTCCTTTGTCCTCTGGAATATCATGTTCCAAGCTCTTCAGTTCCTTAGAGTAAAAGCTGTTAGTCTTGTGTTATCCTGACTGTGTTTCCACAATACTCAAATTGTTTCTTCCTGACAGCTTATAGTATTTTCTCCTTGATCTGAGAACTCTGGAATTTGGCTATGATATTCCTAGCAGTTTTATTTTTGGGAACTTTTACAAGAGGTGATTGGTGAATTCTTTCAATTTCTATTTTGCCTTCTGGTTCTAGAATATCAGGGCAATTTTCCTTGAGAATTTCTTGAAGGATGATTTCTAGGCTCTTTTTTCGATCTTGACTTTCATGTACTCCAATAATTTTTAAATTATCTGTCCTGGATCTACTTTCCAGGTCAGTGGTTTTTCTGATGAGATGTTTCACATTGCCTTCAATTTTTTTATTTGTTTGAATCTGTTTTAGACTATATTGATTTTTCATAATGTCATTAGCTTCCATTTGCTCCAATCTAATTTTGAAGGAATTATTCTTTTCAGTGAGTTTTTGAAATTCCTTTTCCATCTGGGCAGTTTATTTTTTTAAGGCATTCTTCTCTTCATTGGCTTTTTGGGCGTCTTCTGCCATTTGAGTTAGTCTATTTTTTTAAAGTGTTATTTTCTTCAGTACTTTTTGAGTCTCCTTTACCAGCATGTTGACTCGCTTTTCATGATTTGCTTGCCTCATTCTCATTTCTCTTCCCAATTTTTCTCCTACTTCTATTACCTGATTATCAAAATCCTTCTTGAGCTCCTCCATGTTCTGTAAGCCATTCATATTTTTCTTGGAAGCTTTTGGTTCAGGAGTTTTGACTTCATAGATGTCTTCTGGTTCTGTGGTTTGATCTTTTCTTGTCCCCAAAATAGGATTCTATGGTCTGATTGTTCTTCCTCTGCTTGCTCATCTTGCCAGCAAATTACTTGGCTTTTGAGCTCTTTGCCATGGGAGAACTCTGCTCCCAGAGGGGACAGCTTTGTCCCAAATTTTTGGGGAATTTGCAGCTCTGGCACACTGGCTACACATCCCAAGACCACCACCCAAGATTGTTATCCAGATCCAAGCATGTCAAAGCAAGACCAATTTCCCTCTGAATGATTACTTGGTCCCCCTACGATTGGCAGTCCAGGAGCTCCAAAAGCAGCCACATGGCAGCAGCTACAGCCATCATCCCTCTGCCACCTCTCACCCTAGGAATTGGGGCCAGACCATGCTCTTCAGTCACCTAGTTCCAGCAGAATTCCCCACTGACCTCTTACTTTCTCTTTGGTGTTTATGGGTTGAGAAGTATGGAAACCACTACAGCTACTAGTTATTCACTCTCCTGAAATCTGCTCTGGACAGTCTGTGTTTCTGGTTGGGGCCACTCTAGTTCTGGGCCCACACGACTCACATGGGACTATGCTCATCTCCCAGTTTGGTGCAATAACTCCTACTGTCAGCCTGCCAGGCTCCCTTCAGTGGGGGATTTGTTTCTTTCTGTTACTTTTTGGGTTCTCTAGGTCTAAAATTTGTTTAGAGTAATATTTTACAGGTTATTGGAGGGATTTGAAACAGGAGCTTAGCCAATTTCCTGCTTTTACTCCACCACCTTGGCTCCACCCTGGACACATTGTGATTGACCACAAAGGATGTTAGGATTATTATGATATCAGATACATTTTAATATGATTAGTTTTTCCCAACATTGCAAGCAACTCATCCACATCTTGTCCCCTTATGATTCTTCTTTATGTCTTCCATTAACCTTTATAATTAATTCATTTTACATATGGCGAGACTTCCCTTTGATCTATTAACATCTTATGGGTACTTATAATATGTCATGACCATGGGTTTTCCCTTGCTCTCAATACAGCACTGGCCCTCATCCATCTTCACTCATGCATTTCTCTAATGACCTCTTTAACAAAGCTTCATCTGTGCATTTTTTCCTATATTATGCTCATTTTTATTTTTCTCAACTTTCAAATCAATTTTGATCTTTACTTCAACAATTTGACAGTTTGACTTTACAAAAATAGCTAATTCAGATATGCTTCCTTTGTTGGTCACCACACTTTTCCTTCCTATTATTATATATTTAGTTGTGTGTGATTGTGATTTTATTTAATGCTATGTCCAAGGCTTCTTAACTCTCTTCTTAAAAAAGGCATCATTATTACACATGGATCTGATGCTTCTGTCTGAGACCTTTGGTGTCACATATTTAATATTTTATAACCAAATTTTCCTGTATGATTTTTTTTGCCTTCTTCCTAAATTCACACCTTTTCACTGAAATCACTGGGAATTAAAGGAAAGGTTGACTGAATTTGAAGATTCTTGCTGAGTTCTTCCTAAAATTTTTCTACATCCTCTTCCTCTATACTAGATGTTGGAGGATATGCTATTATTACCTTGATAGGTGTTCCTTTCTTTGTTGTCATTAATGTGATTGTCCTTTAGAATTCATACTATTGAGTCTCTAGTATTTATGTCAACACATTGGCAATTGGACACTCTCTCATGTTTGGTGTAATAATAACATTTGCATGGAAATTTAAGTTTTGAGAAGCACTGTACACATGTCATTTCACTTGATCCTCATGATTCTCATGGGTACTATCCCATTAAAAAAATGAGGAAACTGAAGCAGGCAGAGTTATTTGTCAAGAGTAACACAGCAATTTTCTGAGGCAAAATTCAAATTCAGGTTTTCTTGACTCAAAATCTAGGACTCCATCCACTGCATCACCTCACTGATCTCATATGTAGAGTACCAACAACTCATTTAATGTTTACAAGAAGGTCCAGAAATTGTCACTTAGAACTTTCATGCTTATTTTCCATTGCCAAGGTGCTTTACAGGTTGGAGGAATTTTTTTTAACTGAATTTCTTCCTTGGTTTTTAATGTCCTAAATGTATTTAAACGTATTGCCATAGTTAGCCAAATGGTTATAAGGTTCTTCACATGTAGGTAATCTAGTTCTCAGAAAGAAGATATGACCTCTACTGTGAACAAAACTTTCTTGGTCCAGTAGACTTCCACTCTACTCTCATTGACTTATTTTTTTTATATATTTTATTTTATTTATTTTAGTTTACATCATTCATCTCCACGAGATTTTGAGTTACAAATTTTCTCCCCATCTTTCCCCTACTCCTCCCTCAAAACAGCCATCCCCTTGTATAACTCCTCCCCCAATCTAATCTATCCTATGTCCTCCCCATTACTCCTCTAACTTTCCAATAGGGCAGGATGAATCTCCCTTCCACAGTGCCTGTGAATCTTAAGTTCCAGTTGGATGTAGTTAATAATAATAGTAATAATAATTATATGTATATATATATATATATATACATATACATTTTTAACATTTGATTATAGAGATTTAAATTCTAGATTCTTTCTCTTCCTCCCTCATCAGCCACCCCCACTGGAAGAACAAGCCATCAAATACAGGCTGTACATGTGTAATTACACAAAACCTCTCCACAGTGGGCAGATTGGGAGAGACTCTCACTGACTTATAAGACCAAAAGTCACCTCCATGTTTTAATGAAATGTTGAAAAAGGACCTGTAATAGATGGAAATGAAAGTAAAATAAGAGATAAAAAAAGTGCTGTGGACTTTCTAATTAGCGAGGGGAATGGAGATTTTATGGATGTGAGTTTTTAGGTGAATCTTCAAGGATAAATAGGAAATTGAACTCAAAAAATGAAATTGAAAAAATACGGGATTTGTAATGACATGACTTGGATTGGAGTACTATTTCCTCCTTGAATGACCATGATCAAATCACTTAACTTCTATGAACCTTTCTTTCCTTATATAGAAAATGGGAGGATTAGAACAAATGACCTTTGTAGTTACTTTCATCTATGAATTTTAATCCTGTGCACATCAGGGAAGACCACATATAGGGAAAAGAATGAGCAAAACTACAGAAGCATATTCTGATAAATATCAGAATTCCAATTTGTCTGGTGCAAAAAAGGAGAACTAGATATAACCTGGACAAAAAACTGCTATAAAATCCAAGACAAACCACAAGATATCAAACAATTCTGCCTAGTATTTAACATTATCTCCTTTCTGGAAATATGCATGAAATGCAAAATATCAGCAAAAACCAAAATATTATATGCCCCTTTCAAAGGATATTTAACAAAATAACACTACATAACACTGTGGCTGCAGCAACAGTTGTGAAATCAATGGACTGTAAGTTCTTTTCATGACATGAATATTCATGGAGCAAAAATATCCGTGAAAAATGCTTCTGGATTTCAATATCCACAAGTATAAAGGTCATTCTGCATGAGATTTGCATCTCTCATAAATTCTTTGCAAATGTACACAAGCATCTGTAGCCCTCAAAACCCATGTGTGATATGACTATGAAGCAGAGATATGCAATATTTTAATGTTAGCTTTAAAGACACAAAGAATAGCTTACTTCTGTGTTAAGATGAACACAAAGGAGAGCTCTCTTCACTTGACATTACAGTGATTCTTTGCAAAGAAGACATAGTACTGAGGAAATGCTATATTAAGAATCAGAAATATATTTTCTATCCCTTGCTCTGCTTTAAGCCTACACAAATACCTACAGATGCAGACATTTCATTTTGTCTTATTTATTTATATCATTATCTAAAATGGGTGAGGGAATGATTTATTGCTTTAACTAGAAATTAAAGACAGAAATATTCACTTAACTGACTGTACTCTGGCAAAAAAAATAAATGATTCTGAAGGTCTGTGAGCTTCTTTGGGAACAAATAATGGCTTGAAGACTAAGTAATTTTGATACTGACCATTTTTTTCTGGTTTTCTTTTTTTAATGTTTTAATGGAATTTCTCTTTCTATCTCTTGCTGTTGGATTGCATTAGAGATATATAGCAATGCCAAGGATTATATCGTGCAGGTTTACTAAAGCCGTTAATTATTTCAAGTAGTTTTTTTAAGTTGATTCTCTAGAATTTTCTAAGTATACCATCATATCATTTGCAAAGAGTGATATCTTTGTTTCCTCTATGATTATTCTAATTCCTTTATTTTTTTTCCTCTCTTATTTCTAAGGCCAACATTGCTGGTGCAACACTGAATAACAGTTGTGATAATGGACATCCTTGTTTCACCCCTGGTCTTATTGAAAATGCTTCTAGCTTATCCCCATTACATATAATGTTTGTTTTAGATAGATGCTACTTATAATTTTAAGGAAAAGTCCATTTTTTTTCTATAACCTCTAGTGTTTTTAATAGGAATGGGTGCTGTATTTTATCAAAAGGTTTTTCTGCATCTACTGAGATAATCATATGATTCTTGTTAGTTTTGTTACTGATGCGGTCAATTATGCTGATAATTTTCCTAATATTGAACCACCCCTGCATTCCTGGTGTAAATCAAACAGTCATAGTCTTTCATCCTGGTTATAAAATTGTTGTAACTTCTTTGTTAATATTTTATTTAAAATTTCCATGTCAACATTAATTAGTGAAATTGGTCTATAATTTTCTTTCTCTGTTTTGGCCCTTCTTGGTTTAAGTATCAGCGTCATATTTGTATTACAAAAGGAATTTGATAAGACTCCATCTTCCCCTATTTTTCCAAATAGTTTATATAGTATTGGAATGAATTGTTCTTTAAATTATAGAATTCACTTGTAAATTCATCTGGCCCTGGAGATTTTTTTTCTTAGAGAGTCCATTGATGGCCTGTTCAATTTCTTTTTATGAAATGAGGTATTTTAAGGATTTTATTTCCTCTTCTGTTAATCTGGGAAATTTATATTTTTATAAATATTAATCCATTTAACAAAGATTGTCAGATTTATTGACATACAATTGGGCAAAATAGCTTCCCATTATTGTTTTAATTTTCTCTTCATTGGTGGTAAATTCATTCTTTTTATTTCTTATACTGGTAACTTGGTTTTCTTTTTTATTTTTTAAATCAAATTAACCAAACATTTATTTTAGGTTTTTTTCATTAAACTAGCTCTTAGTTTTATTTATTCATTCAATAGTTTTCTTAATTTCAATTTCATTAATCTTTGCTTTTCAGAATTTCTAATTTTGTATTTAATTGGAGATGGTAAATTTGTACTTCTTCTAGTTTTTTTTATTTGCATGCCCAATTCATTCATCTTTTTTTGCTTTATTTTATTATTATTTTTGCTTTACTGTTTGTTTTTTTTTTTTTTTAAGGGGGGAAGGCAGGGCAATTGGAGTTAATTGAGTTGCTCAAGGTCATATTGCTAGTAAGTGTTAAGTGTCTGAGGTAGGATTTGAACTTGGGTTCTCTTGACTCCAGGGCTGGTGCTCTTCATTGTGCCACCTAGCTTGCCCTCTATTTTATTCTTGTAAGCATTTAGAGATATGACCTGCTTTGGCTCTTTTCCATAAGTTTTGATATGTTGTCACATTATTGGTATTCTCTTTGATGAACTTATTGATTGCTTCTATGATTTTTTGTTTGACCTACTCATTGTTAAGGATTAGATTATTTAATTTCCATTTAATTTTTACTCCATCTTTCCATGGCTCTTCATTACATGTAATTTTATTGCATCATAATCTGAAGAGGATACACTTAATTTTTCTGCCTTTTTGTGTTAGATTCTTAGGTTTTTTATGTAGCTTCCATGTACCACTGGGAAAAACAACATATTCCTTTGTATCCCCATTTCATTTTCTCCAAAGATCAACCAATCTAACTTTTCCAAAATTCTGTTCCCCTCCTTAACTTGTATCTTATTTTAATTTTATTGTTAGATTTATCTAGTTTTGAGAGTAGAATGTTGAGGTCCCCCACTAGTATAGTTTTCTTGGTCTATTTCTTCCAATAACTCTCTAACTTCTCTAAGAATTTGGATACTATACCACTTGGTGCATATATGTTTACATTTGATATTACTTCATTATCTATGGGACCTTTTAGAAACATGTAATTGCCTTCTCTAGCACTTCAAACTGGTTCTATTTTATGCTTTTGCTTTGTCTGATATCAGGATTGCTCCCCCTGCCTTTTTTTCCTAACTCAGCTGAAGCATAATATATTCTGCTCCAGCCTTTTACCTTTTCTTTGTCTGTATATCTCATCTTCAGATGCGTGTTTCTTATAATCAACATATTTAGGGGTTTTAATCCACTCTATCTGCTTCCCTTTTATGAGAGGGTTCATCCCATTTACAGAGTTGTTTTCTTCCACAGAATTTTTTTTCTATTTGATCAATGTATTTTTAAGGGACTGTTTTCTTCAGTCAATCTTTGCCCTTCTTTTTCCAAGTATACCTCTCATTTCTTTTCCCAATTTTTTCTTCTACCTTTCTTTTTGACTTTTAAAATACTTTTTTGAGCTCTCCCAAGAATTATTTTTGCACTTGAGACCATTTCATATTTCCCTTCAAGTTTTCATATAGTAGCTTTATTGACATTGTTGTCTTCTTCTGAGTTTGTGTTTTTATGTTCCTTGTCACCATAGTAACTTTCTATGGTCAATGTTCCTTTTTGCCTACAGTTCATTTTTTGGCCTATTTAGAAGCTTTTAAAGTTGATCTCTCCTTCTTGGGGCACAGGGAGCACTGTCTTAACCCTCTTGTACTAAGAGCCAGAGTTCTAGTGAATGGCTTTGTGCTCTGGAGCCTCAGGTGCTGGCAGCTTACTCATTACACTGGGATAGACCAGCCTAGTCACCCCTTTTGTTGCCTGGTTTCTAGGACTGGCAACTTTCCTTCAGTGCTAGGGCTGAAGGCCTCACTGTGGGCCAGCTGTGCCACTGTGCTGCTGAACTAGGACCAAGAAACCTCAGCTGATGATCTGTGGCTAAGAGCCTTCTACTTGCTTGCCTGGACACTTCTGCATTGGCCTGCACTTATCTTTTGCCCAAGTGAGATAGAACTTTCCTGAAGTCCTTCTAAGTTATCTTTAGCTGGAAAATTGTTTCACTTGATTTTTTTGCTAAGTTCTTTCTCTGTAGAATCCTTTTAGAGGCTTGATTTAATGATGTTTCTGAAGGAAACTGGAGAGAGTTCTGG
>CM053591.1:113792028-113812445 GCA_028646515.1 Pseudochirops corinnae | reverse complement strand
TATATATATATATGCAATTATTATTATTATTATTGACTACATCCAACTGCAACTGGAGATACACAGGCACTACGGTTGGGAGATCCATCCTGCCCTACCGAAAAGTGACATAGGAGAGAATAGACTGGGGCAGGGGGGACACACTGGGATGGCTGTTTTTGGGTGTTGGGTGGGGGAAAGAACGGGAGAAAATATGTAACTCAAAATCTTGTGGAAATGAATGATGCAAACTATAACAAAATTTAAAAAAGAAAAAAGAAATTTAAGATATCTATAATCATATTCTAAATCACTATTGATTAGAGAAATTCAAATGAAAACAACTCTTAGGTACCACATCTCACCTGTCAGATTGGTTAACATGACAAAACAGGAAATTTATAAATGCTGGAGAAGATGTGAGAAAATTGGTACACTAATACATTGTTGATGGAGTTGTTTAGTAATACAATTATTCTATAGAGCAATTTAGAACTGTGCCCAAAGGTCTATAGAAATGTTCATGCCATTTGACCCAGCAATACCACTTCTAGGGCTGTATCCCAAAGATATCATACAAAAAAGGAAAGGACCCATATGTACAAAAATATTCATAGCAGCTCTTTTTGTGGTGACAAATAATTGGAAATCAAGAGGATGAACATCATTTGGGGAATGGCTGAACAAGTTGTGGTATATGAATGTAATGGAATACAGAAAATGATGAGCAGATGGACTTCAGAACAACCTGGAAAGACTTATATAAAGTGGTGCTGAATTAGGAGAGCAGAACCAGGAAAACTTTGTACACAAATACAGACACATTGTATCTGTGTTGACTAACTTTGATAGACTTGGTTCCTCTCAGCAATACAAAGTTCCAACACAACTCCAAAAGACTCATGTTGGAAAAAGTTATCTGCATCCAGAGAAAGAACTACAGAGCCTGAATGCATATTGAAACAAACTGTTTGCTCTCTCTTTTCTTTTTTGTTTTGTTTCTTCTTTCTTGTGGTTCATTCCATTAGTTATAATTCTTCTTTACAACATGACTAAAGGGAAAACATGTTTAATGTGAAGGTATATGTAGAACCTTTATCAAAGTACAAGCCACCTTGGGGTTGTGGGAAGGAAATGGAACGGGAGAACATTTGGAACTCAAAAGCTTGTGGAACTGAATGCTACAAACTAAAAACAAATTAATTTACTTAAAATGATTAATCATTGTAATAACAATAAGAAAATACATGTGAATGATATCAGCTTATATTTTGTTGTTCAGTCAATTCAATCATGTCTGACTCGTCGTGACCTTTTTTGGGGGATAGTCTTTTTTTGTTGTTGTTTATTGACTTGTTTATTTACTTTTAGTTTACAAGATTCAGTTCCACAATCCCTGGAGTTTCAATTTTTCTCCCCTCCATTCTCCCTCCCCCCCTCCCATGGCGGCATGCAATCAAGTATAGGATCTGCAAATATTTTCACATCGTACACTAGTCTGGTTGTATAGAAGAGTTGTAACCAACAGAGTGAACAATGGGAAAAAAAGAAAGAAAACTAAACATAAAAAAGAATGATAGCATGTAGATTGCTTCAGTTTCCATTTAAACTCTGGTCTTTCTAGATCTTTCTCTGAATGTGGATATCTCCTTCCATCCTGAGATTTATAGAGTTGTCTTATAGCTGTGCGTTGCTGAGAAGAGTCCAATTTATCAAAGTTGGTCATTACACATATGACGTGTCTGTGATTGTGTACAAATTTTTCCTGGTTGTGCTCTTCTTACTTAGCATCAGTTTGTATAGGCCTTTTCAGGTGAATATGAAGACCGTCTCCTCCCCATTTCTTATAGCACGATAGTATCCCATTACATTCATATACCACAACTTGTTTAGCCATTCCCCAATTGATGGGCATCCTTGCGAGGATATCCTTAACCAAGAAATTGAAGTGGTTTGTCATTTTCTTCTCCAGCTCATTTGACAGATGTGGAAACTGAGGCAAAAAGGATTAAGTGACTTGACCAGGGTCACACAACTTAGTAGTTAAGACCAGATTTTCACTCAGGAAGATGTATCTTCCTGACTCAAGGCCCAGAACTCTATCCACTGTACCACTTAGCTGCATTTCAAGTTATGTAGTGCCACTAAAAAACAAAGCAAAACAAAAAAACCTAAAAATCATTAATCAGCTTCTTTACCTTATGCATTTTTTCTCCAAAAATATCAAAATATCACCTCATCTCTGTAAGTATAAAATTCTTAATATATGCCTAGGGTAATTAGAGACCAAAGGAATTGAGTTAATTGACAAAGTTGATACTTACAAATACCTTATTTTCTTCCATGCAAGACACATTGAACATTAAATATTCAATGAGGAAGCAATATATGACATTATGAAATCAGAACTCAATGGGAAAAAATGTTTAAGGCAAATAATATTTATACAATTGTAATCTTAATATATGCCTTTGAAATTATGAAATGAACCATAATAGATTTGGAAATTATACTAATAGAATTCTGAACAATATTAACAAAATACAGGGACCATCAACCTAAAGTAGCCAATGAATAACAAATACTTCTTCATCCTAGAGCTGAAGTGCTAATAGACATTCTCAGAGTACAGGATTAACGGGTTAAATACTTAGGGAAATACTTTTGGAAGAAAGAGATCACATCACTAAGCGAAAGTACATATTGACATTAGGTACCCCCCCACCCCCGGGGGGAGGGGGGATTTTTAGAGTAGAACTTAAAGTAGCCTAACTTCTAATGGAGCCTATGAAATGGCTCAGATCGAAGGGTGGAATCAAAAGAACTTCTATGAATGACATCCACATGAACCCTATAAACAATATCCTGACAAATAAGCTTTCAACAAAGGACCAAATCGTGCATAGCTGTTTATAGAAATGGAGGTATTTATGAAGGAAGATCAAGATTGGATCATTGCCTTAAGAAACTATTGAAGAGTTAGTCACACAGAGTTTAGGTTTATAAGTCAATGAAGTTTCTAAAAGGAAATGACAGAACTGTATATCACTATAGATTGCAGAAATTTATTGTTTACCCATTACCAAGCTGGATATTCTTGACAATCTAATCTTCTATCTCTGGTCCTTTGCTGAGACTGACCCACTCCCCAGCCTACCCCCAACTGCTGGGAAATTTATTCCCATTCCAACTTTGCATCTTCAAATCCTTAGCTTGAGCTTCTTCTATTTTACTCTCCTCTATATGCTCAAAGATTCAGCAGCATTGGCCTTCTGACTGTTCTTTGTACATACCACTCTATCTCCTCACTTCATGTCTTTTAATTGACTGTCCCCAATGCCTGCAATGTTTTGTCTCCTTATCACTGACTTCTGACCTCCTTACAAACTTAGCTCTCATGTGTTCTACCTGTATTATATCCCCCCCATATCACCATCTTATTACATTATATAAATATTTTATGTATAACTAGGGTCTGAATATTCACAGGTCCCATAAGTATGCTCGACTGCTGTAGCTTTCCATGAAGAGAACATAGGAAGCTTCCTTCTAAGAAAATCCTGATGATATATATGTAAGGAAAATGCTTTGAGGCACCAGAATAAGAATGACTATTCTATAACTGGTTCCAGATGGCTAACTATGTGATAAGAGGAACATTTTTGGATTGTCTACATAGCTACAACTAGCCTAAGTTAGGTAATGGAGTCTGTGAATGCTCTGGACTACCATTACGTAAGTATATAGTTGTTTGTTTTCTTACAGGAAAAAAAAAATAGTATGTAAGCTCCTTCAGGGCATGGTCCTTTTTTTGCCTTCTTTCTGTTGCAAGTGCCTTGCAAAATGCCTTACACATAGTAAGCTCTTCAACAATTTTTTTTTCTTTAACTGACAGACATAGGAGGTGTTTAGCAGTAGCTAATTGACCCAGTGAATAGAGTACTGGACCTGGAGTCAGAAAGACCGGAGTTCAAATACCCTCTCAGACACTTACTAGCTGTGAGACCCTGAATGAGTCACTAGAAGTCAGCTAGGTGGTTCAATGATTAGAGTGTTAGGCCCAGAGTTGGGAAGACCTGAGTTCAAATCTGACCTTAGACAAAAGTCTTCATGGTTAATTGATTGAACAATCCATGAAAGATTGTTCCAATGTCAATAAAAACAACCCTGATATTTTACCTCACATCCAACAAATTGAGAACAATAAAATGATGGGAAATAGTCAAAGCTAAAGTTGTTGCCTCAAGACTGACACACTATTAAGCTATTTGTGGAACTATAAATCAGTTCATCATTCTAGAAGTCAATTTGGAATTGTGTGGAAAAAAAATACAGTGTTCCATTCTGTTACAAAATATTTCTAGTAGTACTTTTCACAATGTTAAATGAGTGGAAGCAAAGTGGGTTTTGATTGGGATTAGTTTAACAAATTACTGTACATCCTTGCCATAGAATATAACTACGCCATAAACTATAACAAATATGAAAAAAAAGAAATGACAAATATGAGAAATTCAGAGAAGTATGACAATACATATTAATGGATGTAGGTTGAAGTATCAAGAACCAATGGAAATGTGTGTGTGTATGTCATTGCTTCAGTGATATAAATGGAAAGAACAGTAAAATGAAACTGATTATGTGATGTTATAATGACAAAAACTGAACCTATAGAAGAGGCAAGGAAATGTATATACCCCTTTTCCTTGATGAAGTAGGTGTCTATGCTTATGGGATATTGTACAGGCTGTCAGATACAGTCAATTTGTGGTTCAATTTTGATGAATTGTTTTTCTTCTTATGTTTGTTACAAGGGAAGGCTTTGGGGAAGAAAGGGGAAGATGAGTTTGAGAAATGAATGTTCTATAAAAGGAAAAGGCAGTAATAAAACTTTTAAAAGCATCTGAAGAAGGATTCACTTCAATAAGTACTTACTAAGTATGAAAGTTAATGAACTTAAAGAGCAAAAATTGATGGAGAGAAAAACTGGTTTATAGAAACTTGGCAAGAGACAAAATTAAGATATTATTTTCAGAACATTTAAGAATGAAAATGAAAGAAAAATAAAGCAAAAGGGTGTGTGTGAGAGAGAGAGAGAGAGACAGGCAGACAGAGACAGAGACAAAGAGAGAGAGGGGAGAGACAGAGAAACAGAGATAGAGACAGAGACAGAGTAACAAAGAATGAGGAATTTGAAAATATTGCTGTAACAAACTGTTCTGCATTAATGACCATAGAGCTAACACATTTGGACTTTGGCATCACAGTAACCAATGTATTCACTCATAATCACTTATTAAGCATCTTCTATGTGCTAGGCACCATGTTAACCTCAAGGTGTTCATAGTCTAAAGGTGAAAGCATGCAAAAACTAAGCATGAACAATATTTATGTATGCAGAATAAATTTAAGATAATATCAAAGAAAAAGTCCTAAGATTAAGGAAGACTAAGAAAAGCTTCTTACAAGAGGATGTTTACTTGAGATTTGTTTGAAGAAAGTCAAAGAAACCAGGAGGTGGAAATGATGAGGGAGAAAATTTCAGGCATGGGAGACAGTAAAAGTGTCTTGAGTTGGGATATGGAATATTCTATTAGAGGAGCTAGAAGGAGGGTATTATCACTAAATATCAGAATATCAGAATAATCCAGTATCTTTGCCAAGAAAATCTCAAATGGATTCACAAAGAGACAGACATGACTGAAACAGCTGGAGAACAAAAAAGATATAAAAATCCTGGAAATGCAATACTGTGGACAAGGTTAAGCCTACAATCAATCAACAAGAATTTTCAACCACATGCTATATGCTAGGCACTTTGCTATCTGCTGGGGATATAAAGACTACTTAGATTGTATTGAGGCTATAACATACACAGATATAAGCAAATAATAGAATATAGACAAAGTAAAAAGAAAATGAAGAGAAAGGGGAGGGGACACATAGAATGGATCAAACATAGGTTACTTGAGGCAAGATTTGAAGGAAGATAAAGATTCTCAGAGGCAGGGGTAAGAAGGGATTGCAATGATAGGGAATAAAGAGGAGATAATCATTTATGGAGACCAAGTAGACAAGTACAGTTAGAATATAACACATAGGAAAAGAAGTAATTTTTTAATAAACCCAGAAAATTAGACTGGAGTTTGTGAAGGGCTTTAAACACTAAACAGAGGATTTTATTTTATTCTAGAAATAATGGAGGTTTCATAATAGAAATTTTTCCAGAAATAATTGGAGATTTTTGAGTATGGGGTTAACAAAGGACTGACCTTTGCTTAAGGAATAATATCTTTCTGGAAGTTATATAAGAGTTGGATTAGAAAGGAGAAAGAACAAGAAAGATGTATCCTGGCAGTGATAATTTTGAGAGTATCGAGATATTGATTCTTGAGATATCAACAATAGGTAGGATACTTTGCAAAGACCTCCATCACTCAAACAAAGTCAACTTCAAGTCATGTTATCATTTCCATGATGTCAGAGTCCTCTTTGAAAACAAAGTTCAAACACAACAATGAGAGAAAGAACACTTAATGCTTGGCAAAACCATGGCTACTATCATGAACAAAAGTAAACAACCAACAGAGTATCAATAATTGCTGACCCACTTGTGTATTTTACCATCTCTAGAAAATCTTTGCGAGAATAATCTACACATAAATCAAGAACATATTTAAGGACAGTTTAAGAAGAGAACAGGGACATTGTTATTGATTCTTTTCTACAGAAGACATCTTTACAATCACATAATTGATTGAAAGTTGTAGGACATAAAAGATCCTACTGTTTCATGACAATTAAAAAAACAACTATTTGATTCAGTACAAAATGATTTGCAGGTTATTTTCCAATAAGGCATGTCTTCTGTCTATGTAAAAATCATAACAACTTTCCTTGAAAGATATGACAACTCTCACAATTCTGGTTATTAATACCACATAAAGCATACAACAGAGAGGTATACAGTTGTCAAAGGTATTTGCCATGCTCATAGAGGACTTTCAGCACAGAGTCCAAATTGTAGAGGTATTCTCCAATTCCCTATAGATGGTCATGTCCTCCAAATGCTTCTCTTTGTAGATGGCACTGTCTGATTACATCAAACTTAGGAAGATACGAGAGCCTCCTGAGGTACATCATCATTCAAATGTTCACTGAACTATTCATGAGAAAACAAAAAGCAAATGGATAAAAAATATCTATTGTGCCACAATATGATATTCAATTAAATGGGTAATACTTAGAGCTGGTGCATCAGTAAATATGTTGGACAAATAAAAAAGAAAATGCTTAGAATTAGCCAGTGGTCAGTAACAAACAATAATAAATTAATAAATGCTTTATTGACTTATTCACATATAATGAACTGAACCTAGAATTGAATTGTAGAAGGAGAGACTTGAATTGTCTTTGAGGATCATCAGGCTTTATAATGACCTCAAACTTTTTCCATGAAACTAAGAACCGTCTTTCTAACAATGACATTCTTTCAGTGATGCTGTATAGCGGATTCAGAAAAATACTATTTTCCAGGGAAGGAAGGAAGGAAGGAAGGAAGGAAGGAAGGAAGGAAGGAAATAGACTATTTATGGAGCAAAAGTGAGGGGGCAGGGTGTAATAGCAATCAGTTTAGCAGATACTTAGCACTTAGTAACTTGGGGCTAAGTATAGAAGGTATGCACTCTGTCCCACTATTGAGACGACTTGAACTCCCTTGTTGATGTGTAAGAAGAGGATTGGCTAAGACAGGAGGCCAATGTGTATATATAAGCAAGAATTCCAGATACAGAGAGACAGAATTGGAAGGTTGTTCTGGTGAAGAAAGAATTGAGGAGACTGAAGCTGGCTGAGAGAGAGAAACAGAGAGAGAGATAGAGAGAAAGTTTCTCTTCCAGCATCTGAGAGACAGAATTGGAACACCACTCCTTGTCAAGAAAGAATCATGGAGCCTGAAGCTGGCTGAGAGAGAGAGAGAGAGAGAGAGAGAGAGAGAGAGAGAGAGAGAAAGTGAGTTTCTCTCTCAGCATCTGGAAGCTGACTGAGAACTGAGATGGAGTTTTCCTGAGACCAGAAGCTGGTGAAGGCCACCTGGAAGGCTGAGAGGACTTGCCTGGAAGGACTCCTGCAAGGATGATATTCCTTCTGGGTCCTAGGGCCATCTGAAGTGCTGGAGGACTGAATAAGCATGACCAGTATAAGACTTTGTTTGTTCATGGCTTGTCTGATCCTTGAGTTCCAAGCAAGAGAAGTGGTGAAGAGTTTGAGATGTGCTGAACCCTGTGAGCTTCAGTGTGTGCCAGGGACTAGAGAAGGACCTGGGAGCTGTCTACCTCTGAGGACTAGACAAGGACTTTGGAGCTGTCTGCTAGAAGGACCTGGGAGCTGTCTACCTCTGAGGACTAGACAAGGACTTTGGAGCTGTCTGCTTCTGAACTGTTTGGTGGATTCAGGAGAGAGCCAGGACCATGGAAGGGGATCCAGGAAATCAGAGAGACCACCTAGAGTCAAGATGAAGAAAAGGCCTCCCCTTTTATGAAATTGAGGTTTTCTGGACACTGAGGGAGAGTTTGTGTGGTTTTCTAATGACTGTATTTGTGATTAATGATATTTAGTAATTGTGAATCTAGAATATTGAATGATTAATTATTATGTTGCCCATGAGTGGAAGTTTGATTATTCTATTTTGAATTGATTGAATGATTAAGTATTGAGTTGCCCCATGAGTGGGAGTATTGATTACTGTATTATGAATTTATTGAATGCTTTGTTCTAAATATTGTGGTCACTGTAGTGAAAACTGTGTGGCCATTTTCTGTGATAAGATGTAATGTTGTGAATATTATATTGTGATATATTGCGAATGTTTGCCTTGATTTCTAATGGAATAAACAGTGTTTCAACTATATTATGTAATTCGAACCCTAAAAGCTGTTCACAGTAGCATTCTTTTGGGAATCTGCTGGTGCATGGTGTTACACAGGGGAAGTGTCCATTGGTATAATGGAAAGCATGTATTCTTCATTGATATCCATTCAAAGTCAAGAGATGTGGAAGAAGGATCCAGAATGGTAAGAGGACCTTCTGTGGTAAGCTTTATTTAGAAGGAATACTAGCACATTGTTTAAATCACTGAACTACCAGGGAATAAATTTAATTATAGCTCATATTTTTGATGATTAGCAATTATAGAGAACTAATTTAAAACTATTTTTAAATGTTTTAAAATTAGTTTTATTCCTTTAATTCTTTTAATAAAATCATTCACTTCTCAATTCTTTTTTCAAAATGGAAAATGAATATATCCCTGTTTTTTCTGGGACAGTACTTAAAACATTATTTTGACATGCAAAATATATATACAATTTAAACAAATAGATTCAGTAAAATACCTTTCTTCCCCTAGTATGGGGGGAGGGGGAAGTAACTTTTCCCAAATGAAGCACAACCACTCCTTTGAATTTTATTGCTTCCTATACAACATAAAGACCTCAAGCTAGCCATTCATATGGTAAAAAATATGATAGTCTTTTTTTTTGTCATTAATAATAGCAGAACAGCCACAGATCTATGAGTTTTAGTATCTGTTACATTTCTAATTAGTTGTGTAACCTTGAGTAAGCCACTTATTTCTTAATCATTAAAATGGCAAAAAGCTAAGATTGATGGTGAGAAAAAAGGTTCACATGTTAGTGAATGCTGGGTTCTGGGAAGGCATAAATACAACCTTTGCTTGTGAGAAAGAAAAGCATAGATTGTTGTAGGTGTTCCACTAGTATAAGAATTCGATCAAGAAATGTAAGTAGTAGGGTAAAGGGAGAATAAGGCATATTAACTTTTATATAATACTGGATAGGACTGAATAATGATAAGGTTTAGCAGAAGAAACACAATTATAAGGGATTTGAATATAGTGAGTCTAGATGTTTTCTAAGCAACTTCTGTCAAGACACAAATGTATAATAGCAAAATGGAAATTCTGAAGAAGAGGCAAGATAGAGAAAAGTGCAGAATTAAAGCAGGACTAGAAGAAGAATTTTTTTGTTTGTTTTTTTTTAATGTAGAATGGTAAGGTGGAACAGGGGGAAGATACAGCCATCACTGGTCACTTGTCTATAGGAGAGGAAAAAAAAAGAACTTAAAAGACAAGGTGAGAAATCTAAATAACTTCTGTGAGGCAAGGAGGAAAGTAAGAAGATTCTTGCTAAGTAGTGGCTTTCTTTCTTTCCAGAGTTCCATTTCAGTCGGTATGAGAGTACCTACCCAGAAATTATTTAAATTAGTCTAAGCACAACAGTAATGTAAATCATAGGGATAAGGAGATTGAAGTGAATTTCAGAATGGTCAAGAAACTGAATTTATTTTGGCAGCTGTATCAGTATAAAAAGAATTGAAACTATGACAGGGATTTGGGTTTGCTTACACCAGTTAAGCCAAGGTTAAAAGGAATGCTCATTCCATAGTGATTCATTCGCGAATATATGCCATACTAACAATTCAGTAAGAGCCACCAGACAGACAAGTCACCTACCTCCCTGGGTTCAATTTCCTTATCTGTAAAAATAAATAGAATTTCAGCTGCTACCCAAGTCTTGACCCATATCCAAATATCCAATATATAGATTTAGAGTTTGAACAAATGATATATGATAGTTTTTTTTATCTACTCAAGATTCCACGATTTTCACCTCTTTCTCCTCACCAGCCTCCTTTCTCTACCCCTTCTTACTTTTCTAGTTCCCCTTTTAGTGTTAGCTTTCCCCTTCATAATGTAAACTCCTTGAGGGCCTGGAACTATCTTGCTGGACTCTAATTAGTATTCTCAGATTTTACCACAGTTCTTGAAAACAAAGTGCTTAAGACATGATTTTTACATTTTTTTTTATTTTAGTGGTAGAAGAATCATAGCTAATATAGGTGACACCTCAAAATATGTTAGAGTTATGACTTAATAAGTAACCTGTGTGTGATGTTTAGTGTGGATTTGTGTTTTGTGTGTGGAGAACAAAGCCTCAGCTATGCCTCTAGCATTTTACGAAGAATTATATACCAGTTGAAGAGTTTTAATTAAGAGTTGGATAATCAGAGCTTTGATCCTCCACAACTAATCTCTTAATTTAGAAAATAATTAATTAATTTAGAGGGCACTGGCAACTCTAGAAATCTTTCAGTTTATTTTTTAGAAAAAGGACAAATACTCAATTATCAAGAATAATTCATTTAATTCATCCCACCTTTCTCACTCATTTGGTTGTAGAATTCCTCTTTTTTCCCAAATATTCATCCTGATGCATCCTCCAACACTGCTTGTTGCAACAAATATTTCTTATATTTGCCTCAGTACAAACAACAAACAAACCTAACTCATTCTAAACTTTTATGAAAAGGGTAGCATAATTATGCCAAATGTCCTAGAACCCTTGATAATAAAAGAAAGGTAGAAGCAATTGGACCAACTTAAGGGCTCAGAAGGAAAAGGGAAAACAAGCATTTGAGACTGTAAATTTTAAACAAAAACCAAATAAAAGTTGGTAGATCTCTAGGGATTATAAGAGAAGACTGCCAGGGAGGGTTTCTAGAAGAAATTGGGGATTATAAAAACAATACTTTCAGATGACACTGAGAAAAAATTGAGAACAAAATCAGATAGGATATCTAGAGATGAATAAGTCATCAGTAGAGAAACATTGAGGAGACAATAAATTTTGCAGAGGAAAAGAGACAGATGACACTTCAGAAGAGATGACTTTGTCTAATATCCAGCAGTAGAAAGAAAATTTAGAGTCAAAGAGAAATCAAGGAAATTAATGGGCCAAAAACCAAAAAGACGATTGTGAAGTGGAAGGAGGGATACAGGAGACATGTTAAAGTAGGAGACAATGGTAGGAATAAGATATAATGTGAGGCAGGTAAAAAATAATAATGATCATGATGATGAAAAGTAGCTAGAATGTATATTTGGGCAAACTTTGAGAGACAGTGGAGGATAAAGGGCCTGGTATGCTGTGTTCCATGGAGTCACAAAGAGTTGGACAAGAATGAGGACTGAACAGCAGCTAGAATCTAAGCAATGTAAACATGATGGAGTTAAAAATGATGAACAGGAATGGAGATGATTTGATAAAACAGTGAAATGGAGAAAAGAGAAAAGGTATCTTTTGAAGGAACAAATAAAAAGACATTTTAAATAGCAGCTGCTGTTGCCACTATATTTTTTCCCCCAAATAAAAAGACTGAGATACATAGAAATGGGGGTAGGGAGTGCTCAAGGTTAGCATAGTCAATGGCAAGTGGAAATGAGAACCCACTATTCGTTTCTGTTAGCTCTCACTGTTCTTGTAACCATGGTACTAAGGAACACTCCATCCTGCTACATTTTTTGCAAGTAAATAGGAAAGAAATTCTGGAGCACAGAAATGGGATCAGAATCAATTAAATCAAATGAAAATAGAGCAGTATGCTATAGGAATCAAAAGGAAATTTAGAACTAGTGAGGCAGTGAGAACTGATAGGTAGGGCTTGGCATTTTCCAATTACCTTGCATTGGTTTAAGAGGCAAATCCCCACTGGGTTCTGAAAACAATGCTTTGCTCCCTTTTGGCCCCTTATTTATAGGTGGGTCTTGAAAGAAATAACATAGATAAGATAGAAGCCTAGAAAATTTATTGAACTCTGAAAGAAGATAATTTATAGGTAATTATAGTAAAAGAAACAAGGCTAGAACAAAGACATAAAATTGATTAAAGTTGATAAGTCAATCTTTACACTGGTATATAAGGTAAATGAGACATTTTGGATTGCATAGTATTTTATATTTGCTTACTACATATTATATGGAGATAATGAAAGTTATGTGAGATAACCATTGAAAGATTATCATACTACTGTTACAGATCCCCACAACAGTTATCCTTGCTTTGAACATTCCCCAGTGATGGGAAACTAATTATGTCTCTCCACTTCTTTCTCTTTTCCTCTCTATGTCTTTTTCTCTTCCCACTCCTTTTCTCAGCCCCACTCTATATCTGGGGAAACATCTAGTTGTTAAGTAATCTTTCCTTATATCAAAACAAAATCTGCCTCTCCATGACCTCAACATAAATCTTAATTCATTCTTCTGGACTTTTATAGAATAAATCTAATAATTTATTATATGTGTGGAAATCCTTCAAAATGTTTAAATGATTTTATCACCCCCACCATGTAAACATAACCCAACATCTTCTCCATTCAAAGATAAATGGTCCCAGTTATTTCAACTTTTTTTTTTCTATATGGAATATTTTCCTTCCACATAGGATCATTTCAAGTACCATCCTGGTCATCCTTTGGTATACTCATTTTAGCTTTCAATGTCTCTCATACAACATAGGTAGCACCTAGTACTAGACACAGCAAAGAGGTGGTCTGAACAGTGCAGAACTACCATTTTCCTTGCTCTGGACATTATACTTGTGTTAAAGTAGTGGTTTTAGTTGTCATACTGCTAGCTCAAAATGATCTTTCAATACATTAAAACTTCTAGGTCTGTTTCACATAGACTACTTTCTAGCTATTTCTCTCCCTTTTTATTTTTAGGTAATTGTTTCAAATCCAAGTACTGGACATTATATTTATCCCTATTAACTTTCACTGTGTTGATTTTAACATACTGTTCCAATCTGTCAAGATCTTTTTGAAGCCAAATTCTGTAATTCAATCTGTTAGCAATCCTTATACACTTCATCTCTCTATTTCCACTATAAGGCTGAATAAACTATTTCAAGGCCATACAAGAAAAAAAAAGTGAAGGACAAGCAAGAATAAAGACAGTCTTGAGCCATTCTAGCCTACGGATGGAGAGGACAGAAGAGTGGTGGGCTTAAAAGATCAAATTGAACAGATTAAGATGGAACTGACAGAGAAATCCAATGACAGAGATCTTTCTTTGAAGACTTGTTTCAAGAACAAGAAGAGGCAGAGAGAGCTCTGACAGGCTATAGGATAATCTCAAGACACCAGTCAAAAGGTAAAGTAGCAAACAATTGAGTAGCAATCATCACAGCTCAAGGTGTAAGCAGTAGGATCAAGCTGTTGAAGAGGATAAGTGGTCCTGAGTCCAGGTTCATTGCTGAGCTCTATAAGGATTTGAAGATTGAAAAGACCTTTGACTGCAATTTCACATGGGGAAAAAGTGAAATGACCAGAAATATAAAATGGGGAGCATTCAAAATAGCATTTCTGAAAGGAGGATAAAAAAAACTATTAGAAACCAAAGGCCTTTACCATTTGCAAATAACACCAAATAGTTTCCCCTGAATCCAGCTACACAGCCTGGCAAGACAAACAGAAGGAATGATATGCAAGAGACAAGAATTTCCTCTATCATTGTAAAGTGGCACCTTCTATACAGCAATCTTAGAGAACTGACTGGGAACAATTAGGGATTGTAACCTCCCTAGGGAAAGAGAGTCCATATGTGTCAGAGGTGAGAGTTGAAAGTAGTCTTCCTAACTCTGAGCCTAGTGATTTTTGTATATAAACTATACTTTTCTCTTTAAGACCAGGCAAAGTTATGGTGTAGCAGATAACTCTCAGACATATGATAAATTGCTGATACATGAGCATGATCATTTATCGCTGGGTGCAGTAGCCATAGGTCGAGTGGAGTTGTAACTTAGTTAAGGGCTACATTTCTCGATATGCAAACACTGAAAATGGGTTCAAATCCTTGTTCAACTATGTACTACCTGTGTGACCTCGTGGACCTCTACAATGAGGGTAGTTGACTAGATGACCCCTAAGGTGCCTTGTAGCTCTAAATCAGATTCCATTCAGGAAGAAAAGGAATCTAATAGCTAAAGATGAGGAGCAAGCACATTCCAAATGGGAAACACTTCACCTGAATGCACTGAAATGCTATATGATCATAGCAGATTAAGGAAAAACTCTTCATCTAGTTTAACAAAAACATAGAATGCATGAAGAGAAGTAATGCAAAATAACTATGAAAATATAAAAGAGACCAGTGGCAAAAGTGGCTTGTGCATCTACTTTTTAGATAATATCTCCACTGTCTTTAGTGGAGAGTTTCACCAGAAACTAAAGCAAAACAGCCCTCTTTGGTAGTCCCAGCTGGAGGAAAACAAGGACCATTTAGACCGGTACATTCAAGTAAAGGGGGAAAAATAAAACTTTAAGAGTACCAAGTTAATTAAAAACAGCAACAACAACAACTCAAAATGTGGCATCTGGTGAAATTTTGGTTTTGTTTGGTGTTAAAAAAAATTATAACAATATATGGACAAATGCGAATCTATTATACACATATCTATTAGGTTCAAATTAGGATATACGAGAAAGAATCTAGAAAACATAAAAATAATAGCCAAATGCATTTATAGTTATGATAGTTAAGCACTGGAGTACTTTACATTCTTCAACAAATTTTATGTCAGCATTTTGATTTAAACATATCTTGATTTAGAAGCTAAAAAAGAAATTCAAGGGAACATTAAATTGGTGAAAAGGAAGTTACACTGAAATAGAAATTACGTTAAACTGATTCCCCCAAACCATCCCAGAAAATTTCCTAATATAATGCTAGATCCTTAGGTATAGTTTCTAGGCTTAGGTATCTAAGATAGTTCCTCACTTCCCACATGAACCTTAAAAAAATACTATCTTGCTTCCCATGGTAGTAAATGAATTTTTGGTTACTCTCTTAGAGTCTAACTCTTGTGAAAATGAGATTTTGTGAAGGATTGCAGTTTTCTTTTACTGCTCACAGAGGTGTCTTTGTGTTTTTTTTTTTCTCTTGAGTAACTTTGAATACAGGAAGAGAAGTTATCACATGCCAGCATTTCTGCTATTTCAATGAAGAGAACAAATGTTCCCTATAAAACATTTATTTTCAATTGGAGGTCATAAAGTAGCTTTTGGCTTTATTGTGCTATAGAACTAATATAGTGCGACATTTCATGCCAGCTTACAATGGATGGCTGAAGTAGAAGTCCACTAAGAAAATTATGCTGAAAGATTGATATGAAGGTATCATGTATTGGAGTTGACAAATGGATGCCATTATACTTTATTTTATTTTATTTTTATGTGTATGCATCTACTTTGCATCTACCCATTTCCCAAATCTGATTTTGAAAAGTCATACTCAAGCTTCAGTGACTATGTATCCAATATGGGAAGAATGTACTAAAAGTTAAAACATAACAAGCATACCATGTTTACTTTAAACCTGACAATTTAGGGTCTACTTATGTGAAGTTAGTATAATGCTTTAGAACCCCACATGATTTTATTTGAAAAGTTGTTGTTTACTTTTTGAGTAATGTAGAGTGTGATCCTATAGCCTAGAGAAAGAACCTCATGGCATTCTTTATTTCTCATAGAAAAAAGTATATGGAAGATCTAATTAGAGGTACACATTTGTGGATTAGAGTGGAAAAAACCAAACAACTCTATACTACTTTTCCTATTCATTTATTAGAAATAGAATATTTTTATGTCCTTTTTTGAGGAAATTGGGAGTTTTGCCTAAAGAAGAAAAACCTCTAAACCGATACTTAGTATCCTATCCGCAATACAGAAAAAAATAAATGTACAAAATTGTTTAAATGGCACCATATAGCCATGCGAAGTCTCCACTAAGGAAGTGTTATATGTCAGTGGTGATGATCCAGAAGCAATTATTTGGGGTATGTTGTTTTATGCAAGTTCTATTACAATTAAAAAAATAATAACAAATCTATGCCAGTGCTGAAAATTATCATTTCCTTTTTTTTTCTTTCTTAACAGGACAGAGTTAGCCTGAGAGTGCTTTGCTCAGAAAACTAAAATTCAATATCATTTATAGCATTTTTCTGCAAAAGATTAGTGGCAGTAGTTTGTTTCCATTTTTGAGGTTTTTTTTTTTTTATGGCATCAAATGAGTACCATAAAGCATGAGAAATTTCATTCTGTCTCTTCAAAAGTTTTCCCCATGTGTATTTCCTTGATGATAGACAGGAGAAAAGGAAGATGAGAAAGGAAATAGGTAGGTCTTACTGTAGCAGACCAGTGTGCCTTTGTTTTCATTGCCTTTCTTTTCGTGTCTGTGGGATGGTTCCCCCAGGAAGGAGAGCTGAAATAAGTCCATCCTCCCCTGCCCTGATGAGATGGTGCTGGAGTAGAGCCAAAGCATATGGTTGACTCCATTTTCATCATCTGACAAAGCTGTGGTCAGGCAATTAGCAGCTAAGCTTCTTAGCCTAGGAGCTAACTGGAAACATATGGATGTAGGTGAGTTAAGAGCTAATCTGGTACTTTAGAAAACAAGGAGAAAGTAAAACACAGATCTTCTGAAAGAGAAGCAAATCAAAACTGGTATTGTGGGGTGGGTCTGATTCCAGAGAGTCCTCTGATCCTTTATAGCCAATATTAGCATGAAATTAAACATTGTAGATCACTCAACAATTATCAAAAGGAAATTTACTATACTTAGCCATGGCTGAAAAAGAATATACATTGATATCTCTGTGCATTGATGCAACTCCTTGAAATTTCCCTGCCTCTAAATTAACAATAATAGCTTGCAGGAATTAATACTATGCTGCATCATTTAATAATGAGTATTACTCTGTAATCCATCCTCTTCCCGGTTTTATCAAACCCCATTTCTCAGCACAGCTCAAAAGATAATCTCTCCAAGTCTGAACTAAAGCCTAGTTTGAAGAGTGTGATCATTCCTAGACCCCAGGATGTTTACTAACCAATTGAAAGTGAGACCTTTTGCTTTATTTACAAGCAAACAAAGAACCTACTTGCCCTAGGCCCCTCCTCAGGATATGGCTCTCCAGCCCTTACCTTTCCTTTTCAGAGTTAGAGGTGATTTGATATTAAAGAGTCAGGCTAAGGGGAAAGTGGTACCTGATTGAGGTGATTCTGATTTTCTGACCAAGCCTACTAGAAGTGGCAGAGATCTATCAAGCAATGAGCATTCCTTAGTTGTCAGAGAGTGACACAATCACTCATACTTGAAGGTCAACTCACTTTCCCCCTAGGTGCAACTTACCTTAAGGCTTTTTTCACTACCTCCAAAAGCCCCCCTTCTTTCAAGTTTCTATAGGGTCTCAATAAACATCATCTTTTCAGTTCCATGGGATTGCTGACACAGTGAGGAGTCCAGTCTGACCTATTTATTAACAGCTGTATGCTTCACTGTTAATAAACTGTAATCTTGCCTTGGATAAAATGGCACATCAGCTTGCCTTAATATCATTGTACTAGCCACAAACAAGTATTAATATAATCCTTTAAGGTTTACAAAGCACTTTACACATTTTTTTTTATTTGATCCTCACAACTCTCTGCAGTAGGTTCTATTATTTTATTAGGGAGGCAATGGAGGCTAAGCAAGGCTAATATAGGGTCAATTGACTAGTAAGTGTCCAAGACAGTATTGGACTTTAAATATTCCTGTCTCTAGGTCCAATGATGGTTCCACTTTGCCACCTAGCTGTCTGTAATTATTATTTTAGTTACCCATCATGCTGCACCAGCAGAAAAATCAGTGGGAATCTAGAACCCTTTCATACTTAGGGGACCAGAGAATAATATCAATTGTTTACACCTTTATTTCCCTGAGCCAATAAAGTCTTAAGGGTGGGTTCAAAAACAGTTGAGGAAAAATTAGCCCAACTCGCATTGAGATGGTGAGCTAAGATTTTATATATACCACAGATATGTACATCTAATGCAAAAGTGAATGAAAAAAGAAGCAATGAGGACAATATGAAAAACAATTTGGCTTATTTAGCATGCCTGAAGTGTCATAACATGTCTGAACTGTCCTCTTTTATGCCAGAATGCCCTGACTATATCTTCCCTTCTTGGAAAGCCATGATGCATTGAGCTTCAAATGAGTTGTGCTTCAGCACTCAAAATTTGTTAGTTCCTTACTGGTGTTCACTTTAAGAAAAGAATAAATCAGTTAAGAAGCCTCAAAACAGTTAGGACACTGAAAGACACCAACAAGATAGGTGTAGAACCTAATTACTCACTCACTGAATTTGAATCATCCTTGTAATACACCAAGTTAAAGTGATATAGAAGGCATGTGCTGATTTAAATAGAAGCTGATTTAAACAGAAGAGACAAAGAAAGGATCTTGAAAGTGAAGGGAACCTGTGTGCATGGCCACTAAGCCATTTTGTATCACTACTAGAAAAACTATCATGAAGGATCAAAGGCTTGGGATCTTTCACAGATAAGAATCCACAAATACTTTATTGACATAGTCTTTCTGATATAGTTAAACAGATCATATTTATCAGCTTGGAACTAGTTGTAGATAGCAAAGTTGATAGCTTAATAATCTCTACTAATAAATTGATTACAATAACTTTTTTTTTAAATACAGTATATCATATCACCTCTTAGGCAATAATGAATCAAATAATGGACAAACCAAAAAGACGCTTGCTCTGAGAAAGGTATCATCTTCTTCCCTAGAATCTTCTCCCTGACCATAGCTGAAATAGGAGAAAAAAAGCAAGGGAGGAAAGGAGTCAGGAAATCTGAGTGAAACAGATTAGCACGACCATATGTTGTTGTTTTGCCTTATGTATCTGTGATTGTGTTCCATGAAGTAGATTGTGTTAAGGGGGCATGTTGCTATGCGCCCTGAGATCAGAAGCACAAATAACAGCAAAGGAAGCATCAGACTCAGGAATATTGCAATCAAGACAGTAAGATACTAATGTGGAAGGAAAGTCAAAACTTGCAGTCAAGTGCTCATTTATCCCAGTCTGGTGTTAGGTCTCACCAGTACTCACCATATTTCATTTAGATTAGTCCCGTTACTCCTTCCAATTATCCACATATAAATCCACAGATTTCATTTTTCCCTCCCCCTTTTAGAATGTAGTCTCCTGAAAACATAGAAAAGGGTATATTTTCTTTGTTCAGTTCCCTAAAGCTCTGATCCAGAGTAAGATGAATAAATTCACATTAAGGTCAATTGAGGAAAAAAATTCTAGACCACTTTAAAGGGGGAATTTCTTTAGAGTACAAAGTCATGGGGGGGTGGAGCCAAGATGGCAGCGTAGCAGCAGCAATATATCGCAGCTCTCACATAGCCACCCCAAAATACCCATGGAATAGGGCTCTCGACCAACCTAGAACTTCAAATCGCACACAAAGATACTTCCCACTAAAGTCAGCTTGGCTACGAGGAACCATATCAGCACTGCGAACCGAAACCAGCCTGGCCTGAAGCTTCGGCTGTGCCCCGGGCCGACTGGGTGGGAGGTGCAGAGAAAGCTCTCAGGTGAGCGAGCGGGATTAGCACCAGCTGTGAGGAGGGGGGATTGTGAAAGAGGGAGATAAGCGTCCGGCCGAAAGGTCTCCAGAGCGGAAAAGCGAAAGGCGGAGGTTTTGCACCCGCCTCTGCATTGTAGCTTCCC
>CM053591.1:113762964-113791528 GCA_028646515.1 Pseudochirops corinnae | reverse complement strand
GAGATCCATCCTGCCCTACCGAGAAGTGACATAGGAGAGAACAGACTGGGGCAGGGGGGACACACTGGGATGGCTGTTTTTGGGTGGTGGGTGGGGCAAAGAGGGGGAGAAAATATGTAACTCAAAATCTTCTGGAAATGAATGATGCAAAGTATAATAAAATTTAAAAAAAAAAAGAAGGCAGAATCAAAAAAAAAAAAGAGTACAAAGTCATATGATTCTCCTAGCTATGAAATTGCAGAGTTCTGACGCTACAATTAATTTTGCATGGTAAATGAGACGTGGTACTGAGGGTGAAAATGGAAGATCTGATCAAAATCCATTGTTTGATGAGGCCCAAATTCTAGTTGATAAGCCTTTGCTTATGATTATATTGTGTTAATTTGGCCCAGTTGAATAGCTTATCTGTCATTGTGGTGCTTTAAGAGATTGATTAAAACTTACCAGAGGTCTGTGCTTCTGGAACCCCAGGTCATCTTTTGACAGTAGAAATGAGTGGACAGTGTCAATAGACATTGTTAAAAACTGGAGTAGTTTTGGTTAGCGTTTTTGATCACCTATTTTAACTGAGATTATTGATTTCAATGAGTATTCCCATTCTTGTCCAAAAGGAAAACAGTCATATTGAGTCATAGTTGTATCTTAACTTCAGCAAACCTAGCCAAATTTATTTCCAGCAAAAAGATATTGAATATTTGACACCATTAGACATTAAGACTTTTTTGTTTAAAAAATAATGATAATAAGAAACTACACAGGAGAAAACAGAGTGAGTTCACAGGTTTAATATTTAATAAAATATCTTTTTCTTGAACAGAGACTATTATTTATCTTATGACAATGGCTCAGACTCAACGGCAGGGCAGGGGTCCCTGGCTTGAATGCATAAACTCTTGCCTGTTAAAAATATCACACTAAGAACTAAAGCCAAACTCTATTTAGGGGAAATGGGTTTTAAAAGACCATAGTTCTTTGTCATTACCCTACACATAACTAACCTTAAATGCCTGAAATAAATATTATTTAGCTTTCCTAAGGCATACTGGCATAACACGACTCACTGAAACAATTAAACAACAAGATTATAGGGAAAGATTTCCTAGGTTTTTTTGTTTTAAATCCCACAAGTTAATTTTCTGCATGGATAATGAAATTCTGGCCTGATTTTTGCACATCATTACTACACATCTCATGACATGAGAGACAATGACTAAGTAGGGGACATTCAGAGGAGGACAGCAAGAATGATGAGTAGTCCGAAAGTCATATCTTACGAGGGATAGTTGAAGGAACTAAATGTGTTTATTTTGTAAAAGATGAGGCAGTAAGATATATATATATATATATATATATATATATATATATATATATATATATATATAAAGTGCCTATCTTCAAATACATAAAAATCTGCCAAGTATGTAGCTTGTTTTATTATGCTCAAAGGGGCAGAACCAAGACCACTGAGTAGAAGTTAATAAAGGATAATATTTTCTTTCAGCATAAGAAAAGCTATATTAATTAGAGTTGTCAACCATTGGAATGAACTATCTCACAAATCACAGACTGGATGAACATTTGTTAAGGATATTCTAGATGGGGTTACTGCATAAGATCATATGATTAGAATCTAGAAAAGACTTCAGAGATCATTAATTTAATACTTCAGTTTAATAAGCAAAGAAACCCAACAAGACTATGGATTCAGGACCTAGGACAGAAACTAGGACCTGGATAGAGGCTGAATAATTCCAATTCCTATCTTTCCATTAAACCATATTGCTCCACAAGATGGGATTACGGAAAAAAAAAAATAACGCAGATGATCTTTAATGTACATTCTAAGCTCACCTTCTCTAAGTGTGCCTTTTTGTCAAAATTACATACCAAGACCTGTAATCAGGTGGAGGACACATACACACGCACAATTTAAATCAGACAATGTAATTGAACTATATATAGTATGCCTCATGAAGTTCCCAAGACTATATAGTTTTCAGGTTTCATCAATTATTCATTCAATACCAAGTTTATGTATTTGTCAATATCAGATGATCTAAATATTTATTCTATTAGAATTAGCTAGAAAATATCATCTAGTATTATCGTATATATCTAAAGGAAATTTGTAAGTTATTTAAGATTTAAATTAAACTAATTGGGGCCTGAAGCACATGCACGCACACACATACACACAGAGCATATGCTGGGAAACATGTATTTCAAATTCCACATTATACAGTTAAGAAAACTGAGAACTAGAAGGGTTAGCTGATTTGTCTAAGGGTACATAGTTAATCAGTTAGCAGGACTAGAACTAAAACCTTCGTCTCCTTTACTTTAGCTTCCTCAGCTGTAAAGTGGGGGTTATATTCACATCTACCTCACAAAGTTATTGTGAGGATCAAATGAAATAACATTTATAAAAAGCACTTAGCACGATGATTGGCATACTATACATGCTATATATGTATTTATTCCTTTCTCTTTCCTTTCCCCCCTCTACTAATGTAAAGTCCAGTGCTTTTTCAGTAAACCAATTCCTATTTTGATTTTTTTTCTCTATTTGAAGTACATGCAGTTTCATCTGACTTCAGGATTAAATATTATATTTTAATATTTTAATGCAACATTCAAATCATTATTCAAAAGTCAATATTATACCTTTTGTTTCCAGTATTAACAAATATCCTTTGTTTGAGATTTCATGGCTTGCCTTGAACTTTTAGCAGCTTCTTTATCCTTGTCTTTTCCAGCTCAAATGCTTCATTATATCCTTTCTATCCTTCAGCACCCTCCCTGTAATTCTGAACCCCTCCATCATTTTTCATGTTCCTATCCTTCCCTGTACTCTTCGGGTTCTATTTCCCATGATTGTCACTCACATTTTATTCACCTTGAAAACTACCTTGCCTGTGGAAACCAATGGTAATTGTGCCATTGTTTCTATTCATTAGGCAGACCAAATCCATGCTCTTTAATGTAATAAAAAAATGCTTTAACTATGTGACTTATTCTGTATAGCAAATGTTATGTTATATATGGATTTTTCTCTAACTTTCTAGTTGTAATGGGATTATTTTAGTCAGACAATTGTTAAGGTTGAAGTATTTTTCATTGTTTCCAATTCTGTATTAGGTTTCTATAGTCTCTACACAAAAAGAAGCTCATGAAAAGAGAGGGTTCTCAAAAATGAGCAGGTCACAACACAGTGCATCGTTTTCTATCAGCTTTGACAAATCCCATACTGACAGTTAAATTCCATCACAGAAATATCTTGTATGGGAATGAACCTTTATATTGATTAAAACTTAGGATCATAGTATGAAATGCAATTATTTAGTACTATAAAATAATAAAATATGCTCATAGATGAAATTCTAGTGATATGATTAATTCCTCCCTCTGAGTATAATTGAACTGTTTTGTTTAGTAGTTGTTCAGAGAAGTAATAGAGTATTATTCAGGCAGTAGCCTCATGTTTACACTGGGAAAGTAAAGCAAAGTATTTTGTTTGGTTGTTTTTTTGTTTTGTTTTTTTTTTTTTTTTTGGCATAGCAGCAGAAACATTTCCATAGATTGAGACTTTTGGTTAGTGGCGGAGTCACCATTTGTAGAACTCATAGTTATATTTAGCTAGGTCTTAGACTCATACTCTCCAATAAGAGAGGGGGAAAATCATCAAAATTGGTTATAAAAATACTGAATAGAAGAGTGAAGTTTTTCCACGATAATAGATCAACTTTGGGTACTATATATGCTCATATGTCTACTTTCTCTTTCATTTCCTCAAAGTCCTCTGACAGTTCACAATTCATTTTAAATTGTATTACCCTATGTCCTTGAAGCATTTCATATATTTTTGTTTGGTTGGGTTTTTTTGATTAATTAATTTTCTTGTTTACATCATGCATTTCCATGAGATTTTGAGTTACAAATTTTCTCTTCATCTTTCCTCTACCCACCACCCCAAAACATTGATCCCGCTGTATAGCCCCTCCCCCAATCTGTTCTCTCCTATGTCCTCCTCCATCAACCCTCTGACTTTCTGATAGGGCAGGATGGGTTGCCCTAAACCAGCAGCTGTATATCTTAATTCCCATTTGCAAGAAGTTAATAATAACAATTATTTTATATATATATATATATATAATATGCATATATATTTTTAACATTTGATTATAGAACTTTAAATTCTAAATTCTTTCCTTTCCTCCCTGGTCACCCACTCCCACCGGAAGGACAAGCAATTCAATACAGGCTGTCCATGAGTAATTATGCAGAACATCTCCACAGTGGACATATTGTGAGAGACTAATTGTATGTCTCTCCTTCCTATCCGATCCCCCACCTTGTTCTATTCTCTACCCTGTTCCTGTCCCTTTACAGAAGTATGTACTTCCAGTAAACTTTCCCCCCCCACCCTGCCTTCCCCTCCATCATCCCACCTCTCATCCCAATCCCCCCTACTCTCCTGTGTGGCAAGATACCTAGTTTAGAGTTTATGTCATTCCTTCCATAAGCCAAACTAAATGAGAGTAAGGTTAACCCTTACCCTTTTGCCTCCCTGTTCTTCCCCTCCATTGTAACAATTATCCCTAGCCTCTTCTATATGAGATGATGAATCCCATTCTGTCTCTCCCTGTCTGCTTTCATTCTATTCCTCTCCTCCCTCTCAATTTCACCTTTAAAATATTGTTCCTTCCTATTCAATTGATCCCGTGCCCTCTATGTACACATACGTACACATACTCAGATATGTGTTCATATGCATGTATAAACTGTCATACATAGACATATGTGTATGTATACGTATATACACATTCGTGTTCCCTTCACATATCCTCATACTGAGAAAAGTTTCATAAGTTACAATTATAGTTTTTCCATGTTGGCATGTAAATAGTTCAACTTTGATAAGTTCCTTATGATTTCTTTTCCATGTTTACCTTCTCATGCTTCTTGTATTTGAGTTTAAAACTTTCTTTTCAATTCTGGTTTTTTTCAGCAAGAATGTTTGAAAGTCCTCCACCTCCCTGAATGACAATATTTTCCCCTGGAACGCTATACTCAATTTTGCTGGGTAGGTGATTCTTGGTTTTAATCCTAGCTCCCTTGATCTCTGGAATATCATATTCCAGGCCCTTCAATCCCTCAATGTAGAAGCTGCCAAATCCTGGGTTATCCTAATTGTGTTTCCACAGTATTCAAATTGCTTCCTCTTGGCAGCCTGTAATATTTTCTCCTTGATCTGGGCATTCCGGAACATGGCTATAACATTCCTAGGAGTTTTCTTTTGGGGCTATTTATCAAGAGGTGATTGGTGAATTCTTTCAAGTTCTATTTTTCCCTCTGGTTCTAATATATCAGGGCAATTTTCCTTCAGAATTTCTTGAAGGATGCTTTATAAGTTCTTTTTTTGATCATGGCTTTCAGGTAATTCAATAATTTTTAAATTGTCTCTCCTGCATCTATTTTCCAGGTCAGTGTTTTTTTTTTTCAAGGAGATATTTTACATTGCCTTCTATCTTTTCATTTGTTTGGATCTGTTTAATAATATCTTGATTTCTCATAAAGTCATTTGCTTTCATTTGCTCCACTCTAATTCTGAAGGAATTATTCTCCTAGTGAGCTTTTGAAATTCTTTTTCCTTCTGGCAAATTCAACTTTTTAATGCATTCTTCTCCTCATTGGCTTTTTGGGCCTCTTTTGCCATTTGAGTTATCTATTTTTAAGATGTTATTTTCTTCAGTTAGGTTGTTGACTTGCTTTTCATGATTTTCTTGCATCATTCTCATTTGTCTTCCCAATTTTTCCTCCACTTCTCTTATTTGCTTTTCAAAATCCTTCTTAAGCTGATCTATGGCTTTCATACAGTCTTCATGTTTCTTGGAAGCTTTTGGTGTGGGAGTTCTGACTGTCTTGTCTTCCTCTCATTCCACACTTTGATCCTTTTTGTCCCCAAAAAAGGATTCTAGAGTTCGGTTGCTGTACTTACTTTGCCTCCTTTGTCTGCTCATGTTGCCAGTGAATTACTTGATTTTTTGGCTCTATGGAACTCTGCTTCCAGTGGGAAATGCTCTGTCCCAAATTGCTGGGGTTTTCAAAGCTGACAGAGCTATTAAGAGGCTGCTGTAGCCTCCACCAGCTTTGGCTCACTGAAAACGCACCCCAGGACCACCACCCAAGACCACCATCCGGATCCAGGCCGCTCAACGCAAGAGCACTTAGCCTCTGAGTGATTGCTTGGCCCCCCCTGCAATCTGCAGGCCAAGACCTGTGAAGCAGCCATGTGGAGGCAGCTGCAGGGCCTCTGCTTCTGCTGCTTCCTTTCCCTGGAGGCAGTTTGGCCAGACTGCTTTTCTCCTTCAAATTAACTGAGTTCCACTGACCTTTCACTTAATTCTTGTTTCTTATGGCTTGATTATTCTGGAAACTGCCACTTCTGCCACTGATCCACTCTCCTGAAGGCTCCAGCTGCAGTTTGTCCTGGCTGCCCTGGTGCCAACCTGCAGTTCTGGACTGGGCTGATTTCGGCTCTCAGCATGCTGAAATGAGTCCTTCGCGCTGAGCTGCCTTCAGTGGGAGATGTGTTCTTCTGTATTTTTGTGTGAGTTTCGGAGCCCTAAAATTTGTTCAGAGTAATATTTTATGGGTATTTGAGGTGGCTATGTGTGAGCTGCAAATCCTTGCTGTTTCTATGCTGCCATCTTGGCTCTGCCCTCCTATTTGTTTGTTTGTTTTTTTTTTTTATATTGTTGTTGAGTCATTTCAGTTGTGTCCAACTCTTCTGGACCCCATTTAGAGTTTTATGTCCACAATATTTTGAATTGTGCTACTTTAGCTTTCTATAAAGGATCTGTCTATGAGAGTGATGTATATGCTGCATTATGCCCTTTGCCTAATTTGGGGAGGCCATATTTTTGCAAGCACTATTTCAACACTGATTCTGTTGTTTGACCTCCTTACAATCCCTTCTATCACCCCAAAGGGGACTCTGAAGAAGCTGCTCCTTAAATTAAACATTCAACAGAAATTATAATTATGGCTGGCTTTACACATAGATAGAATAGGAAGATCCCTATAAAATTTGACTTTAGGGGTGATAGGAATTCTTCTCCCCCACTCTCAAATAGCCTTCCCCAACTATCCCCTGACAAACTTGACATAAAGCACCAAAGATCTCTGCCAGTTAATAGATTGACTTGATTTCCTGCTGAAATAAAAATGACTGAGATCTTTCTCTTAGATAACAGAAAGAGTTGGAAGGGACTTTAGTCATCTGATGCTCCCATTTTACAGATGGAGGGTGTGAAGCACAAACTAGTAAAGTGATTTGCTCAAACCACCCAGGTAATAAATGGTAGTGCACATATTCATATGTAGGTCTTTTCACTGCTGACTGAACACTATGGATTTAAAACTCCCTTTGGTGGTGGAGGAATGTGAAGGTGAATTGTGGGAATGAGACCAGGCAAATTGTGTCTAGGTCTATTCTGCAGCTCTGTCACAGATTGTCAAACAAAGGATATTTGTTCATCTGAATACCAACAAGGAACAGTATTAACTTTTACTAAAGTTTTAAAATTCCATTCTCGACAAGAATATTATTTATCTTACAGGCTTTCTTGAAATGAAAATTTTTTTGTTATATATTTAGAATTATCTCTTATGTTCTGCTATGCATACAACATGCTTTTTTTTCTCTCCAACTTTGTATTTAAGTTCCAATATTTAAGTTTATGACATGTTTTTATGTCTTTTTCTATTCTGTGTTTGTGTTCTAGAGTTTGAGTCTAAAATAAAACCAAAAATAAACTAGAAAAAAAGTTTTAAAACTCAATTAAATAAAGAATGGTGTCATAAAGAAATTGAGAGCCAGAGAAATTTCGTGAATTGACTAAGGTCATTCATGTAATACAAGGCAGAGTTATCCATTGAGCCCAGGTCCTCAGAATCCAGAGTTAACATATTGATATCTTTAAATTTTTCAGCACTAGCCTTCTGTACACTAAAGGTTTGGATTTCTCAGAGAATTCTCCCATTTATCAAATGTTTTGTCATCATGTAGCTACAACTTGTTATATAAAACCCCTTATGTAATAATAAGGCAGTAGTTTTATCACTGTCCATAGTCAAACTTGTATTACTGTTGCAACCATTTAAACCACCTATGTTGACTCACTTCTTAAAGTAAGGGTAGGAGAAATGTTGCATTTGGTAACATGTTATGGAAATTTCCCTTAGCTCCTTTTTGGTTAATTTTGTTCCACTTTGAGTTCAGAAAAAGGAAGACTTGCTTGTGTTAGTAGTAATAAAAATGAAATGAAATATTCTTATACCACTGGCTATAGGCCTTGTCATTCAAAGATCCTTGTCATTCAAACATTTATCAACAATTTATACTTTCTTGAACTTCATCTTCAGTATTGTCAGCCACACATAATCTCTCATCAATCACATTCTTAAAAGTGGGTTCTGTGATATTTTTGATTGAAAAAAAGTTGTTTTTATTCAGGTGGGATGAGGGATAAAAGCAAGGGTTCTTCTTTTTCTCAGAATATCATTTCCTGGAATAGGTGTGATTTTTATCAGATTTTTTTTCATTTAACGAAAAATAAATATATGTATTTTAGATTCCATTTTATGTGATACATAAATAACAAAGAAACACATAAATTTTACTCCTCTCTTTTTTCTCATTTCCCTTTTACTCTTCTTTTTTTTTTAATAATTCACATTATGTGAGTTATTAAGTGCTATAAGACTTTTCTCTCTTCCTTTAATCCAGTGGTTCTCAACCTTCCTAATGCTGTGACCCTTTAATACTTGTATGTGGGCATATCTGCATGTAGGTGGACTCACCTGGAAATGGATAGAGGAGCAGTGTCTCGGTTCCTAAGACCATCGGAAATGTGTTTTCCAATGGTCTTAGGTGACCCCTGTGACGCCTGTGAAAGGGTTGCTCAACCTCCAAAGGGATCATGACCCACAGGTTAAGAACTGCTGCCTTAATCCTTATTGGTCTATTTCTTATGTGCTTGCTGCATTGTTATTTTAGATCCAAATCCAAATGTGGAAATAAAACTAAAATAATTACTGTCTCCTACATACATACCACTGTGAGCCCAAGTTCTTCCAGAAGTAATATGTTTTAATGAAAAGAGCATGGAACTGGCATGAGGAGAGCTGAGTTTTAATTATTTGCTTGCTTTCCTCTCCCCCATTACTTTAAATTTACTTTGTATATTTGTATTTATTCATCAATGTATATCGTGTCTAACTTCCTTCCTCCTATCCACATACGCAAAGCAGAATGTACTGTTCTTGAAGCAAGAATAGTTTCTAGTTATTAATTTGGAGTTATTATACACCTACTGCCTAGCACTTAGGCCTCCAGTTCACATGTGGCCTTCTTGGTCTTCAAGTACAGCCTTCTCACTGAATCCAAACTTCACAGAACAAATCCCCTTACTGCAGTCTCAAGGCCACATATAGTCCCTAGGTCTTCAAGTGTGGCCCATTAACTGAATCCAAACTCGATTGAATAAATCCTTTTATTAAGGGCACTTGTTCTGTGAAATTTGGATCCAGTCAAAGGGCTGTACTTGAGGACCTAGAAAGCCACATGTGGCCTTGGGGCCACAGGCTCTCTTCCCATCCCAAGCCCTGCATATAATAGGTGCTTAATTAATATTTAAGAGAAGGAATTTGAATTGGGTTTCATTCTAAGCTTTGCATCCCCCTTTACAACATTGTTACAAAATGACTCTTAGTGCAAGGTGGAGAGTTTAGAAAAGAACAGAATGGGAATTTCCCCCCCCACACACACACACACTAATATTTCCAGAGGCTAATGCATCAGTTTCCAAACAAAAAGAAATGTTTATCATAAGACAATGAAGAGGCAAATGGTAGGTGTGTTAGTAGGCTGCAACATACAGCCAATGAGAAACATTAAAGGACACAATGATTTCAAAGAAATGAATGACAGGAAAAGTTGATGACCTGGTCATATGGCAAGAGAGAGAGATACTACAGGTGAATTTACCCAGTGTTCCACGTTCATCTGTGCAAAGTCAGGGAAAAATAAGAAAGGTCTTTAGCATGTTGGGTAGACTTACTGCAGTGATATTATCAGAAGCTATGTACAAGAGTGGCATAGAATGAATATGCTTGGATGAGTTGCAATCTGCAATCATTTGAGGGCATCCAAATTGATAAAATCATAGATCTAATTCTGTATTTTGAGTTCAACATTTCCTATCTACTTCCCTCTTATTCTCTTTAAAAGCTCCTGGCTACAACTGATGTGATGTGACTATGTCCTGAGGACACCGAGATGTCTACCAAATATCTAATTTCCAGATACAGTAACATCCTGTTATGACATCTTGCCATTACATTGATGCCAAGGAACAGATTTCATATCTATGTCAGTTTTCCAAGTTACAATTACAGAGTCCCTATGCAAAATTAGCTATGTAGTGAAGGTGATTTAATTCACAATGTAATTAAATCCATTGAATGGTAAAAAGTAAATGAGACCAATTTATAGTGTTTAGCAGTACCTATATAATCTGCTGTACTTTAACTCTTTTTCCCCTTCAGATTTTGGGTATTTGAATATATATACAGGTTGAGCGTGGTCATAGGAATTAAAAATAAAAGACTCTTTCATCATACATTCATTTGGTAATCAGTCCATTGTAATAAAATATTTGAGGAAAGCCAGACTAGAAAACACTTAGACCCAGTGATTGCAGGTCTTTATTTCTGTGTTTCAAAACAAGGAATTGTGACATGATTTAACTGATTGATATGGTCTTATAATACCATAGTGTGATATTAGCAATGTTCCATTTCTTTCCCTGTAACATGGCAAAGATCTGAAGGAGGGATCATCCATGCATCCTCTAATACCTTCAGGAGTTGTCTAGTTCCTTTTATTTTCCCTCCCACCTCACAATGTACATTCCTGGTTGTAACCTTAAAGTTATGGTAGAGAAAAAGAATTGAAATTGTAGAAGGACTTGCTGAGGGAATTTTGCATTCCTGGGGTCTCAGAAATGGTTATAGGACACAGAAATAACTAAATGTAATGGTCAGGTAATTAATTTAGTAGGTATTTGGTCCTTAGAATCTAAGGGCTAAGTACTTTTGTGAAAGAGGCAGAGGGTGTGAACTCTGTCTCCTGTGTGAAAGAGACAGATGGTGTGAACTCTGTCTCTTCTTGCTGACTGGCAGGAGGGAGTTGAGATAGGAAGCCAATGTGTGTGTATGTGTATATGAGAAGAGTTCTAGGGACAGAGAATCAAGAATTTTCCTCCTGGCTGTCTCCCCATAGTGGAAGAATTGTGGAGACTGAAGCCATCTGAGAGGCAGATAGAGAGAGAGAGAGAAGGGGGGGGGGGCGGGGAGAGAAAGGGAGATAGAGTTTCTCTCCCAGCATCTGGAAGCTGGCTGAGAACTGAGTTGGAGTTTTTCTTGAGACCAGAATATGATGAAGGCTGAAGTTGCTGCCTCCTGGTAGGCTGAGATTCCTTCTGGGTCCTGGGACCAGCTGAACTGCTGGAGGATTGAAGAAGCATGATCAGGATAAGCCTTTGTTTGTTTGTGGCTTGGCTAATCCTTGAGTTCCTGGCAACAGAAATTATGAAGGGTTTGAGATGTGCTGGACCCTGTGAACTTCAGTGTGTAACAAGAACTGCTTGGAGGACTAGACAAGGAGCTGGGAGCTGTCTGCCTCTGAATCCAGGTGACTGTTTGGTGGGTTCAGGTAGGAGCTGGGACCATGGAAGGGGATCCAGAGAATCTGAGAGATTACCCCAAGTCAAGATGAAGAAAAGGCCTCTCCTTGGATACTGAATGAGTGAAGAAATTGAAGTTTACTGCACACCAAGGGGTGGAGGGCTTATGTAATTTTCTAATGATTGTATTTAGTGATTAATGATACTTAGTAATTGTAAATCTGGATAAACGACTGATTAAGTTAACATATGATTGCCCCATGAGTGGAAGATTGATTATTGTATTGTGAGATGACTGAATGATTAAGTAAGGAGGATCCCCTCCCCCCCTTAGGGAAACCAGATGATTATTCTTTTGCTCTTTGTTCTAAATATCATGGCCTCTGTAACGAAAACTATGTGGCCATTCTAATGGTAAGCTATTGTGAACACTATAATGTCATTTTCTGTGATAAGATGTAATGTTATGAATATTATATTGTGATTTGTTGTGAATGTTTGCCTTGATTTGTAATGGAATAAATGGAGTGTTCACTATACTGTGTAATCTGAACCTTAAAAGCTTTGCACAGTGGCATTCTTTTGGGAGTCTGCTAGTGCATGGTGTTACACTAAGAAAGGACTACTCCTAATTCTTTCCTACCATGTTACTGGTCAGTTGAGCTACCAATCCACATCCAGCCAACCAGAAACAGTTTTGATTGACTTTTAGGTCACAACTATCTAGCCCAATCAGCCTATTAGTGATAGTGGACAAAAACATTTTGTAAGTCACTGACTATATCTCCTTCCACTATCCATTACTCATTCAACCAAAGATAACGCCGAACAGCAATATGAAGATGGAAATGTCTATTGTTATTTTGGAAATATCATATTTTGTATCTTTATTCTACTTTGTAAATAATTGGGGACGGGGGAACGGTGTGTGTTTGTGTGTGTGTGTGTGAGAGAGAGAGAGAGACAGACAGACAGACAGACAGAGACACAGAGAGAAAAAGAATTTAGAGTAAGGCAGGAAGGGTTAGAGTTAGAATTGATTGATTATTGATCAAACATAGGTATATTATAGCCCTTAGTAGGAAGAAGTGTAGATACAGATGAGTGAATAATAATTAGAAATAAAGGTAGAGTCCTTTAGGTTCTACCTTCTTTAGACCTTTACAAATTCATTTTCAAATTGAAGGTAATTTTGAATATTATCTTATTTCTGTGTCTTTTTTGACTTAACTGTGTTCATTTTAATGCTCATCATGCTAACAGATTCAACCAAGGAATAACATTGAAACAATAAAATATTAATTGTGATGAAAATTAATTAAAAAATTAAAAAAGAAAGCTGAAAAGCACCAGAAAGCAATCTCTACCACATTCCTGAATCAATACTTAAAATAAAATTTAAAAAAAATTTCCAGAAAAGTTTGGTGAATAAGCTTCTCCAAAAAATGCCTTGCTCTACTGGGGCGAGGAATAGGCAAGATCTGTCTATAATCAAAGTGAGATGTTGGTTAGAAAATGACTTTCATGATACTCTTTAATCCCACTCCTGTCTATATCAGCTGCCATTTTCTTATCCCTTTCTTGATGATTCCCAAGCTCAATGAAGCTTTTAGCTTGTCTTGAGTCAAGCATTATCCATTGTTTTCACTAACTGATACTACCATTAATGTCTTGGGTGGCCCCATGAGATCCCCTGGCTCAAAAACCTTTGATATAAAAACTATTTAACCTTTATCCCCTGGTTTCCTTAAGTACCTTCAAAACAATTCCCAGCTGTGTTATAGTCATGTAGCACATAGGAAATAAAATCTCCTCAGTAAATGTTCCCAACTCAAACCCAGTCATTGTGAGAAATGTAGTTCATTTCCTGACTTGCCTATGCCTGTAACAGATATCTGAAAAGAATTCAAATGACCTCTAACTATGAAATAAATTTTAATCATATATTTCGAATAAGGACCTTACTCCCTATAAGTTATGTCTTGGGAATAAAAAGACAATTTTGTGGTATTTAGACTTTTTCATTTTGTTAAAAGGACCTGCTCCCCAAAATGCAGTGTAGTAGGGAGAAGAAAGGGCTTTGGGGTACTGGACAGAGAACTGGCTTAAGAATTTGGAAGACTTGACTATATAAGTACCCCTCTAACACACATTGGTACTGTATCCAGGGTCAAGTGGTGACCTCCAGTGATCCAGGCATCTCTCTAAGACTATGAATCACAGATTAAAGTACAGATATACATTGGTAGAAGGAGTTTTTCTAACCAAAGTTTCCCATTCTTATGAAATCATAGGTAAAGGCATGAGTCACCACATGGTGACACAGAAAATAACACAACTCAGAAGACAGGGCTTCCAGCTATCTGACCATTACATCCATATCTAGTTAGTTACCAGAGAGAGAAGAACCAACAGCTGAGATTTCAAAGCCGCAGGGGTAGGCGGGGGGCTCAGTGGCTGCCCAGAGTCTCATCTGGCCAAATCACATAACTCTTCCCAAAGTGAGTCCCAAAGCAAAAACTCACATCAGGGTCAGTGACTATTCAGTATTCATGGAAAGGTCTTTTCATCTTGAATGGGGGCAGGCTTTCAGCTTTCATGGTTTTCCTTCCATGGTGCTATCTCCTACTTGAATTTATCAAACTGTCACCTGGGTTCAAAGGCAGACAGTTCCCAGCTCCTTATCCAGTTCTCCATTCTTTTCCTGTTCCACACTGAAGCTCATAGTGTCCAGTCCACCTTAAATCCTTCACAATACCTATTCCTGGGAAGTCAAGGCTTTACAAAGCCACAAACAGACAAAGTAATGACACCACAGTCATGCCTCCTCTGGCAGCTCTGGCTGGCCCTTGGAAGTCTTCAGCAGCTCCAGCCTTGGGAAATCCTCAGCAGCCTCAGCAGCTCCAGCTGGCCCTCAGAAGTCTTCAGTAGCTTGGCTGGCCCTCAGAAGGAGCTCTGCCTCCACAAGTTCCAAGGAAATTCTGACTTTCCCAGCTGAGGTTTTTTCTTATATACAGTATTGCTCCTCCCTATTCAGCCCTTTACTGTTACATCAGCAACAGAGGCTTAATTTGAAACTAGATGTAAGTACCTCTTAGCTTAGCAATACAAAGGGATCTTCAAATTTCATTACTATTACAACATGATAGCAAACCCCATTTGCTTTAATTATTTATCCAGAGTCTATACATTGAAGGGCTTCAACTGGTTTTAAAATAGGCTTAAATTTGTATTGCTAAGTATTACCCATTTTTTCCAACTCTCAAGTAACAACTATTATTTAATTGAACAAAGAAACATAGATCATGGACTCTAGACTAATTTAAAATATGGCAGAGATTGTGTACTGTCCATCTGAAGAATTAGATTGTCTGCTTAAAGAAGGAAGACAATTTACAATCCCTGTTTCAGAGAACCAAAATGAATGACCGCTGACAAGAGGCCATCATTGACAGAATAGACCACTGAGGGGACAGAACATGGAAATGGCCTCAGGCCTCAGGTCCCATGTCCTATGCAAATCCACTCCAGGTCAACTTCAATCTAAAGCTTCCAAGACCATTTCCTTGGTTAGCGGCTATAAATTTTACTACTAAATGAAACTCTCTCTGTGCCATCTGAGATGGTTATAATTATAGATTGTTAGGTTCCAGTGGGTGGGAAAGTTGTCTCTTTAATCAAAAGTAACATCCCAGAGTTGGTACTCAATGTTTATTGAGGGTGATGACACTTTCACATGTCTCTGGAGCTTCAAGGACAAAAGCAAAACAACTTCAGACATTGGGTAAAAATTGCATTGCCACATATCAAAATACATTATTGAATACCTTGTGGAGATGAACAAGATGTAATGGAATAGTAAGTTTCTAAGCCATTGATGATTAAGCAGGAAAACACTAAGTATCACTTTTTGTGTAGGATTATTTAATCAATTGATAATTATTTATTGAGTTCAAGCTTATTAACATGCAATAATGTAAATCTCTAAGTTAAGGAAGAAAGGTGCCTTCCTCAGCTATATTCCTGACTTCCCACACATTGATTAGAAAATTGCTCAGTCACCTTTACAGCCAACTTTTGCCTTTTATTCTCTCTCATGCTAGCCAATCACTTGTCAAGTTTTGCCAATTTTACCTCCATAAATCTCTCTCATATGTTCTCTTTTCTTTTGTCACAGTTCAGGCCCTCATTAGCTCTTACTTTTGTTGCTGTTAGTTGTTCAGTCCTTTCAGTGCTATCTGATTCTTCATGACCCTATTTGGGATTTTCTTGGCAGAGAAACCTGACTGATTTCCCATTTCCTTTTCCAAGCTCACTTTACAAATAAGGAAACTGAAATCAGAGGAGTTAAGTGATTTGCCCAGGGTCACATAGCTAAGTGACTGGGGCTGGATTTGGACTCAGACCTTCCTGACTCCAGGACCAGCACTCTATCCTCCACACTACCTAACTGCCATGCTTAGCTCTTAATAGATTATTGCAACTATTGTCTCAGTTCACCCCTGTCCAAAAGAAATTCATCTTTAATCCAGGGTATCAGCAAACACTCTAGCATACCCAGGATGTCTGCTAGCACAGATTCTTTGATCCTTTTTTCTAAAAGAAAGCAACTCAAATAGGATTAACAATCTGACTTTAATCAAACATATATCATTTACCAAGTTCAGGGGAAAAAATCAGCACCCTAAACTTGAGAGAAAATACAAACAGAAATTACAAGCTGACAAAAACACACAGACAAAATAACACAATTCATTAGATAGAGCTTCTAGCTGTCTGACCATTCCATCCATACTTACTTAGTCACCAGAGAACTACCAACACCTGGGTTTTTCACAGTGGGGGTGGGGGAGTAAGGGGGTGGCTCAACAGCTGCCCAGATTCTCATCTGGCCAAATCACACAACTCTTCCCAAAGTGAGCCCCAAACCAAAGCCTCACCTCAATATATATATATATATATATATAGCCTTCTTTAGGGTCACAGAACATCACAGCCTTTGTGATCCACTTGAGTACAAAGTAACAAAAGTTGTGCCTTCCTAAAAAACAAACTTCCCTCAAAGTAAGCTTTGGGCTTACTTTGGGCTCTGACCCACTCATCAGCAAACTTTTCCTCCCACAAGCTCCATGTGATCACATTCAGTCTATTAAGGGGCAAAGTATATTTTCAAATCAGGAAAGATCCACAAGTTTAACTTAGGTTTATTAAGGAACAGGGAATATCTTCAAATTCGCATTATCATTACACTCAGCTGCCAAAGAGGTATTCCTAGAGCACAGGTCACTTGCCTACTTTAAGAGATCTAATGATTCCCTATTGCCTCTTAAATGAAATTCAAACTCCAATGTTAGCACTTTAAAAAGCCTTTACAATCTGGCTCCAACCTACCCTTTCTATTCTTTATATAATAGTTCACTTCATGATACTACTTTGTCAATTGTAGACATTTTCACCACTTGGCATCCCGGTCTGGTGTGGGCCCTCTTCTCACTAATACCTCTTAGAACTTCTTTTTCCTCCAAAACTCAACTCAAGTTCCTGTTACTCCATGAGGAGTTGATTCCCCTCATTTTGAGTACTATGCCACCAAAAAAAATCACCTTGTACTTATTTTACATATAATGTTTATACTTATATTACTATGTCTGTGTTCTTAGGCAAGACAACCTGCTTGGACCTCAGTTTTCTCAGCTGTAAAATGATGGTATTGGAATAGACGACCCCTGCAGTCACTTCAACTCGAGATTATAGATCTGTCGTCCTATGTTTTCAGTTCCACATGAAGGCCAAGGCTGGTATTTTGTGTGTGTGTGTCTCTAGTGCTTATCACAGTTCTTGACACATAATAGGTGCTCAAAATATGCTTTGCGATTGTTATTCCCCTTATATATGATTACCCAAAACCCAGGACATTTACAAGTTAGTTTTATATGCCACAATGGAGCCAGAATTTCAATTCTGTCTTTTATCTGCATCTGGCTAAGTCATATTTTCAATATGATAAATCAGTATCTTTCAGTAGAGAGTCTATAACTAAAAATCTTTACTGTTTCTTGATATTCTTACTTATATGTCACCAGCACCTTCTCTGGGAAAGCTTGGGGCCTGAGGCAAAACATATGTCCCACTTCCCTGATGAAAATACACACCAATGAAATCCACATTCAGTGCCGCTGAGAGTTTGAAAGCAAAGGATAAGAACAGAGGAGAAGAGTACTGGGGAAAGTGGCTCCCAAGGTCAAGATGAAAAGAGTTAAATGAGAAATGAAAGGATAAGAAAGACAAAAGGAATGGTTCTATTGAGAACAACAGTTTTGAAGCAAGCTGGTCCTCTTCTATTGATACACAGAAAGCCTTTCTCTCTATTATCCACGGCCTATTAGGGACATGGCTAGAGCAGAATAGGAGTAGAGTTTGTCATCCTGCACCTCCATGCTACCAGTTGTCAATGGCTCAAAGGTAACAATGTCACTTGATAACTATAGCCATTTATATCAGTATGTGTGAGCATGCAAGCTTTATTTTTTTTTAAATAAAGTTAGATGTTCAGAATTCCTTCTTCCATAAAGACCCCTTTTCTTAATCACTGTTTGGAGAAAAATTTAGGGGTACTGTGATAGAATTGTGGTGTTAGAGACAGGCTCATAAGAGATTGAATACATGTAGGGATTCCAGTAGGTTTGATTATTCATATGGATATATATTGAAGCGGAAATAAAAACACCATACTCCTGGTCCCAGTTTCTCACAAGTACTACTGGTGAAAGCAAAAGAAGAAAGAGTAGGAAAGAAATTGTTTGCCCATAAATACTAATATTTTTTTTTTTTTAATCACAAGCTCCTTGTACCTTACCATCTTCCTACCACTACCAGCCTGAGTCACTAAACAGTACTGGCCACCTGATCCCCAGGGCAGCACAACACAATACCACACAACACAGCATGACACTGGGACCTGACTGACATGATTTACTGCTCCCTGAGGAGGACTCTGCTTGCCACTTTCAATTTACATTGAGTGCTCAGTGAGTCTGTTGGTGCTGAGGGAGTTAGCAATTTTAAAGGCTTTAGTGACATATTTGAGACTATGAAACTACCAAGAATTTATTAAAGTCACTCCATATACAACCTCAAAGAGCACGCAGGACTTATGAAACTATTTTCACATTCAGATGCGCACACATACATCACTTAAGTTATGGTGTGATGCAAGGATGGACTCATTCCAAGGACATAGGAGTTGGAGTTAGGACATTTGGACTCTACTATTGCTACTATAAGCAAATTCTATGAACTGTAATTCCATCATTTTTCAAATTATTTTGACATGTGCTCTACCTCCCTTTAATAATTATTAGGAAAGTAAAATGATACAATAGATCAGAGAGATTGGGAGCATTGAAAAATTGGAAGGATTATGGTATTTCATTAGTCATTGCCCTTGTACAGTAGAGGAGATAATTTGGTTCAACTTATAGAATTATTACAGACAAATGAAAATTGTAGAGAAATATTTTTTTCTACCCAGATAGCCTAAGCCTACATAATGCTTCCCTCCATGATTGTTACAGAGCATCTTCATTGACCTGCAGGTTAGAGAATGAATAGAAGTCAATATAATCTAAAAAGCTTTGGGAGCTTTAAGGAAAGCTGAAAAGTTGATAGAAAAAATATAAGCATTTGACCTTTATTCATTGCTCAGAGGAGAAAATCAGATTTCAATTTCAGACCTTGAAATGGAATTATTTAGTATTCTTACAAAACAGTATGATTTTGTAATGATTAGATTGACTTTAAAGGAAAACCTATAGAGAAAGGCCAAAGGCATGATGGTGATTCATTATGGAGAAAGAGGATCTATGTCGCAACCTAATAATGGTCCTCAAGTACAATTTAAATTTTAAAAAAGGTTTTTATTTGCATTGTCTGAATATTTCAAGGAAAAGTGAAAATTAGGGGATTGACATGCATTTCATCTTCAATAGTTCATTTATTATGTGTAGACATAGGGGAATCAAAATTTCATATAAGAAAATATTTATCTTAAGTTATAAACTTTTAGTTTATAAGTTTCATAGGCATTATATAAGTGAGTAATATTTGTGTTGCGTTAGTGCACGTCCATATGTATCATGTAAAAATTGGATCCCCTGATCAATTCTACATATTTTAGTTTGTCAGGGACAAAAGGCTAAAGTTAGGGTTCTTGACCTTTTTGTATGTGTGCGTCATGGCACTCTGGTGAAGATGACAAACCCTTTCTCAGTATTCTGAGTATGTTTATAAATACATAAAATGTATGCAAACACAGCAAGTACAAAGGATTCATTCTAATTCAATAAATATTAAGTGCCTGCTGTGTACCAGCCACCGTGCTAATCACTGGGAATACAAATAAGAAAGACAGTTACTGCCCTCAAAATCTTACCATCTAATGGGGGAATTACCAAGTAAACCAATTATTTCATGTTCTCTTTCTATCTACATGCACACACGAACGTATACGCACACCTCTCTCTCTCTCTCTCTCTCTCTCTCTCTCTCTCTCTCTCTCTCTCTCTTTCCTCTCTCTCTCTCTCTCTCTCTCTCTCTCACACACACACACACAAATATATATATATATATATAAAGAACAGGTTTACAGACTCTATATTAAGAATAAATATTCCAGAGCTATCAGTTCAATGTATCACTAACTTCCTAATTCATTTTATAGTACTATTGAAAAAGAATTGTCAATAAAAAGAAACAAAGAAGAAATTTGATGACTTGACTTTGCAAAAGAAAAGATGGCTATTTTGAAGTCAACTTCCTTTACCTCTACTGACAAAAAATGTTGGAGATTCTAGTATTTCTGAAACTGAGAATATTAGAAACAGGAAAAAATACAAAATATTAAGATAATTTGGTATTAGACATTTTACTCTGGATTATTCAAATAATATATTTTACCTTGTGATTATTTTTTTGCTACATGAACCTGTATTAATATTATTTTCCTTTATAACACAATACTGTCTATTCCTTTTAAGTAATTTACCTCAAAAAACATCCAAGTGCTTGTAATATGCAAAACACTGGGCTAGGTAGAGGGAGGGCAAAGGAGATCTCGAAAAATGTCTCTAGAAAAAAACTGAGGTGGGAGAGATCACTTTTAATTGCAGATGGAGTTTAGAGATTGTGCAATGCCAGCTTTATGAAGAAGGTAACATCTGAGTTAGGTCTTTTGTTAGAGGAGGAACAGATGCCTGGTACTCTGTCAGCTCATGATTAAACAAAAAGAAGTTTACTTAACTCTAATCCAGGGGTGGCAAACTTAGGGACTTAAGGCACATGTGGCCAAACTTTCTATGAAGTTTGGATTCAGTCAAAGGGCCGCACTTAAGGACCTAGAGGTCCATATGTGGCTTCAAGGCCACAGGTTCCCCACCCCTGCCTAAACTATCAAGGATTCCAAACAAGGCCATAGAAGCACTTAGCTTCTGGACGCTGTTTCCTGTGTATAAATGCACATCTGATTATCAGATCAGGTTTTGATGATTCTTATGATCTTTGAACATCCAACAAATCTGAAGGATCTTGATCATATATATTTGTGTTTTTGATGACCTTTGGTAACAAGCATGCTATGTCAACAGATCCAGGAACCACTAGCAAGGTGCCTCAAGGAAGATCCTGGCCGTTAGAGAAAATCCAGCCTTGCCTGTGTTGAGGGGAGAGAGGACCAGCTGGTACATATTAGTTCTATCACACCTTGATTTTAGGGTCAAAATGTCACACTCATTAGGCTCATTTTTACCTTTGTGCCTTTGTTCTTGAGTTTCTCTTTTTTGAATATTCTCTCTTCTCCTCATTTATGTAAATCTTGTTCAGGCTGAACTCATAACAATTCTTCCAGTCTACAATCATCTTTCCTTTTCCTTAACACTTCCCCTTGTACTTATGCACAGCTTTTAAATGTTTGCTAGATTTTTCAAATATGGCAGATCCATCCTCTAGCTAGATAACATCAATTTGAAAGGGGAATTGTATCTTTTCTTAAATTATTATTCCCTCTTCCCTCAGTTACCTTCTGTCTATAATGACTCTGTTGGACTAGATAGTTTCAAAGGGCTCTTACAGCTTTAAATCTATGATCACACGAATTTTCCTTGCTTGACAGTATAGTATTATGTTCAATCTTATTTCAATACAATGATTATTGAAATTGTATATAATAAATCAATTTATATACCTTGATATTATTTGCATATGGCCTTGATTTCTGCCCCTCTTACAACGCATTCATGTAACGATTCATGATATAATCTAGATCACAAGGATTACCCTGTAAACTCTTTTTGACTCTGCAGGCATGGAAAAACAAACAAACAAAAAAATAGCAACTGTTTACAATCTGACTGACGTTGGCCCTAAATGATTTTAGAGCTATAATCAGTAATCTTTTCTAGAAGGGAAAAAAAGGCTTGGGACTGAAAATAACGTTGTTCTGCAGTAACACTGATTATAATTTTGAACCAACTATACAAAATGACTTGTAAAAACCCCAGCAATGTAATAACACTGAAACAAGTCACTGTTAAATGAAATAGTCTATTATATGGTTTCTTATTTTATGGCAAAGTGATAGATGTCTATTTAGTCTGAATGTAATTAATCTTTTTGTAAAAATAATTTTACTATCTTTTATTTTTATAGCACTTACATTGACTGCATCTATCTATACATGCCTTTCCAGATAGCCATCCCAAACATTTTTTTTTATTGAAAGTTAGTAAATAAAGAAGAAAGGAAGATACAAAAAAATCAAACCTGATCAATACATTGATAATATATACAATGTTCCACAACAGTAGAAACTCTCATGTTTGTAAGGAACAAAGGGAAGAGTCTTCTCCTATATCTTCTTTGGGGAAGGCTTATCCTTTGCTCTTTTTCAACAGTGAGTTTTGGTTAATTTATGGTGGTTATTTTTTTTTCCTTTAAATTACTGTCATCATTATGTATTTGTATATATATATTTATTTTTTTTTTTTCCTTTGCTCAACTTATTTCACTGGGTATCAGTTCATTTACATCCTGTCAAGCTTCTTTGTATACCTCATTTTTTAAAATTAGAAAACAACATTATCACATTATATACATGCATCATAATTTACTTAGCCATTCCCCAATAGATAAGCATTTACTTTGTTTCCAGGTCTTTTCTTCTACAGAAAGTGCTGCTATTAACATTTTAATATATGAGAACTTTTTTTCTTATTAATGGCCTCCTTGAGGCATAAGCATAGTAGTGGAATTTTGGGGTCAATATATGAACCCTTTAATCACTTTATATGCATAATTTCTAATTGCTTTACAAAATGGTTATTCTAATAACAGCTCCTTTAACAATGAATTAATGTGCCTATCTTTCCATAACTCCTCTACTATTGACTACTCCTGTCTTTTATCATTTTTACCAATTTGTTAGGTATAAAGTAAAACCTCACTGTTGCATTGATTTGTTTTTCAGTTATCAAAAACCTTCATTTATATGATTATTTCTAGTTTCTTTAAACACTTCTCTGTTGGTGAATAGTTTTTGATCTTATACATGCATTTGTTGTTTTAACAGGGTATCTCAATACTCTTAGGGAAGCTATCAGCTATTCTTTTTTTTTTCCTTTTTGAAGGGGGGAAGGTGGGCCAATAGGGTTTAAGTGACTTGCTCAAGGACAGATGGCTAGTAAGTGGTAATTGTCTGAGGCTGGATTTGAACTCAGGTCCTCCTGTCTCCAGGCCTGGTGCTCTATTCACTGTACCACCTAGCTGCCCCAACTATCAGCTATTCTTAATTTTTTTATTTTAAGCTTTTAAGTATAAGGTATTAAAACTTATAACTTTCCTAAAATTTTTGGGAGATCCCATATATCTTAGCTGAGTAATCTGATATAATAATTTACACCCCCACCCCCCACCACCACTTTGTAGTCCTTCGCTTCTTATCCTAAATGCATTGACTTTGTTTATGGAGAAACTTTTTCAATTTCATTTAATTTAAATAACTATCTATTTTATTTTGTAGTTGCATCTATCCCTTATTTTGTTTAGAATACATTTTCCACTTATAGCTGTGAAATTTATTATCTATTTCTCTTACAATTTTTATTGATTTCTTTAATATTTAGGTTGCATATCTATATTTGATTTAGTGTAGAATATGGCATGAGATGTTTGTCTAGGCCCAATTTGTGCCATATTGTACTCCATTTTTTTCTAGTAGTACTCGTTAACATGGAATTCTTTCCTAAGAAATTTATGTTCGGATGCTTATCAAACACTCAGTTCGCAAGTTCTATTAATTCTGATTCTCTCTTGCTTTGTTGTTGTTAACATTGTCATTGTTGTTCAGTCATCTTCAGTTATGTCCAACCCTTCAAGATCTCATTTGGGATTTTCTTGGCAGAGATAATGGAGTGCTTTGACACTCCCTTCTCCAGATCAGTTTTACAGATGAGAAAACTGAGACAAACAGGGTTAAGTGACTTGCTCAGAGACACACAACTAGTAATTGTCTAAGACCATATTTGAATTCAGGTCTTCCTGACTCTAGGTCCTGTGTTATAATCTAGTGTGTGACCTATCTGTCTTTCCCTTGCCTAGTCCGTTCTATTTATATGCTTTTGTCTTTTATAACCTGTACCACATGGTATGGAAGACTGATGTTTTATAATATAATTTAAGACATAGACATGCTACTACCCATTCTTTCTAATTTTTTTTCCATTATTTCCCTTGCTATTCTAAAAAAATGATGTCAAACTCAAGTAGAAATAAAGATCTCTATATTGTACATAAGGATCCCTGAGGGTCACATATTGACTGAGTCTTAAAATGTAATGCTATCTACGCTTTATTGTACTTAATTTATTAAATATTTCTTAATTACATTTTAAACTTCTTCAGGCTGTACCAGGGAGCATTGTGGGCAGCATTTGGCCCATGAGTTTCATACTTCTATAATAAATGTTTTCTTCCTTGAAATGGATTTGGTTCTTATTTTTTTTTTATCAAGTTCTATAACTTGATAAATATAAAGTTTCCCTTTGAAAATTTGATATATTAAAATTTCAAAGTGGGACTTCTGGTGCCAAGATGACAGAGGAAAGAAGAAACCATCTGATGGTCCCTAAAATTTCCCTCCAAACAACTAGAAAATGGTCTCAAAATTGATGTAGGTGCACAGAAGCAGCTTATCAGCTAAGCAGAAAAGTTCTGTCTCACTGAGGTAGAAGGGATCCTCCTCACACCAGGAATCCTCCAACAAAGGCTCCAAGTCTGGGCCAATCCAACAGTGAGGCCCCACCCTCCTGTAAATCAGCAACCCCCTAGGCAAATAAGCAGTCTGTGCAGCAAGGCACCACCCCCTACCACAAGCTACCAGCAAGACCTTGACCCAATTTCTGACCAATAGTGAGGCCTCATCCCAGGGATAGCCAACAATAAAACCCCACAGCTGGTGCCTGATAGCAGAGATACTTTGTTTCCATAGCAATCCAGGAGCAAGGCCTCACCCCTGGGGCAGGCCAGCAGCTAAATGCCACACCCAGGGAAGGCTAACAGGAAGGCCTCACCTCCCTGTATAAGCCAGTAGGGAAGCCTGCTCTCCAGAGAAAGCAAACAGTTAAGCCCTGAAGCCTAATGAAAGCCAGCAGTAAAGCCCAGAGCCCCAACACAAAACTTAGGACAGCACAACACCTGACTCCAAATCTCACATAAAAATATTAAGTCACAGAAAAGACAGAAAAAAATTAACAAATAAAAAGAACTTGTCTATAGAAAGTTACTATGATGACAGGGAGGATCAAGGCATCAACTTAGAAGAAGACAATGAGGTCAAAATAACTACCTGTGGAGCCACAAAGAAAATTGTAATCTGGTCTCAGGTCCAAAACAAATTCCCAGAAAAGCTTAAAAAGGATTTTGAAAAATAAATTAGACATGTGGAAGAAAAATTGAGAAAAGAATATGCATAATGAAAGGAAATCATGAAAAAAGATTCAATAGAATTGGGGAAAAATATAAATATTTACTGAAGAAAATAAATCCTTAAAAAAATAAAATTGGTCAAATGGAAAAGAAAGTACAAAAGCTTACTGAAGATATTAATGCTTTAAAAATAGATTTGAGCAAGTGGAAGGGTATGACTCTATAAGACATCAAGCTATGATGAAACAAAAAAAAAGGAAAAGAAAGAAGAAAATATGAAATTTCTAATCAGAAAATCAATGACCTAGAAAATAGATCCAGGAGAGATAATAAAAGAATTATTGAACTACCTGAAAGTCATGATAAACATAACAACAAAAATAAAAATAAATCTGGACATCATCTTTCAAGAAATTATGAAAGAACAAAAAAATGATAATTTTAGCTAACTAATCTTATTTATGAAATGCCATTCCAATTAAATTCCTAGAAAACTGCCCTACTGAATTAAAAAAAAAAATTAACTTCATTTGGCAGAACAAAAGATTAAGAACTTCAAAGAAATAAAGGGGGAAAAAATGTAAAGGAAGCAGATTAATCATATCAGACCTTAACTCCATTATAAAGTGAGAGCATTGTTGAAGTAAAAAATGGATGATTTTGATTATTTTAAATTAAATCTTCCTTGTATAAATAAAACCTATGGAGTAAAGAATAGAAGGAATGCAGAAAATTGGGAGGGAGGGGAGCCTTTCTTAAACAATCTCTCAGATAGAATGTGATTGGGTTGAAATATTTCTGTGTTGTAGGAAATGATTAGTTGGTTGATTCAGAAAAGCTTAGAAAGACTTGGACTTATGAAGGAAGATGCTTTCTGCCTTCAGAGAAATGGAAGACAAATGGAAATCAGCACAGTATGGTCATACATGTATGTGTGTTTATAGATAGCTAAATATATGAGTATGTATGTGTGTATCTATATATGTACTTAATTATAGCCTTCTGGGAGGGAGGGGCCAGTGGAGGGGAAAGCAAAGTAAAAAGTGCATAGCAGAAAACAAAAGAAAACCTACAAGGAAGTAAAAAAAAAAAAAGCTGGGCAGCTTTGAAAACACCATGTAGTATTCATTAATTATCTTGAATTGGAAATGTATTATTTTATACTGAATCCTCCCTTATCTTCTGCTGTATGCATGCCAATGTTTTATTTTACTTCTATTTTGTATTTAAATCCAAATAAACTTAAAAACTTAGCAAAAAAAAAAGAAGAGAGAAATTACCAAACTGCTTTGATATGTTAGAACCAAAAGGCAAAGCAGAAATTGAAAGAATCTGCCAATCACCACCTGAAAGAGATCCCTAAATGAAAACTTCCAGGAACATAATACCCTAATTCCAGAGCTCACAGAACAAAAAGAAAGTACTGCAAGCAGCCAAAAGGCAATAATTCCAATAGGATTACACAGGATTTGGCAGTTTTCACATCAAAGAACCCAAAGGGATGGCAAAGGAGAAAGAATTACAACCAAGAATCATCTACCCAGAAAAAAGTGGACATTTAATGAAATATAGGAATTTTGAACTTTTCTAATTAAGACTTGAGAGAGGTGAATACAATATTTGACCTCAAAATATGAAATTCAAAAGAAGTATAAAAAGAAAAAAGACAAGAAACAAGAAAAGAAAAAACATAAGAAATGAAATAAGGTTAAACTGTTTATATTTCTATATTGCAAGATAATGTTTGTAACTCTTTACAACTTCATTACTATAAGAACAATTAGAATGAGTAAATGTAGACAGAAGGGGTAGATATAAGGTGACTTTGATGGGATGACACTCCAACCAGAAAAAGAAATGGTAGTAAAGAAAATTGCACTGGAAGGAAAGTGGAAGATTTATCTCACATAAAAGAGGCATGAAAAGAGCTATTATAATAGAGGGGAAGATTGGCAGATGGGGTGCTAGACAAAATTTAAATATTATTTTTATCAAAATTGACTCAAAGAGGGAAGAGCATACACACTCAATTGGATAAAGAATTTTATCTTCTCTATGAAGAAGTGAAAAGGGACAAGGATAATAGAAGAAGGAGGGGGGACTCGTAAAAGGGCATGAAAGAAGAAAAGCAATATATTGGGGAAGGTCATCATCAGAAGTAAAAAGTTTGTGAGGAAGGGAAAGGTGGAGGGTAAGCCCAGGTGGGGGAGGGTGGGGTGAATAAACAAGGGAAAATTAATATGGAGGGAAATACACATTTATCACAACTATAAATGTGAATGGGATGAATTTACCACTTAAACAGAAGTGGCTAGAAGAATGTTTAAAAAGCAGAAACCTATAAAACATTATTTACAAGAAACACACTTGAAGCAGAGACATATGCACAGGGTAAAGATAAGAGGCAAGAATATATTGTTTCAGTTAAAGGGAAGGAAGCAGAGAAAGCAATACTGATCTAAAACAAAGCAAAAGTAAAATACATCTAATTAAAGGAGATGAGGAAGGAAACTCTATTTTGCTGAAAGGCACCATAGACAATGAAGTAATATCAATACTAAACATATAAGCACAAAATGGCATAGTATCTAAATTTTATATATATATATATATATATATATATTTTTTTTTTAATTTTTTCTATTTTTATTGTAATTTTTCTTTTTTCTTTTTTATTTCTTTTTAATTTTTTTATTAGTTTTTTTAAATTTTTTGTTATCATTCATTTCCACAAGATTTTGAGATACAAATTTTCTCCCCATATTTACCCTACCCACCACCCCAAAACAGCCATCCCATTGTATAACCCCTCCCCCAATCTATTCTCTCCTATGTCCTCC
>CM053591.1:113747181-113762464 GCA_028646515.1 Pseudochirops corinnae | reverse complement strand
AACTCAAAATCTTGTGGAAATGAATGATGCAAACTAAAATAAAATTTTAAAAAATTTTATTAAAAAAAGCAAAAAAAAATTTGACTTTGCTAGATGGAAAAAGAATCTCAAAAGCTTTCTGAAGAGAATAATTGCTTCAGAATTAGAGTAGAGCAAATAGAAGCAAATGATTTATGAGAAATCAATGTACTATTAACAGATCCAAACAAATGAAAAAATAGAAGGCAATGTGAAATATCTCATTGAAAAAAAAAAACACTGACCTGGAAAACAGGTCCAGGAGAGACAATTTAAAAATTATTGGACTGCCTGAAAGCCATGATCTAAAAAAGGACTTAGAAAGCATCCTTCAAGAAATTCTCAAGGAAAATTGCTCAGATATTTTAGAACCAGAGGGCAAAATAGAACTTCAAAAAATTCACCAATCACCTCTTGAAAAAGATCCTCAAAATAAAACTCCTAGGAATGTTACAGCCAGGTTCTGGAGTCCCCAGATCAAAGAGAATGTATTACAAGCTGCCAAGAAGAAACAATTTGAATACTGTGGAAACAAAATTAGGATAACCCAGGATCTAGCAGCTTCTTCATTAAGGGATTGAAGGGCCTGGAATATGATATTCTGGAGTTCAAGGGAGCTAGGATTAAAACCAAGAATCACCTACCCAGCAAACTTGAGTATAGTGTTCCAGGGGAAAACATGGTAATTCAATGAGGTGGAGGACGTTCAAGCATTCTTGCTGAAGAAAACAGAACAGAAAAGAATGTTTGATACTCCAACACAAGAAGCATGAGAAGGTAAACATGGAAAAGAAATCATAAGGAACTTATCAAAGTTTAACTATTTACATCCTAATATGGAAAAACAATAATTGTAACTTATGGAACTTTTCTCATTATGAGGACAGGTGAAGGGATACAAATGTTATATATATATATATATATATATATATATATATATATATATATATATATGTATTCTGTCTACATACACATATGTCTACATAGGAGGGTGTATATGCATATGAATACATATCTGAGTATGTGTATATATGTGTGCATGGAAGGCACAGGAGCAATTGAATAGGAAAGGACAATACATTAAAAGGTGAAATTTAGAGGTGGGAGAGGAATAGAATGAGAGGAGACAGGGAGAGACAGAATGGGGTTAATCATCTAATACAGAAGAGACAGGGGATAACTGTTACAATGTAGGGGAAGAAGAGGAAGGCAAAAGGGAGAGTCAACCTTACTCTCATTGAATTTGGTTTAGGGAAGGAATGACATAAACTGTAAACTTGGTATCTTGCCACTCAGGAGAGAAGTAGTGATGGGGATGAGAGGTGGTTTGATAGAGGGGAGGGCAGAGTGGGGGGAAGGGTTTCTGGAAGCACACACTTCTGTAAAGGGATAGGGACAGGATAAAGAATAAAACAAGGGGAGGGCAGGAAAGGAAGGAGGGACATATAATCAGTTTCTCACAATATGTCCATTGTCGAGATGTTCTGGGTAACTACACATGTACAGCCTGTATTTAATTGCTTGTCTTTCCAGTGGGGGTGGGTGACAAAGGAAGTAGGGAAAGAATCTAGAATTTAAAGTTCTATAATCAAATATTAAATATATATACATATATTATTATTATTATTATTATTATTATTATTATTAACTACATTCAGCTGGGAATTAAGATATGCAGGCATTGGGGTAGAGAGATCCATCTTGCCCTACAGGAAAGTCAGAGAGGCGATTGAGAAGGACATAGGAGAGAGCAGATTGGGGGAGGGGTTATACAGTGCAATAGGTCTGATTTGGGTGGTTTAGGGGAAAGATGGGGAGAAAATTTGTAACTGAAAATCTCGTGGAACTAAATGAAGTAAACAAGATAATAAATAAATTAATTTAGAGGGAAAAAGATGTTAAACCAGTAATAATTAATACTTTGTTTTACTGAGCTGTTGAATGGCAAGGCAATAATAGCTAAACTTCTATCTATGTGGATGTCTTGTAGCCATCTAGAACTAACCATGTCCAAAAGAGAATGTTTTATTTTTCCCCTTAAAGCCATCCATTCTTCTAATTTTCCTTTTGCTTTGGAGGTTCTACCATCCTTTCTGTCACCAAGATTTACAACCTTAGGAACTAGATACTTTGGTAGATAATTTCCCTGTCATTGGAGGTTCTTAAATAGAGGCCAGGATTCCCATTTGTCATAGATGTTGTAGAAAAGCCACTTATTTACCTAGAGTTTGCTTTAATCTAGGTGGTTTTCAGTATCTATTAAAACTCTTGGTCATGGAATTCTTTGAGTGTGTGTGTTTTTTTTTTCTTTTTTTAAGATTGACAGTGATGAGGTGATACAAAGGAGAGATTCAGGTGATTAGTTTAGGTGGAACAATTAAAGAGGTAAAAAAAAAAATAAGACTCTCTTTTGCAGTATCCCTGTAGCACTGACTGAGTGACAAGGCAATATGAAATTTCCAAATATTATGATGACATTACATTTAGAAATTCTACAATTTTAAGTTGAGAAAAAGTATGCTGTGTTTGCATATCTTATTCCAAGAATAAGATAAACAAGTGTGAACTTGTCTTTAATCTTACATTCATTAAGTTAGATAGAAAGTAAAATGTGTTTTTCCAAAAGTTTCAGTGTCACAATACAGCATTTTTAAAATTCATCTGAACTAGGAGTTTTAAGAACCATGTCAGTCCATTCTTCGATTGTTCATCCAACAAGTGTTCATTACATAGATAGAGTATGGAGGGGGGATATACACATACATATACATATATATATATATAATACATATATACATACATATTATGCATACTTATGCATGTATAGGTGTGTGTATGAATTGTCACCCTACCAATATCTCTGTTATGAAAGGATAGTATATGATACCTCAAAAATTTTAGTTCAATTTTAAGCTATTAAAGTTTAGACTTGCACTAAAACTTTTGGGGTATCCTGTATAAGTATTAACTTTACATGTAAGTATTTTACGGGAGGAGGAAGGAAGCAGAAGTGAAAAAAATTGAGTTTTCTTCACTATTTTCCATTGAAAACAAAGGATGAAGAAACAAAACTATTTGGAAATTGAATAGCTTTCTAATAAAGTTGTATCTGAAAATAGGATTTGGTTTCCTAGATCATGACTAATAATAAATAAAAAGCTGACAGATATCTGATCAAAGACTGAGTATACCTAAAAATGTCTGGTTAGTATTTATGTTCCATATGTCTAACAATTTCAATCAAGAGAGCTTCCCTGGGCTTTTCTTCACATCTCACCAAAAGTTCTACCTTCCTTTTTTCATTCCATAAATTAAAAATAAAAATTAAAAAACCAAAAACTTTTTCCTATTCTTCTTTAATCTTTGTGCCTTCTCTCTGAGAGCATCTCCAATTTATCTTGAATCGATTTTGGTGGTGTTTGCAAATTTTCTCCTCCATTAACCTGTGATCTCATTGATAATTAGGACTGTTTTTCATCTTTCCCCTGTACTTAGCATGGGTGGCTAGGTGCACAGTAAACAGAGCATTGGGCCTGGAGTCAAGAAAACTCCTCTTCATGAATTCAAATTTGCCTTCAAATACTTACTACCTGTGTGACTCTGGGTAAATCATTTAAACCTGTTTGCCTGTTTCCTCTTCTGTAAAATTAGCTCTAGAAGGAAGTAGCAAAATATTCCAGTATTCCAGTACTTAGTACACAGTGCCTAGCTCACTGTATGTACTTAATAAATGCTTGTTGACTTGAGTTGTACCAGCTGTTCTTACTGTGCTACCTTAGTAAGTACTTTTTTTTTTTTTTCTTAATAAACTCGCTTAGGCTGGATGACTAAATCTCAAGTGATAATTTTGGAGGAACAACCATGCCGGAGACTAAAACCAATGGCAAAAGAGAATGGTAGAGACTAAAACCAATAGCAAAAGAGAATTACCTTGGACTCCTGGGGGTTATTTCTATAATCTGAGGAGTAGATTAGACAAGATCTTGGGACCAGACTCACCAATGGAAATGTGAACTAAGGAAAGGAGAACCCAGACTACATGAGGGCTACACAGAAATATCATTTTCATGTCCCAACCCTGTTTCAAATTTCAAAGTATGTTGTAATTTCACTTTTACTTTGAATGAATCTTCTTCAAACAATAGAAAAAAGGTTGAAGTTTACCCTACAATTTGTAAAACAAGGAATAGTAGTGATATATGTCTTAAAATTCAGTATTCTGTTCAGAGCTATCTCAAAACTGTGACACAAGTAGAGAGTATTTGCAGTGACCAAAATTATACAATGAAATCTCATATTCAGAAAAATATGCAGTGGGATTAAAAAGTTTTCTTTTAAGATTTAAAAAAAGATTCAGATAGTGATGGCATAAATTATGAGTGATACACATTAAAGCAAAAATGAAATTTGAGTTTAGATCCCTTTACTAAATTATAATCCTGAGTCCATCTCTGAAAATAATTCCATAATATGTGTTTAAATAAAATTTATCTCATCACAATTAGTTATTACATTAAATTAATGTAATTTAATTACTTATGCTTATGTGGGTATGAATATAATTTTCAGAATAATTTGTTCCAATGTAAGAACTAAGTTATTTTGCATCTCATTAGTTGTCTATCAACAATGCTTCTTTCATTTAACACTGTCAACATATTCTCCCATATCAGGGAGACTTAGCAGTGGACCACAAGAATAAAAAAAAAAAGTAACTTTCTTGAATTAAATTGGGCATATTTATTCACCAATAAAAATGCTATATTTTAAAAATCATACTAATTCCTCTAAAATGTGAAGAGGATGGCTGATTTTGGTTTAAATGATTTGAAATAACATAAACCAAAATAATGTTTCCAAAGATAATGAGATCTTTGGATGGTAAAATGTAAAAGATAGCATGATTATTAATTCAATATTTATTTTCAATTTTATTCTCTTTTCCTAATTATATATTTGGAAATGAATATGCTTCTCTCAAACATATTTTTTTTTAAAAAAATACTATCTCTCTGCCACAAAAATCCTACTCCAATAATTCATACTAATGTGGTGGTGATATTGGAGTTCTCAAAGCTCATTCTACTGAGATATAAGTTCTGATGGGCCCTACCAAGTTTGAAAACTTGGGTCTGGGACCAGGACCAGATCGTGTCTGATCTATTAGCTCTGCTGTTCTCGACACTATACCTTTCTTCATGATATCTGATCATGTGAACTTTTTTTATTTCCATGTTGGATTATTGAATACATAGAATTTATAGTGCACTAATACCTCCAGGTGGTTTTCAGATAAGCTATTATCTACCCAGTTTCTCCTATATTGCTACTGTGAGGTTGTTTTAAAACCTAGTATAAGACTATATTTATCTCTATTGTCTTTCATCTTATTAGATTCTTACCAATAACCTACCTTTACAGGATATTTTTAGATTCTAATGAGCTCATCCAATAGGTTAAGTTTGTCTCCCAAATTGTCATCAACACATTTCATAAACATGTTATCTATGCTTTATCTAAGTCATTAATAAATATGTTAAATAAAATAGTACCAAGTACTGATCTCTGGATTACTCTATTTCAGGCTTCCTTCCACGTTCACTTTGAATAATTAATGACTAGAGCTTGAATTATAATATTTAATCAGCTCAAAATTCACTTAACCATGCTATTATGTAGCCTCTGCCTCTAATCTATAACCACAGCATGAGAGAATTTGGCAAATGGTTTACTAAAACTTAGGCATATTTGTATCTCTCTTTGTAGATTCCTTCAGTATCCCCCTGATTTACTGAATATGTCAAAAGAAAATGAGGTTAGTACAGCATGACCTGTTCTTTTTTTTTTAAATTGATTTGTTTATTTATTTGTAGTTTACAAGATTCAGTTCCACAATCCCTTGAGTTTCAAATTTTCTTGCCTCCTGGTTACCCCCCACCCCGCCCGTGGTGGCATGCAATCAAGTATAGGATCTACACATATTCTCACATTGGATATTAGTCTGGTTGTATAGAAGGGTTGTAACCAATGGAATGAGCAATGAGAAAGAAGAAACAAAACCAAACATGGAAAAGAATGATAGAATGTAGTTTGCTTCAGTCTCCGTTTAAACTCTGTTCTTTCTAGATATTTCTCTGAATGTAGATATCTCTTTCCATCCTGACACTTTTAGAGTTGTCTTATAACTGTGCATTGCTGAGAAAAGTCCAGTTTATCAAAGTTGGTCATCACACATATGATGTGTCTGTGATTGTGTACAAATTTTTCCTGGTTCTGCTCTTCTTACATCAGCTTGTATAAGCCTCTTCAGGTAAATATGAAGTCCATCTGCTCCTTGTTTCATATAGCACAATAATATTCCATTACATTCATATACCACAACTTGTTTAGCCATTCCCCATTTGATGGGCATCTAATTAATTTCCAGGTTTTCGCCACCACAAAGAGCTGCCATAAATATTTTTGTACATATGGGTCTTCCTCCCACTTCTATGATCTCTTTGGGATACAATTCCAGAAGTGGTATTACTAGCGGTATGCAATTATTTATAGCCCACATGACCTGTTCTTAATGAAGCCCTTAGCTCTTTGTCCCCATTGCTTCCTTTTCTAGATGTCCACTAACCATCACTCTAAAAATTACAGTCTAGAACTTTGTCAAGAATAAAAGTCAGGCTTACTGGCCTACAGTTTACAAACACAATATGATTCTTTCTTTCTTTCTGTATCAGCAAGCACCCTAGCACACCCAGGATGGCTGCTAGCACAGGTTCTTAGATCTGTTTTTCTAAAGGAAAGCAACTCAAAATGAGTTAACAACCCTACTTTAATCAATCAAACATTTATCAGTTACTTAGTTCAGGGGAAAAGTCAACAACTTGAACTTCAGAGAATACAAAAAGAAGTTATAAGCAGACAAAGAAACAGATCAGCAGATGGGCTTCCAGCCGTCTGACCATTACATCTGTATCTAGTTAGTTACCAGAGAGGAAAGCACCAACATCTGGGTTTTCAAAGTCGGGGGGCTCAATAGCTGCCCAAAGTCTCTTCTGGCCAAAGCACACAACTCTTTCCAAAGTGAGCCCGAAAGCAAAAACTCACATCAGGGTATATATAGCCTTCTCCTGGATCAGAGAATGTCACAACCCTCTTGACCAACTGCCCAATCACAAAGTAATATAAGGTGTGGGCATTCCTGAAAAACAAGCTTCCCATCGCAGGCTCCATGTGACCACATTCAGCCTCTTAGGGAGCAGAGTATATTTTCAAATCAAGGAAGGTTTTCAAGAGTCATTTAAGCCTATCAAAGGGCCTAGGGGCAGGGAAGACCTTCAGATTACCATAACTCTTTCTTTCTTTCTTTCTTTCTTTCATTCTTTCTTTCTTTCTTCCTTCCTTCCTTCCTTCCTTCCTTCCTTCCTTCCTTCCTTTCTTTCCACCTTTCTTTCTTTCTTTCCTCCTTTCTTTCTTTCTTTCTTTCTTTCTTTCTTTCTTTCTTTCTTTCTTTCTTTCTTTCTTCTTTCTCTTTCTCTCTCTCTCTCTCTCTCTTTCCCTCTCTCTCTTTCTTTCTTCCTTTTTTCATCAGAATATTTCTCTGCTCCAATCCTGAGATAACTTTCCTATTCTCCACCATTTTTGAACATCTGAGACGATAACTTGACAATCACATGTCCAACTACTCTGAGTAACATATAAAGAGCCCATCTGAGCTTATGTAGGGTTAATGGAATGTAAGATCTTCCCTGCCCATTAACAGGCCTGTGTGAGCACATGTGTTCCTTTTTTCCCTTGGAACAGTCCATGTTCCCAGTTCTAAAGGTACGTAGGTATTTCAATCATGGATGTCTTCCTGTTCTGAGCTCTGGCCCAATTCACAGCTGTGACACATCCTGAGACACAGAGAGCTCATATCAAGGAAATTTATATTGCCATGGGAGAGGACTTTGCTTAGGGGGAAGCTTGATTACTGGATGGTTTATTTGCAGGAAGGCTTTTCACAACTTTTGGTACCAAGTCAATTAGACACTGAGTCCTGTGGGTTGTGATGCCTTTTGACTCTGACTATTAGTTGAAAAACTATACAGACAGGAAGATTGGTATTTTACTTTGGGGCTCACTCAAGGGAAGAACATTTTGCCTGAGGTCTTGTTGATGTCCTAGATGAGACTCTAGGTAGCCATTGTTAAGGGGCTCCCCAGCTATTTTGAACCCAGATGTTGATGGTCTCTGGTCCAATGATGTGTATAAAAAGTTCTCTCACTTGTTTTAACAGTTGGAGCCTGGTCAATTGGATTCTTTCTTGGATACTCACTTCTTTCTACTTATCTGTAATTAAAGTAAGATTGTTGATCCCATTGAAACTGTCTTTTCTTTAGAAAAGCACATCAAAGAACCAGTGCTAGCAGCCCTTCTGTGTGCTGATGTTATTGGTCTTTCACTTCCACAGCAGCTGTAAGAATCATGAACCAAACACTTGGTGTAGTCCGCAGGATCTATGCAGACTAAAGGAAAGCATGGGGAGATATTTCTTTGCGGGGGCGAGAGGGGATGTTTGCTCACAAAAAGACGTGTCCCTTTCTAAAGGAATTCAAGCCCCTCCCCCCAGCTGTGAATGTGAATCACTAATCAAGGTTTGGAGAGGAGACCTTTGATACCAACCCTTGTGAGAACACTGGAACACTGGACTGACGATAGAAAGTAAGATTGTTAACACCTCTGAGGAATATATAGTGTTTAGTGAGACTGGGATAGTTGTTCATTTTTCCCAATTATATTACTGCTGTGCTCAGAGTCCAAATTGGAACAGCCCCTCCCCATGTAAAGCTGGAGGAGTTTGAGCCGCCCCAGAGTTGGGATGGTACAGGTCAGAGACAGAACCTGGGGGGCAGCAGTCCCTGGAGCCTGCTGTGTCAGGACTTAAGCAAGAGCAGGGAGAGTTTGTAGTGGAGCAGTTCTCCTGTAAAGTGAGACATGAAACAGGAGTAGAGAGCTGACTGTGTCAGGACCCAGGCAGGAGCCAAGAACTGTTGGCCCACATGTGGAAGGAAGACCTGTAGAAGGAGGAACCTTGGAGCTCAGAAATCAACTGTGGAGACTTTACAGCAAGGCCCTGGGATGGTTTGGGACCCAGAGGGTGGAGTTGTCTTTGGTGGGTGGGGGGAAGTCTCATGCCCCTCTGGGAAGCTACCCTGTTGGCTTTGTAGCCCAGCCACCCCTTAGTACTTGTAACCAGGGACTGAAGCAGTTTTAAGACTTGAACTCTTTGGCTCATTAGAGCACGTGTGCACCTGAGAGTGCAGGTGGGAGCCTGCAATAGCAGCATGGGAAGGACACATGCCAAGAGGACTTTATTTGGACATTTTGTTTTGGACTGAGGGGACTGTAACCTACTGTGACCTAGAGGTGGACTGTGTTGTGTTCTTTGACACCCCTGAGGATATGTTGTGCTAGAAAAGACTCTGGGCTGGGATCCCCCAACTGTGTAAACACATATTTTGCAATGTTATATACTTTGTGTTTTAAGGCTGTGTCGCCACCCTTACAACAAGTTGTTATGTATTTTGCAAATATGAAGTTCATGATGTGTTTATTTTATTTCTTAAGAGATGTTAATGCCTATATAGATACAAGTTGCCCCTAAAGTCCCATCAGCCTATGTACTTAAAATGTAAAATCTTGGGGCTGAATATAGGATTAATGGAATGTAAGATCTTCCTCTACACTAATAAGCTTATGTGACCACATGTGTTCCCTTTTTCCCTTGGAACAGGTGCCATGTTTCCAGGTCTAAAGATACACAGGTATTTCAATCACTGATATCTTGCTGCTTTGACCTCTGACCCAGTTCACAGCTGTAACACATCCTTAGTCAAAGAGAGCCCATATCAGGGAGATTTATATTTCCTTGGGGGAGGAGTTTGCTTAGGGGAAAGCTTGCTTACTGTTAGGCTTGCTTCCAGGCAGGCTTTTCCCACCTTTTGGTACTGAGCCAATTAGGCACTAAGTCATGTGGTTTGTGATGCCTCATGGCACTCAGCCTATTAGTCTCAAGTGTATACAAATATATATATATTCTGAGGTGAGATTTTGCTTTAAGGCTTATAGCAGCAAGCACCCTAGCATGCCCAGGATAGCTGGTAGTACAGGTTCTTTGATCTGCTTTTCTAAAGGAAAGCAACTCAAAATGGGTTAACAATCTTACTTTAATCAAACAAACATATATCATTTGCCTAGTTCAGGGAAAAAACTCAGCACCTTGAACTTCAGAGAAAATACAAACACATAGCTCTTCCCAAAAGTGATCCCCAAAGTGAAACCTCACCTTAGGGGTGTATATATAGTCTTCTCCAGGGTCAGAGAACATCACAATCCTCCTGATTCACTTGACTACAAAGAACAAAAGTTATGCCTTCCTGAAAAACAAGCCTCCCTAAAAGCAAGCTTCTCCTGTGCACTCTGTTCCACCCTTCAGCAAACCCCTCCCACCACAGGCTCCATGTGACCACATGTAGCCTATTAGGAGGCAGAGTATATTTTCTAATCAGGGAAGGTCCGCAAATTCAACTTAGACTTATTAAGGGGCAGAGAAGATCTTCAAATTCCCATTACCATTACAGGGTTCATTCATGGGAAGAATGTTTCTTTGTGATTTGGAAAGACAAGACTCTGGGTAGCCATTGTTAAGGGGCCCTACATCTTTGTGAACCCAGATTTTGGTGGTCCCTGGTCTGATGATGTGTATAAATAGTTCACTTACTTTGTTTAGGTGGTTGGAGTCTGGTCTATTGGATTCTTTCTGGGATACTCACTCCGCTCTACTTGCGTCTTTCTCATTGTTTAATTAAAGTAAGATTTTGACCCCTTTGAAGCTGTCTTTCCTTTAGAAAAGCAGAACAAGAAACTCTGTTAGCAACCCTCCTGTTTGTTTGTGTTATTGATCTTATACCTCCACAGCAGCTTCAAGTATCATTAACAATACAGCCCTGGTGACTTGAAGTGGTTAAGATCAATTAGGTTTCTTCTTACTATAACCCTACTTAGCTTGACTATCATGTAATCAACAAACATTTATTAAATATCAACTATTTTCTTAGATACTAGGAATATGAAAGTGAAAATGAAATAGCTCCTGTTTTCAGGGTGTTTACCACATGTAAATATCTAAATGAATTCAATACATAAACTAAATACATATTAGTTTCAGAATGCAAGTCCACAAGAGCTGAGAGGATCACGAAAGGCTTTATTTGGAGGTTGCATGTAAACTGAGATTTGCATGAAACCAGGAATTCTAAGAAGTAGAGGTGAAGGTGAAGTACATTGCAGTCAAGAGGGGTAGCCAGGACAAAATACACAGATAGGAGATGAAATATCCGGGGTATAGTACTAATTTTAAATGGGCCATTCCAGCTGAGTCATATAGTATACAAAAGAGAATCAAAGGGATAAGGTAAGGAAGCCTAAAGCCAGAATGTGAAGGGTGTTAAAGGCAACATAAAAGATTTTTTTTTCTTAATAGATATACATAAGGTGTTAGAGATTTGGGGGCAGTAATATGATCAGGCCTATGCTTTAGGAATAGTAATAGTGATAGCAATCAGCTTAATAATCAGATGGATTAAAGAGAAAAAAAAGAAAAACTTGATATAGGGAGACCAATTAGGGCATTCAAAATAATTCAGGCAAAAGGTGATAAGGCTATGAACCAGAGGAGGAATTGTATTGAGAATGGTGAGTAGATAGGTATAAAAGACACTATGGAAATGAGTGGGAATGGGGATTTTATCCTCATCTCAATTAGAGTAGTTACATAAGGCTTAGTCATCCACTGAAGTGAATTAATAAGTCAACGATTTTAGCAAAGCATTAAGAAATTTGCCTACAACCACACTTAATGTTTAAATGTCATTAAGTAATTTTCGATTTCAGCTTTTGAAGCAAGGCAGATGACAACACATGAGAAACATCTTGTGATTGGCTAGCACAGGCATACTCATGAGCATAAAAACAGTAACCACAAGTGCTAAAATAATCCGGTGTTTGAAGTTCTAGGAAGGTAATACACCTGAAAGAAGGAGATGGTTTCATGCTAGCTCTCCTTTCTCCCTTCTTCCACTGACTACATCAAGAGAAACTGAATAATAGGAGACCACATGTGATCAGAGTAATACACCAAGGACAAAGAGATGCAGAAAGACTTGAAGAATGAAGTAGCTTTAAGATGTATGACTTTTTGAACCAAAGAATAATGTTGGGTATGAATGCGCATCACAAGAATGTGTCTCTAAGCAATAAATTATCAGGTAATGCAAGAAGCCCATTTGATACTGGTGTAAAAGTAATTTTTTTTCAAAATTATCATAATTTTTAGAGATTCATACAAACAGTTCTTAGGATTTATTTATATACATATATGTATATAACATGTATTATAAAATATCCATCTATATATGTATGTATATATACATTCACATGGGTAATTTATTAATACATGTTACATACATGTGTGTGTATATGAGGGAGGGGAGGGAAATTTGGACTTTGCTTTTTTGTTTTTGTCAAATCAGTGATTAGAATAAAAGTCTTGATGAAACAGTTATGAATTTTGCAACTCACACAAATCTAGGAGAGATGATTAACACTTTAGATGACAGAATCAGGATAGAATATGTCCTTTAAAAGCAAGCAATTTATTTGAATATGAGCTTGTGTTCCCAAATCAACTTCACAAATTTTAGATGAAAGTTAGACAACAGTTTTCCCATAAAACATTATAAATCGTTTATTGAATAAATTAGAAAAATTAGAATTTTAACTTGAGTCAATAATGTTAAATGGCAGCCAAAATAATCCTGATGTAGTTTCAGGTTATATTAAAGGAGTGGATGGTTTTCAGGGTCAGTTAGACAGGCCCTATGATAATCAACTCAAGTCAGATCACATCTGGAGTACTGTGTTCAGTTATGATGATCACATTTGAGAAAGGATATTGAGAAAAAGACAGAGAAGATGTTAAAAGGCCTCAGTTCTTTCTCTGGATATAGATAGGGTCCTTCTTCATATGTTCTTTATAATTAATTTGAATATGTCTTAATAGTCAAAATTACTTACTTGCTCAAAGTCATTCTTAAAATAATATTGTTATTACTATAAACAGTGTTCCCTTGGTTCTGCTCATTTTGCTTTTCATCATTTTGTATAATTCTTTCCATGCTTTCTAATATCATAGAGTTCATCATTCCTTATAGAACAATAGTATTCCATCACGATAATATACCACAACTTGTTCGGTCACTCCCCAATTGATGGACATCCATGCAATTTCCAGGACTTTGCCACCAGAAAGAGAGCTTCTATAAAAATTTTAGAACATATAGGTTATTTTCTATTTTTCCTTAATCATCTACAAAAATTTTTGAAAGAGAAGTATTGGGGTTGGGGGGAGCCAAGATGGCAGAGTAAAAGCAGGAACTTGCTTGAACTAACACCCAAAACATCTCCAGTACCTGTTAAAAAAAATATGACTAAACAAATCTTAGAGCTACAGCACCTACAAAGTGACAGAGAAAAACAAATCTCCCACTAAAGGCAACCTGTCAGGCTGACAGGAAGAATCTATCACTCCATTCTGGGAGCAGAGCACAGAACCATATAAGCAGCACCAGTACAGATCCACACCACAGACAAGCCAGAGCAGACTTCAGGAGAGTGAATCACCAGCAGTTGTGGTGGTTTCCAGACTTCTCAACCCATAAATTCCGAAGAGAAAGAAAATTGGGGAACTTTATTGGAACAGGGTGAGAGAAAAGTGCAGTTCAGGTCCTACACCTAGGGTAGCAGAGATGGCAGCAGTTGCAGCTGCCTTGTGGCTGCCTCCTTAGCTCGAGGCATACAGATCATAGAGGGATTAAGCAACCATTCAGAGGGTAGTTGCTCTTGCTTTGACTTGCTTGGATCTGAGTCACAGTCTTGGGGGGTGGTCCTGAGGCAAGGAGTGTTAGCATGCCAGAATTTGTTGAGACTGTCGAGAAGTAGTCATCCTCACAGTAATGAAGTAGTTGCCAAGAAAAAGATCTGACAACAGCTGTGTAAGGCAATTTGGGGCAAAGCTCTCTCCACTCTGGAAGCACAATTATACCATGGCAAAGAACTCAAAAGTCAAGTAATTGGAGTGCAACACGAGCAAGTAGAGGAAGCATAATCCAACTATAGAACTGTTTTTTGGTGATAAAGAAAATGAAAACATAGAACCAAAAGAAGACAATGAAGTCAAAACTCCTGCATCAAGAGTCACCAAGAAAAATATGAATAGGTTACAGGCCATGGAGGAGCTCAAGAAGGATTTTGAAAATCAAGTAAGAGGAATAGAGGAAAAATTGGGAAGAGAAATGAGAATGATGCAAGAAAATAATGAAAAACTAGTCAGCAGTCTGCTAAAGGAGACTAAAAAAAAATACTAAAAAAAAATAACACCTAAAATATAGACTAACTGAAATGACAAAAGAGGCCCAAAAAACCAAGGAGGAGAAGAATGCCTTAAAAAGCCAAATTTGCCATATGGAAAAGGAATTTCAGAAACTCACTGAAAAGAATAATTCCTTCAAAACCAGAATGGTGAAAATGGAAGCTAATGACTTTATAAGAAATCAAGATATATAAAACAGATCCAAATAAATGAAGAGATAGAAGGCAATGTAAAATATTTCATTGGAAAAACCACTGACCTTGAAAATAAATCCAGAAGAGATAATTTTAAAACTATTGGACCACCTGAAAGACATGATCAAAAAAAGAGGCTAGATATCATCTTTCAAGAAATCATCAAGGAAAATTGCCCTGATATTCTAGAACCAGAAAGCAAAATAGAAATTGAAATAATTCACTGATCACCTCTTGAAAAGGATCCCAAAAAGAAATGTCAAAGGAATATTATGGCAAAATTCCAGAGTTCCCAGATCAAGGAGAAAATATTACAAGCTGCCAAGAAGAAACAATTTGAATACTGTGAAAACACAATTAGGATAATCCCAGGATATAGCAATTTCTACATTAAGGGATTGAAGGCCTTGGAATATGATATTCCAGAGATCAAGGGAACAAGCATTAAAACCAAGAATCACCTACCCAGCAAAATTGAGTATAATGTTCCAGGGGAAAATATGGTCATTCAATTAGGTGGAGGACTTTCAAACATTCTTGCTGAAAAAAACAGAACTGAAAAGAAAATTTGACACTCAAATACAAGAAGCATGAGAAGGTAAACATG
>CM053591.1:113719216-113741563 GCA_028646515.1 Pseudochirops corinnae | reverse complement strand
AGGAATTTTAAAAAAAAAAATATATATATATATATATATATTCTAGAATTCTGCATAGACTGTTAATATGTATTAATTTCATAAAATCCCTACATATTGCAAATGACAAAATAGAAATCTTGAGGAGGGTGATTCATTTAAAGAAACATTGGTAGAAATTCTATTAAAGTTGTAGACAGACGTTAAATTTAAGTGATCTTCAACATTATTGTAGGGGACAAGTGATATGGTATATAGTTTTATATAGAATGATTTTAATCTCAATATCTAACTCCTTGGGGAGGGGGGAACATTCTCTTATACAAGCAACTCTTAATAGTCTGCCAATCTGAAACCTCAGCTGTGCCCTTCTAAAGCAATATAAACTAATGCTAACACCCTAGAGCTTTTAAATAAGGATTACGGTTGGACCATTAGTATAGAACTTTATATATAAAAGCAGTACATATGGGATATGCTGTTGTCACAGTGCTCCTGTAACATTTCAACTTAGAGAAAGTTGTCTATCTGGATTCAAGTAAGCACCAATTTAATTGACTAATTTTGTGGCAGGTGGAGCACTTAAGGCTAGCTGTAGGTTAATTAATCTAAATTGACATAGAGGTTAGGGAAAGCATATAGTTAATCAGTGCAATATATAGCTTAACTTCCACAAAAGCAATAACTATAATTTCCGTTTGATATCATGTTGTGGGGGGGAAAAATAACCACTTCCCTTTAACAGCAAACCAAAGAACTGCAGTATGTCTCATATATCTTATGCTTCATTTTGTAAAGTGTTTTGCAGATGCACTCTTCAGTTACTCCTAAACAACTGATTCATTGAAGAATTTCCTTTCTGATTCATCAATGCAAATTTATGTTGGCTGAAGTAATCTAATAAAGTACCATTATGTTCAGGTACTAAGAAAGTGACCTTTCAATAAAACTATTGAAATGAAGAAAAAAAGAAAAAAAACATTGGTAGAACACCTAGAATTTGAACTCAGGTCTTCTTACTCTAATTCTAATCCACTCTCTAGTAAAATGTGTAATATAACCAAATAAAGATAAACTAAAATAATTTTCTCTTAAACTTAAAATAATGCCTTTGTGGAAAATTACCGTATTGATAAGATTAGAGGAACTTTGAGGAGCTTAGAAACAAGATGCCTAGAGAAGACCAGAAAAAAAATGGGGAGCAGGAGGAGACACTTTGAGGAGATAGGCCAATGGAACAATAGAGAATTACAAGACAAAACAGGTCAGAAGATCTCATGCCTTCCAAATTTGTCATTTTATGCGTGACATTTTTATTCATGGATTTAGAAAGACATTTTTTAAGGTCAGCATTTAATCTAAAAGACTAAACACAAAACTAGGAGCTGGTTTTAAAATGTCATTAAAGTATTAGAAGGATTTGGAGATGGTCAGATATGGATCAAGTGCTTTAGGATAGTTTTTCTTCTATTGAAAGGTTTTGAAATTCTATATTCAGAGTCTTTGAGAATAATCATCACCACAGATAAGTCCAAAGAATATTAAATTTGAAATGACACATATTAATTTTCTAAGCTATAAAACTAGAAATATTTTTTTAAAAGCTAGAAATTAAGCATACCAAAAAGTTAAAAGTTTTTTTCTGTAATTACTTGGATTGCATAAGTTTACACATTATCTTTATTATTATAATATGAACTCCTTCAGGACAAAGGTTTATCTTTTTCCTCTTTTTGTATCCCCAGCACTTCGCACTGTGTCTGAACACAGTAGCCACTTAATAAATGTTGCTTGATTAATTAAAAAAAAAAAAGAATGTAGAATATATTGAGATCTTCTTTCCTTCTATAGGAGGTAGCTCTAACAACAATACTCTCTTAGATCATGTTCAATGTTGGAATGAAATGAGGCACTGGCAAATCACTGAACAACTAACAAAAGGAGATTTATCTTTCCCCAACACACCAAGGAGGGGCAGCTAGATGACACACTGGATAGTCTCGAATCAGAAAGACCTGAGTTCAAATCTAGATTAATTTAGTAACTATGTGATCCTGGGCAAGTCACTTAATGTCATTTGCTTTAGTTTCCTCATCTGTAAAATGAGCTGGAACAGGACATGGCAAACCACTCCAGGACCTTTTCCAAGAATACCCTGAACAGAGTCATGAAGAGTTGTATAAAATTCAAATGACTGAATAACAGCAACAGATCAGCAATGATATGCAATTAAGATACAGTGGTATTTCTCTTCTCTAGAGGCAGTGCTTAGTATCTCTATGGAAATGTTCCTTGTCATCAAGGAAGTAAATTTTGAAAGACAGAGTGTTTTGCATTGTCTTCAAAAGTCCATCAAGTTGGAGGGGCCCTGAGAGCACATTTCTGCTGATGATTTACGTGCATTTATTTTATATCTTGCAACTTTGCTGGAGTTGTTAATTATTTCAGGTAGGTTTTTAGTCGATTCTCTAGAATTCTCTAAGTACACCATCATATCACGTACAAAGAGTGATAATTTGGTTCATTCATTGACATTTCTATTTCCTTCAGTTTTTTTCTTTTTTATTGCTATAGGTAGCATTTCTGATACTATCTTGAATAATAGTGGCAATAATATGAACATCCTTGCTTCACCTCTGATCTAATTGGGAAGGCTTTGAGCTTTCTCTGGTTACACAAAATGTTGATAATTTTAGATAGATACTCCTTATCATTTAAAGGAAAGCTGCATTTATTCCTATGTGGTTTGCTGTTTTTAGATAGGAATGGATGTTGTATTTTGTCAAAGGCTGTTTCTTCATTTATTGACATAATCATATGATTTCTGTTGGTTTTGTTATTGATATAGTCAATTATGCCTATAGTTTTCCTAATACGGAATCAGTCCAACATTCCTGGTATAAATCCTAACTGCTCATAGCGTATGATCCTGGTGATAAATTGTTGTAATCTCCTGTCTATTATTTGATTTAAAATTTGTGCATCCATATTAATTAGGGGAATTGATCTATAATTTTCTTTCTCTCTTTTAACTTTTCCTGGTTAAGTTATCAGCACCATGTTTGTGTCATAAAATGGCCTAGTTTTCAAAATGGTTTGTAATGCAATAGAATTGATTGTTCTTTAAATGTCTGGTAGAATTTACTTGGGAATCTATCTGGCCCTAGGGATTTTTTTTTTCCTTAGGGAGGTAATTGATGACTTTTTCCAGTTCTTTTTCTAAGGTGGGTTTTAGTATTCTATTTCCTTTTCTGCTTATCTGGGCAATTATTTTTTTAAAAATATTCATCATTTCCCATAGATTTTCAGATTTATTATCATGCAGTTGCACAAAATAGCTTCTAATAATTGTTTTAATGTCTCATTTTTGGTTCTGATTTCATTTTTTTTTTCATTTTTGATACTGCTTATTTGGTTTTCCTTTTTTAATCAAATTAATCAATGGTTATTTTATTGGATTTTTAAAAATAAAACCAGATTTTCATTTTATTTATAATTTAAATGGCTTTCATAATTTTTAATTTTATTAATCTCATCTTTGATTTTCAAGATTTCCAATATGGTGTTTAATTTGTTCTTTTTGTAGCTTATTTAATTGTATTCCTAATTCAATGATTTGTGCATACTATTTTTTTTTGATTTAAGCATTTTGAGATATATATTTTCCCATAAGTACTATTTTGACTGCGTCCCATAAATTTTGGTATGTTGTCAAATTGTTATCATTCCCTTTGATGAAATTATTGATTGTTTCTATGACTTGTTCTTTGAATCTCATTCTTTAGGATTAGATTATTTAATTTTCAATTAATTTTTAATCTATCTTTTGTGGCCCTTTATTAAATGTAATTTTATTGCATCATGATTTATAAAAGATACATTTGATATGTTTGCCTTTCTGCATTTCATTATGAGGTGTTAATTTCCCAATACATGCTCAATTTTTATATAGGTACAACGTTCTATTGAAAACAAAAGTATATTCTTGTCTTCTCCCATTCAATTTTCTCCAGAGGTCTATCATATCTAACTTTCCAAAAATTCTATATACTTCTTTAATTTCTTTCTTGCTTCTAAGAGGGAAAAATTGAGGACCCCCTCTAGTAGAGTTTTACTATCTATATTCCTCTGTAAGTTATTTAACTTCTTTAGAAATTTGGATGCTGTACCATTCAGTGCATGTTTCATGTTTAGTATTGATATTAATTTATTGTCTATGGTGCCTTTAAGCAAGATGCAGTTTCTTTCCTTATCTCTTTTAATTAGATCTATTTTGGGTTTTACTTTCTCTGAGTTAATGATTGCTACTCCTGAGTTTTTCTTTTTTACTATAGGTGAAAGATAAGGCTTTTACCTATACTCTGTGTGTGTCTCTCTGCTTCAAATATGTTTCTTGTAAACAACATATCATAGGACTCTGATTTTTAATCCACTTTGCTGTTTCTGTTTTATGGGTAAGTTTTTCTCATTCATGGACACTGCTATGATTACTATCTATTTCCCTCCATCCTATTTTTCAACTGGTTGTATTTTTCTCTCTTCTTTCATCCTGTCCTTCCTCACCAGTGTTTTACTTCTGATAACCACCTTCCTTAATCTGCCCTCTCTTTCATCAGCCCCCACTTTTTCTTAACCCTCTCCCCTCCTACTTCCCTATAGGGTAATATAGATTTTTTTTTTACCTGCATAAATATATACATGTTATTCCCTCTGAGTCAAATCCAATGGAAGAAGTAATGGTCACACATACCCCCTTATTTACTTCCACTGAAATAGATCTTTTGTACCTCTTCATGGGGTATAATTTACCCCATTCTGTCTCTCTCTTCCCTCTTCTAGTACAATCTTCTTTCTCACCCTTATTTTTTTTTCAAATATCACCCCATCAAAGTCAAGTTATACCCAAACCCTCTGTCTATGTATACTCCTTCTAACTACCATAATAGGTATATAATTCTTAAGAGTTGCAAGTATCATCTTTCCATGTAGGGATGTAAACAGTTTAAACTTATTGAATAACTTTTTTTTTTTCTGTCCTGTTTATCTTTTTCTGCTTCTCTTGATTCTTCTATTTGAAAATTTAATTTTCTTTTTTGTTCTTGTCTTTTCATCAGGAATGTTTAAAAGCCCCTTATTTCACTGAATATCCATTTTCACCCTTAAAGATTTTGCTTACTTTTGCTAGGTTATCAATTCTAGGCTATCTAAGCTCCTCCTTCTAGAGTATCATATTCCAAGATGTTTGATCCTTTAATGTAGGAGCTGTTAAATCCTGTATAATTCTGACTGCAGCTCTTTGATATTTTAATTGTTTCTTTCAGGTTACTTTCAGTATTTTCTCCTTGACCTGAGAGTTCTAGAATTTGACTATAATATTCCTAGGAGTTTTCCTTTTGGGATCTCTTTCAGGAAGTGATCAGTGGATTCTTTCAATGACTATTTTACCTTCTGGTTCTAGGAACTCAGGACAGTTTTCCTTGCTAACTCTTTGAAAGATGCTATTCTCTCTCTCTCTCTCTCTCTCTCTCTCTCTCTCTCTCTCTCTCTCTCTCATGGCTTTCAGGTATCCCAATAACTCTCCAGAATTTATTTTGTGGGTCAGTTGTTTTTCAAATTAGGTATTTTACATTTCCTTCATTTTCATGCTTTTTATTTTCTTTGACTGATTCGTGATGTCTTATAGAATCATTAGTTTCCACTTGCTCAATTCTAATTTTTAAGGAAGTGCTTTCTTCAGTTAGTTTTTGAATCTCTTTTTCCATTTGGTCAAGTCTACTTTTCAAGGAGTTGTTTTCTTCAATAGATTTTTGTACTTCCATTTCCATTTGGCTAATTTTACCTATAAAAAATTTTTTGGGGGAGCTAGGTGGTGCAATAGGGGGTACCAGCCCTGGAGTCAGGAGGACTGAAGTTCAAATCCATCATCATACACTTGACACATTTACTAGCTGTGTGACCCTGGGCAAGTTACTTACCTCCAATTGTCTTTCATTTCTCCCTCCAAAAAACAAAGTGGTTTTTCTTTTTCTTTTTACATTTTTGTTCTTTTCCCCCCAAGCTATTCACTCTTTTTTTCATTTTTCTCTTGTATAACTCTTATTTACTTTCTCAATTTTTCTTCTGCCTCACTTATTTGATTTTTAAACTGCTTTTTTAGCTCTTCTAGGAAGACCTTTTGCGCCTGAGACCAGTTCATATTTCTCTTTGAGTCCTGACATATAGGCATTTTGACATTATTATGCTCTTCTGAGTTTGTTTTTTCTTTCCTATTGCCACAGAAGTTTTATATAATCAAGGTTTTTTGTTTCTTTTGTGCTCATTTTCTGCATATTTAATGACTTTTAAAGTTGAAGTCTGCTTCTAGGTTGCAGGGAACACTGCCCCAACTTGCTTGCATGAGGGGTTTGGTCACTGGCTTTCTATGCCAGGCCCTCCAGAACTGGCAGCTCACATGTTATTCTGCGTTCCCCTGGCCTAGTCTAGCCAGCTGTACTGGGGCCTACTGGCCTGATAGGCTTCTCTGTATGGGTTGAAGACCTCAAAGCTGGCCCACTGTGCTGCAGAAGCATGGACTTCCAGGCCCCAGTTGCTGATCTGTGCTTATGTTAGGGGGCTCTCATTAGTTTGCCCAGACAGTGCCTGTGGTAGGTTTTGCTCCTCTTTTACTGAAGTAAGACAGACCTTTTCTATAGTCCTTTTAAGTTGTCTTGGGCTGGAAAATAGTGCTACCACATGCTTCTGTGGGTTCCATTGCTCCAGAATTCATTTTGAGGTGTGATTTCAAGTTGTTTTGAGGGAAATTGGAGAGAGCTCATGAAAATTCCAGCCTTTTTTTTCACCAACTTAGCTTTGCCTGTCTGCATTTAAGATTTTCAAGTCATTTTTATACATTATCTCATTTGAACCTCACAACAAGTAGTAAGATACTAAAATATTATAAAAAGTAGTTTCGAGAGGAAAGTTCAGATAACTGTGGGGGTCAATAAAGGTCTTGAGTAAGTAATATTTTAGGAATATCAATTAGGCAACTTGTGAAGGATGGATTATAGAGGGGAAACATGAAAATGATGAATACATAAACCTACATAAGGAAGTCATCTGTAGATTTATACTGTACTATGCAATTTTAGCAATTTCTTCTTTTCTCATCTACTAGTCTGCCTAGGAAGTAGCAAATATATTCCATGACTTCAAAGGATTACTATAGTATAAATTGCAACCATTTTCATCATTATTGGAAATAATAAAATTTGAATTTAAATTTCAACATGAAAATGGTTGCAGTTTATGTGCTACCATTCCTTTAAGGCATGAAATACATTTGACACTTTCTTAGAGGAGTGAAAAATAGGAAGAAGGAAAAGCTACTGTAATTTTCCTGTCTGTGTGTCTGCCTCACTCCCTCCTCTGTCTTTTCCTCTCTCCCTTTCTGTCTTTCTACCACCTCCTCACTCTCTTCTCTCTCTCTCTCTCTCTCTCTCTCTCTCTCTCTCTCTCTCTCTCTCTTTTTCTCTCCCTCTCACTCTCACTCTCACTCTCCCTCTCTTCTGAAGGACCAGCCTAACAATGTATGGAAAGATTCTACAATAATGCAAAGTTCACTGAATATGGCAATCCATGAAACAAAGAACTTTCAACTAAATTTGTAGATAGTTCCTAGGTTCTCCTTAGAGATTCAAATAAAAGAGTTGGAAGAATGGGTGATATTCCCTAAAAGGCAGCAAGAAGAAAAAAAAAATAATATTATAAATTGAGGTATATATAACAACAACTGTTAGAGAGGATCAAAAGGTTAAAAAGAAATCTGTGAAGAATTGGACATGATCCTCTAAACAAGTAATATCGTATGGTATAATTCTTGATGATTTCAATGTGAAATGTGAACAATAGTGATTGGAAAATATATGTGTTGAAAAAATACAGTTCAGGCCTCCTCTCCTGGATCCCCACCATGGAGAGGTCTGCCCTCTTCCTTTGGGGAAAGAGAATAAAACTATCTTTCCTTTCTCAAGATGCTTCTGATTTTTTTTATTTTTCTTGGGGAGGGGATTTTGGGGTCCCCATACGCCAAACAAATTTGGGGGCTCATCCAGGATCCCCCCACTTGTGAGCAACTGCTCCCCACTTCAGTCTCGAGGGAGGCGCCCTCCAGACACTTCTCCGGTGATCTCTGGACTTAGATGGGGAGTTCCAGCTCCACATGGGTAAAGTCCCAGAGAAAGGAACTTTGAGGAGGTACAGAAACATACAGAGAGGAACCAGGAAACTCCAGCCAGCTGGTGGAAAGAAGGACAGTCATGCAAACTATGTGCGCATAGCTCATGGATCTGCATGAAAGTAATTTTTTAAATGCTTGTTGACTGACTGACTTAGACATCCAGTCCAGATGGCCAATCCGAGGCCCCCATAGCTAAGTTGTCAAGAGAGCTAGCTGGGGTCATGTCTTAAGGCTCCTGATTTCCAATCCAGTGCTCACTCCACTTCTTGAGTTGGGAACCTCAAGGAAATGGTTAAAAATGGTCCCCTCTTGGACCTCCCTTTTCTCCTTTGCAAACTGAGGTGACACTAGATCAGTGGTTCTCAACCTGTGGGTCGCGGCCCCTTTGGGGGTTGAACGATCCTTTCACAGGGGTCAGAGGGGTCATCTAAGACCACTGGAAACACATATTTCCGATGGTCTTAGGCACCACAACACTGCTCCTCTATCCGTCTGCAGGTGGGTCCACCCACATGCAGATACACTCACATACAAGTATTAAAGTGTCACAGCATTAGGAAGGTTGAGAACCAGTGGAATTGATGGTGTCTGACATTCCTCCAGGCTCCAGAACTATAATCTAATCTAACCCTTGTGTTTTATAGAACCAGGGGCCCAGGGTTGCTCAAGGTCATGCATGTAGGAAATATCAGAGAAAAGATTTGAACTAAGATCCTCTGGTTCCAGAGTGATCTCTCTTGCACCAAAGTACCTCCCTCCTTTCCCTGACCCAGAGTATGTGGGGGTTTTTCTTTCCTGCTCTACAACCAGTCTCCACGCCATGCCCACTCTTCTCCTGCAGCCTGAAATGCCTTTTTGAATGTCAGGAAAGGCAAGGGTCACATCCCAGATGGTTCCAGGCAGGGGTTGTCTTTTGGAGAGAAACACAGCATCCTCTTCCCCCATCTCCATGTTCTTTTCTGAGTATTAGGATATTAACTGATCAATCACAACAATTAGCACAGGCCCATTTATCTGTTACCTTCCTCCTTTGTCAGCACTTTGAAGCAGCAGCTAATTCCTGGTTCCTGGATAGGACCTCCCTAATAAATCAGAGCCCCAGGGCACCAGGGAGGGAGAAGGATATGGAACAGTACTTCAAAGGCCGGAAAAACTCTGAAAATATTTCTTCACCATCATCACCTGCAATGGCTCTGGGCTTTGGTCCTTACTGCCTAACTGGCTGCTTCTTTTAGGCTGGAATCTCGCCATGCCCAGAAGCACATCTTTTGGGATGGGGGAAGGCTGGAGGAAGAAAGGAAGAGGTAGTCCCAAATGAATAGACCTCCAAGTGCAGCTGGGAAGGCGGGTCTGGGCAGGCCTGTGATTTAGGGCTAGGCGGTTCCTGAAAGAACTGGGAAGGTGCCTATTATTGTTTCTTGGGGCCAAGCTGGCCCCCTGGTTTTCAGAGATTTCTGTTTTCCTTCTTGGGAAGTTCTCTTCCCTTTCCCTCAGGGGAGAAGATCCTCTCACCTGTAGAGATCCAAGATCCTGTGTCTTTGAGAAGAAAGAGCTCTGAGGACAACAGAGAGAGTTAATATATTACATAAGATGTATTTTGAGAAAGGGGTTAACTAATTTCATTTCTTTTTAATCCTCAGTAGTTCAATTTACTTAAGTTAAAAATTCACTACAATTTTAAATGAAATAAAATGTGGTATTCTCTCTCTCTAAAAGAAAAAAAAGAAAAAATACAGTTCAGAATTTTAAAATGAAAGAAACCAAAGACTGGTAAACTAATTAATAATCTTACGCATGTATATCACGAGAATTTTTTTTTCACCAAGAGTTTCAGAAGGTGCTTTATGTGGAGTACACCCCCCCAAAAATTGACTCAATCTTAAACAAGAAATACTTTGACACTGATATGTGAGTCATTTCAAAATCAGCTATCAATATCAAATTTGTTCACTAAGTAGAAAGGAAAAAGATCAAAATGTATGATTAGAAGAAAGAAAAAAGTAGAACACATTCTATGAAATTATAAACAAAATCTAACCAATCTACTAAAAATAAAAAAAAACATATAAAAAGAAAGACATTGATTCTAATATCGCCATTTTCCCCCATGTTTAAACTAGTGTAAAGGAATTGCCTCTATGACAGTCCTGGACAAATGTCTTACCACTCCATCTACCTCAATTTCCTCATCTGTAAAATAGTGAAAATAATACCAGCTAGCTCCAGGGTTGTGAAGATGAATGAGATAGTATTTATAATACACTTTGCAAATCTTAATGAAGTAAATAAATACTATCTATTATTAATCCAAAATATACTAGAAACCACTTTAGGAATAAAAGAAAGGTATTGTACATTAGTATATGGGTAATGACTTGGAATCATGAAGAAATGGACTTATGTCTCAGAAATCAATTTTCTGCGCGGCCCAAAGCAAATCTTAATCCTTTCTTCCCTGGTGATAAGGATCTTGTACTCAATGTTCTCTGTGGTTCCTTTGAACCTTATTATATTTGATCATATGATCAATGACTTGATTTTCTTCTCTTACCAAAAGACATGAAAAAGAAAGGCCACAAAAATTTAGAATCTAAGCTAAGTCAAAAAATGATATAGAAGGAAATGTTGAAAAAAAAACTTAACGAAAAATTTTCTCACAAAATACCAAAGAATTATGAGATAGGAGTGGAGAAAGATGGGCTTATACAAATTTTCCCATGGGACCCAGCTAAGTGAAAGACCCTTACACACACACACACACACACACACACACACACACACATGTATACACATATTATATATATATGTATACACACATATACATATACATATACATAAAATTGGAAGGTGGGGAAATAAGTAGATGCACACACACATGCACACATGCAGGACAAATTTCTTTCTTATAGTTTCTCCCAACTGACCATCTCCTGAATTACCTTGTATTTGTTAAGATGATACAAGCTTCCTTATCTGGTGTAACCATGAAGATGAAGTTTATTAATGCATTAACAACCTCAAAGAAGATGCAAATCAGAGAAAAATACATACCTTCTAGGTATATTCCATAATTAGTGCAGATTCAAATGCAAGAGAAATTTTATTAGAATTTTATTTAATTTGTTAGAATAATTTTTGTTTAAAAAGTCTGAGATCCTATAGATTACCTGTTTGAAGTAGCAGTAGAGAGAGTACTAAATTTAGAGTAAAAAGACTTGGGATTGCATCTTAAATCTGATACTTATTAGCTGTATGGTCCTGGATAATTTTTTAAAAAACTTTTTGAGTCTCAATTTCCTCAACTTTAAAATGAGGACAATATTACCATCTACTTCACAGCGACGTCATGAAGCTCACTATTTTTATGTCATCAATTCGTTCAACAAATGGAAGGTTTCCTTCTCCTTAATTTACAGGTGATAAAGTGAGCATTGGTTTTCTAAACTGATTGGGAACCCATCTGTGGGAAACAAATGTATTTTTAAAATAGGAAATTACTCATCCTCTGATGTTATCATGATGGGAGGGACAAGAGAATTGAGCTGTGGATCAGGTACTGAGAAGCTGGAAAACAGCATCAGCTTCCCTCTCAAGCTAAGGATGCCTTTATGCCATAAATATAAAGAAAGAACACAGATCCAGCTTCTCTGGGCTGGTCTTTCTAAAGCAGTCAGTGTTCTCTCTCTCTGGCCATGAAATTATTTCTGTTGACTGCAGGGAGAAGAAAGCTTGGGAAAGACCTCTTTGAAACAGAATAATGCAGCTCTGGAGCATTCTGTGGGCATACATGATGGTCTGTGCCTCTGTTTATACGTTTTTCTGTGTTGTGTGTGTGCCTGTGCATGCACATGCTCATTTGTACATTGCTTTTCAGCTTTCCTCTCTTCTCTTGTGCATGTTATTTGTGGCTGTTGGGCTCTGGATACATTTAATAATATATTTTCATGATGACGAAATGTATTTTCATCAAATTTTCTCGTTGTTGGAAAAGGAATGATTTTATTTTCTATGATGAGAGATAGGTAGTTGACTTTCTTATGTAACTTTGTCCTCATTAATTAAAAATAGGGTATGAATGACTCTCCTCCAGTTCCTTCTCTAGCCCATCAAGAAAGGGGCAATATATTAGTAGTCTGAACAGTTGTATGTTTGAGCATGGGGGTTGGGATGTGTGCTTGTCTTACCAAAATGAAATCCAGACAGCTTATAAAGTATTAATGATCCCACAATGAGCAGAAGGCAATATAGCTTTATCTGTTCAGCTTCTCATTTTTAAGTGAACTATTTCAAAGTAATGAAACAAGTAGAAGACTGGAGAATTTCAGGAAAACTCAATAAGCAGCAGAGCAAAATCAATAGAATAAATCTCTTCTGTTAACATCAGTCAGTCTTAGCCACTTGCAGAAAGTAGTCTGGAATACAGACACATCAGAAAAAATATGTTCTTGTGAATGTGTTTTTTGTGCATGGGCACATACATTCATGGGAGTGAATTTAAGGGGGAGGAGAAATCTGCCACTAACACTCCTACCCCAATAGGTATGTCTCTGATGTATGATAGACATATTATTTATATCATTCCTATTATGCTTTTGAGGAGGTTTCAAATTATTTAACTCATCATTCCTTTGAGTCTTACAACTTGATGAAATATACATATATATGTGTATATATATATACATATATATATTATCATTGATTCATGGATCAGGAAGTTAAGGCTCAGAAAGGTATAGCAATTTGTCCAAGATCACACAGTCAATGAAGTGATGAACACATCACTCTAAATACTTATTCATAGGATTATATCACTGGAGTGGAAGGAACATATAGGGAAGCTATAGCATAACTCCTTCACTTTGTAGATAAGCAAACGTAGGATCGGAGAAGCTTGCTCTTCTCTAAGATTACAGAATTATAAATAGGGAAGTCAAGATTCAAACTCTGATTCCAAATGTATCATACTTTCCACTGAACCACTCTCTCTTTATGTTTCTAAATCCATTGCTCCTCCAAGTTATGGAAACGATATTGCGTAACTTTGATCATTTCATTGTCAATTTACAAATGATTCCTCATATCTAAAGGATTAATCCATATTTTAATTGTGGAAAGATCTCAGGTTACTACGAGTATTCAACATTCATTAATTTGGTATTCCTGAGCATGGGAAAGATACTCTGAATGAGGTAAAGTGATGCTTCTTTCCTTTGTTTCTCAGATGGCAAGTAGGTAGCATCCTTTTGGACCCTAATGGAAGAGAAAATAGTTTATGCAGAGAAAGTTTAAAAAAATACTAAAATATCAACTCTGACATTCTGTATAAGATCATGGGAAAAAAACTGACATCACTTGGCAAGTGTGAGTGTGTGAATTTCATTTGACTTTAGGCATAGGACCAGAAAGAGACCCATTTATGTGAATGTAAATGTGAGAATATAAGTACATGATAAAGATACCTTTGACATGTGTATAGGGAGAGTACATGGAGTATGCACGAAGTAGGATTTTTCCATTTTCATTGTAAATTATTCATATATAATAGGGAACATTTTTGGTAGAGTTACAGGAATACATCAAGTAGTTTAAAAATGAAATCTTTTCTTTTCCCATTTCAATAAGTTTATCATGACAGCCAAAATAATGGAGTCAAAAACTTGATCAGACGTATGTAGTCTGCATACTCACGAAGTCCATCATCTTGGCATCCCAGAGGATTTAATGCCATTTCAATCAGAAAATTGCCCCCAGACAAATGCAGTAATAAATTGGAGAAATCATTTCCAGCCTTTTCTTCTCCAGGGATAAGCCTGAACAAGTTGGGAAGTGAGAAAATAGAAATCATAATGAAATGGATGACACTCAGTCATCTACCTAGAACTTTGCTTATGATGTAGCAGAAAAAGGAGACCTTGTCTTGAAACAGCACATAAAAATGAGTGGGTGGCACAACTTTTAGTAATGGAATTGTTTAGTGGAATAAGCTAGAAAAAAGGTTTCTAATGAAGGATATATTCAAATGCTTTATAATTTGTTAAGGTTAATATTATATTTTCAAAATAGAAATCTACACTAAATTAAGTCAATATGCATTTACTCAGAGGTTATTTTTTTTGAGGCAACAATTCCAAGTAAAATAAATGATACTAACCTAATCATTTTAATAGTTCTTATCCTGGCATCTGTAACTCTTTTCCTCCTTTTTCAAACTAGGTTCAATCTGTCCCTACTAGTTCTCTAGATAAAGAAAGGGTGATAAATTTATCTCAATAGCTATAAAATTCCATCTCTGAAAGGTGCTGTAAACATATTTGTTCAGTATACCATTGTTTATGGTTTTAGAAATGTCTTGTGAATCCAGGTTCTACAAAGACACTGGGCCAAAAGAGTTTATTTCTGGACAGTTTGTCAGCAGAGAATAGCAAGAGAAGTCTCTGAGAAAGGGAAAAGGATGGTACAACAGAGCACCAGGAAGCCAGTGGTTTTATTCATGGCATGTAGCAGCAAATCAAGTCTTTACAGTGTGCCTGCAATGGAAATACTACCTTACTTTATTATATATGAAATTACAGTTTGCAATTTGTGTGTGTGTGTGTGTGTGCATTACTCTATCTGATCTTCATTTTAAAAGAACAAAAATAAAGCCTTCTGGGCACCAGGAAACTTTATGGATAATTTATAGAAAGATCCAAACAATTTCAACAGATGGTTTGCAAACTACGCCTGTTGAGTCATCATTTACACAAATGAGATTCCATTAAATATAGTTTTCAAAACAACTGCCTGTGGTTGTTTGGCAGATATAATTATCCATATCATTTATAAAGGGAGGGAATGAGACTCAGAAATGTTAACTTACTTCCCCAAGTTTATTCCACTAATATGAAGAAGAGTCAGGGCTAGAACCTTGGTCTTCTGATTTGAAACTTGATGTGTATTTGTGTGTGTGTGTGTGTGTGTGTGTGTATGTAGAAACAATATATTAACCACTTTTGATGATGTATACAACATTCTGTCCTACTATTTCTCCACCTCTATTTTAAGGAAGGTTATTATTATGATTTAGAATGTGTGTAAATAGCAATTGTTCTGTTTTTTGAGAAGTCTGAGTGTCCTCTTCTCCCATACAAATACCTACATGGTTTTAAACTTGGGTATCTTTTGTCTCAATTTTGACTAGTTTTTAGTCATTTAATGTGTGTGGCCTCAACCAAACTGAAATATGGGAAAGATTTCAATTTTGAAAAGGCCAAGGTCATCTACTATATGGGACCATCTATAACTCTGTAGGTGAGGGTGAGGCACAGCTCACCCTGACTTAAATCCAATTCACATGCAAGTTAAATCATCACCCTCCTCATGTCATTGGTTCTTTTATAGAATGAAAGAACCAGGACAAGAAGAAAGGGGGTGTGTTTCATTATCTGTTTTCTGGGACTATCCTTGCAGTTTCAATTTTTCAGATTTCTTTGTCCTTTAGTGTTTTTTTTTTTACATTGCTGTAGTCATTGTATATATTTTTTCTTGTGGTTCACCCCAGAGAAGTACATAAAAATCTTCCCATATTATGATTTTTTTTCATATTCATCAGATGCATATATGCTGCCTAGAGGCAGCTAGATAACACAGTGAATAAAATGTTCCCTGTGGAAAAAGGAAAACCAAAGTTCAAATCTAGCCCAGACACTTACTAGTTATATGACCCAGGAAACGTTATTTAAACTGTCTGCCTCAGTTTCCTCAATTATAAAATATAGATAATAATGGCACTTATGTACCTCATGAGGGTGTTGTAAAGATCAGATAAGAAAACATTTGTAAAATGTTTATCATTATGCCTAACATGTAGCAGGCACATAATTAATACCTGTCCATCCCCCCCATTTATAGCTGAATAATAATATTCAATTATGTTCATATAGCATAGATTTTTGGCAATAAATTCCATAAAATCACCCATTTTTCCCCAGTCTTCTGCTATCACAAGCAATACTTCTATTAAGAGCATGGAAAAGGGTTTTGGAGGTCCCAGGACTTTACTGATGATTTGTGCTGACCTCTTGCAACTTGTTTGTGGGTCTGTGTTGATTTCTACGTTGATGATTTGTGTTGAGTTTTCAGACTGTGTTGATGAGTCTGAATTGATTTCACGGGCAGATAGTAAATTGATGATGATGCCAGCAACGTGCATGAATATTATTGTGGCTCTGTCAAGCACTGTCTTCCCAGAAATAGGAACTGTGAAGACTTGAGGTGGACTGGACACTGTGAACTTCAATATGGAATGGGAACTGGGCAAGGAACTGGATGAAGAGCTGGACAAGAAGCTGGACAAGGAACTGGGAACTGCCTGGCTTTGAACCTAGGCAACAGTTGGAGCTGGGACCATGGAAGAGGAACCATGGAAGCTGAGAGCCAGCATCAAGTCAAAGAAAGAAAACTGAAGCTGAAAGAAAACTTTATTTGGAAACTGTGTACTGACTGAGAAGATTATGTTTACTATGACCTAGGGGTGGAGAACTTTGACTGTTGTACTTTGTGATTGAATTAAGGATTTTGTGATTGACTAAATGAATGTACTTTGTTGAAAACTTTGTGACCACTTTGGTGAAAACTATGTGGCCATTTTAGTGGTAAGTTGTTGAGTTGTGACATGGTGAATGCTGTATTTTGATTTTCTATGAATGTTTTGCTGTGATTTGTTACTGATTAAATAGAGAGATCACTATACTATATAATCAGAAACTTGAAAGCTATTCACAGCAGCAGTCTTCTGGAAACCTGCTCATTCCTGGCTTTACATTAACATAGACTCTTTCTGGGCTACAGTTTCCTCTTCTGAATTTGTATTGACTATCTCATAGGTCCCTTCTTGATCTAAATCTATGATATTATATATAATTAAGCTAATTATTTTGCCATGGTTATACTAAGCAATTTCCTCACATTGAATTTATTTCTGGATATATTGCTACTCTCTTGAACAATAGAGACAGGTATCCTTTTTAGGATTGCCTGGATATGTAAACAATAATCTTAACCCCAGGGCCTTGAAAAATGACTGAGGTAATCAGTAAAATCTAAATTAGAAATGGTTTGAGCATTGTCACTGAATATTTGTTGATTGCTTAGTGAATTAAAGAAGTTACTGGCTTTGCCTCTTTGGATCTCAGGGACAAAAGACAGTCCTTTAAGAATTTCTCCTTTTTCTAAGGAGATTGCTTTAGCAGGTATATTTCCTCTGAATTTACTGAATTGCAGAGTGGTTAACTGACTCAAATAGTCATAAGGTCCTTTAGAAGATTTTCTTTCAAGAGGAATGAAGAAGTTTGATAGATGAAATTATCTCTATATACAGAGGCAAATATTTTTTTTTCTATTCTTTTACTGTCTAGTGTATTTATGCAAACCTTTGGGCGCTCAAGGAATATTACCAGATCACTGGTATTATAAGAGAGAATGACATCAAATAATTTCATTTACTTAAAATACCCCATGGTTAGGCCAACACATTACACATTTGCACATACTTGGACATTGCCCAAGAATTTTATGATTTATAGGGTCACCAATACTATTTTCTTATTCCAGAATTCTGTTTTTCATCACTTAATACTCACAATTTTAAAGAGATTGTCTATTTGGGGTTTCAGGTTTTGGTCTAGAAAGTTAAAAATTAGCTAGGAGGGGAAGGGAGCACTGCAGAACTATTTAGTGAGTCTATTAGAAGATGACTGGGAAGCAGAAAGTGAAGTTAAATATGACTAGGTCCTGGTAGGGGCCCAAGTGAGGCACTAACCAATTCGTTTAGTGGGGTGCCAAAAAAGACAATCTGGGATGAGTTAAATCCTGCAGAGTATAGTCTCTAAGCTGGGCAGCAAGGAAGCTGAAGGAAGATGGGCAAGGAATGGGAAGCAGTGCAATGAGCTGAGTCATCCTCAAAAGTTAGGAAGATCATGATTCAAATCTTGGCTCTGATAACATGTTACGGTATGGAACCCTGGGCAAGTTATCTCAATTCTCAGTGCTCTAGGAAACCCTCTAAAACTGTACGTTGCAGAGAAACTAAGGACTTCATTACTGGAGGGTATTCCTCCTATGGGGATTCCCAATATCTGTGAAATCATAGCTCCTGGTTTACATAATGAAATTAACTTTTCGATCATAGAAATTTTTCTAAAAAAATTTTAAAAAGTATCTCAAAACTTTTCCCTTTATAGGTGTATGGAGGTTTGACTTGCAATAAGGTGATTCTCTTTTTAGATTTTCTATTTTTAGATTTGCATTTGAAGTTTCCATATTTCATGGTACAATGATTTCTGAAGTAGTTGTGCAGTAATAAAGTTTAGTTGTATTGAATGCCTGCTCATCTCTTGCCACTTACCAAGAATGAAGACATATTGTGATGACAATTACAGGATGCCACTAAAGATGAAAAACTGTGTAACTGTACTTGATAGACTCAAAGAAACAACTAAATGTACCCTTGGAACTAGAAACTGATGAGATTTGTATGTAGAATGTTTACTCTGGAATATATTACATTGTTTGAAGTTTGCTAGCTTATAGAGTGACCTTTCTGTACAGATAAAGTTTGGTTTTCTCTAGGAGAAATTAAGGTAGAGTAGGCTATGTATAAGATGATGTGATCCTGGTTGTCTGTCTGGCTTCGTTGAACACATGCAAATATTCATGGGATGCATGGGCATACATACATGCATACATGAATGTATAAAACATAAATCCACCTCAATATAAATTATCCATACACACATAGAAACATACAAATGTGTATATGTATGTATATATGTGTGTATGTGTGCATATAGCACAGTAAGGTCCATTACCATCACTATCCCTGCTTCATGTATGATGGCAAAGGCTTTGGATTAACTTTTAACACTATTCAAAGCATCCTTCTACTTCATCTTGTGGACACTTCCTCCAATGATATGAAGATCAGTGTTCAAGAATTTAATCTTTGTATTTAGGAAAGGCCTGATTAAATACATGCCTTCAATCAGTAGCATTAAAGAAAACATCATCTGTGTCTTCTAAGATCTGTAATTAACTCTCTATGATTATATAATCTAAAATATCACTCTAGTTATCTTAGAGCAGCACTTTTATCTCTACATTAAACATAAAAATGTTAAATGGGCAGTGGTTAACAGTTTTGAAAAGTCTAAGGAGATTCTTTGTCATATTCTGAAAACATACTCTGGCATGCATATCCCCTTAGTTATTATGTCAGATCACATTATAACATCCTTGAAATTTGTCAACAAAAAGTAACTAAACACCACTACTTAAGTCTTCATCTTTTGAAAACTAATAGATGACTTCCCTTCCCCCATAATGCATCTCTTAATAGCTAGCACTTACATAGAGTTTGAGAGTTGCAATGTGCTTTACATATGTTCTCTTATTTATTTTTCACAGCAAACTTGTGATGTAAGTACTATTATGAGCCCCACATTTAAGATAAAAAACAAACAAATGAACAAACTAAGAGAAGTTGAGACTGGGCCCGGGTCACACTGGTAGTATCTAAGTCAGGATTTGAACACAGGTGTTCTAGACTCAAAATCAAGGTTTCTATGGCAATGGTTACAGTTAATTGTGTGAAATTCTAATTATACTGCATATTGTCTATTTGTACATATCTGTTTGTGTGTTTTATCTCGCATTATATTGTGAGCTCCATAAAGACACTGTCTTCTATCATTCTTTATATCCCCAGTACTTAGCATAGTAGCTGATATACATAATAGAAACTTTATAAATGCTTATTCATTTAGCTCATACCTTAGACTGAACATGGAGGAAAAGATCAGAAAAACTACTTGAGCTATTAAAATTATTCAAGCACTCTCATAATGAATTAGTTGCTCAAAAAATTTTCTTTTATGGTAAAATCACTGTGTCATGTCACAAAATGGTCATCTTGTTGGCCATCCTGAATGAAGTCCGCTTGGTAATTCTTCATGTGAAACTATATTCAATAGCCTGGAATTTATTCTATCATTTAAAATATTGTGATGGAGGCAACACAGTATAACCTGTCAAAGTCAGCCACTACTACATGTGATATCAAAGAATCCTTGGTTAAGAATCTATCTTGATTTTAAGGAATCATTTTAGGGGAAAGTGAACAAAGCAGTGAATCATCATTAATGTAATATCTATGAAATGCAAAGTACTGTTGCCAGGTACAAGAAAGATACAAATTTTAGTTGATACAGTCCTTGCCCTTAAAGTATTGTAACCAAATGAGATTTACTGGCTGAGATATACTATACCTCAAGGTATTCACCTGAAGTACTTTTTGTTCCATTTCAAAATCCATGGATTCTGACACACAATGTGAAGATTGTATACCAATGGAAACCATGATAATGGATCTTTATTTACTTTGATTTACGCTAATGAATTTTCCTATCTAGCAATTTGCTTAAGGGAAATGTGAAGTGATGGTGTCAGCATATATTCCCAAATAGTATAACCATGGTAATGTAACTACCTTAGTTGTAATAAATAATATAAGATATAAAATAAGATAATAAATCTTAAAGCATATTGTTCAAAGAGTCTATAGTGAGAAAAGAACTAAACAGAGAACCAGAAGACCTGGGTTTGTTTGAATCTAGTCTCTGACATTCATTCTGCTTTTGAGCAAATATAAAGAAATGTTTTTGAACTCTTTAGACTATATTGCCCTCATTTGTAAAATAGATAAAATAATTCTAGTATTATCTACTCACAACTTAAAAAAAAAATATTTATTCGTCTCCTCTGTCTATCTAAATACCTATCTCTCTATCTAAAGACCTATTCTCCCCATCTTACCCAGGCTAGAAATATGGAGTAGAGGGATAACGTATTCAGAGGCTTGTTTCTGTTACTAATCAGGATGGGAGACCTTTCTATTTCTGATCTGGGCTGGTTTGTGCTCAGAGCTATGGAGCTCAAGAAATCCATCATCCTCGGCCTCCCAGGTAGCTGAGATTACAGGCATGTGCTCAGTTTTTGTTTCTGGAAAGAACTTAGAAAATTTGAAAAATGGAATATGTAATATAATATATATGAGTTATTCTGTGTTTGAGTGTTACTATGAAACAACACAGAAAATTTAATTCCTTTAAATTCCAATGGTTTATGAATTTTAATTCTGGAGTTAATGTGGCAGTAATTTTGAGTATTACATGATTAGAATTCAGCCATATTACTTGTCTCTTACTCATTACATGAAAACTAGCACTTTTAATAATATGAGTGATATTACTGAATTTCAGCCACATTGACAAGTAGAATGAGTGATATTTAATATTGTTATATCTTGAAACAGGAAATTTTAAAGCATAGTATATTAACCCCACTTTTCTGTGTCATAAGCCTCTGTGGTAGTGTGATAAAGCTTCTAGCACCCTTTTCAGAATGACATTTTAAAACTAAAAAAACATAAATTACATAGAATTTCAAAGGAAACTTATCATATTTAAATACAGTAACATACACACATATATATGCATGTAGGTACATATTGTATGTATTTTACCTAGGTTAAGAATCCTTGGGTAAGAAATTAATTTCTTTTGGAAATTAATTTAAATGTGACATTTTATGCACAGTTTTTGCAACTGTCAGGTGATCTTGTGAAGAGGACTAATGTTAGACTCTCTAGGGTAAGGTGACTGTACAAAGTAATATATGTAATTTTCATATATGTTGTGTATAATGTGTGCATAAGAATCGTTACTTTTTTAAAGAAAAAAAAAGCTCCAAGTCAATAAAAGCAAGATTACTAGTATGGCAAATATGTTCCCTATTTATGTCAACTGACAGTGACTACAGCACACTGATTATTTAATATGCTATTATAAAGGAGGTCAAAATTGAATTCATTTGAAAAATCATGCAGACATGACTTGTCACCATCACTGTCAATCACCTAAGTTTATGACACAGATGAGTTATGTGGTCAAGTTTCATATTGCGTATGAACAAAGAGTTTTTTTTTAAGTTTGAAATTATATGAACTTTTTAGGATGTGGAAAATAAAAATGCCATGATATCTCTCATATTCCTCATCATCTTTCATTTTGATGAGTATCATAAATAGGTTTCAAAAAAGGATACTTAAAAGACAA
>CM053591.1:113698525-113718716 GCA_028646515.1 Pseudochirops corinnae | reverse complement strand
TATAATTTGAAATTGCAATAATTATATTTAAATGTAAATATTTTCTCTAAAAAAGAAGTGATATTCTTTTGTGATAAATAAATACATAACTGATTTGTAGAGAAAATCCAGTGGTTTAGCTGAACAGAGATAACATAAGGGGAAGGAAAAAATTCATAAAATATAATCTATAATCACCAGGATTCATAAGCAATTGTAATGGTTTTGTGCAAATCTTTACTGGAAGATAACATAATACCTAATAATATAAATATCTTGAAAGTATAATGCAGAATACATTGGCAAAATGAGATTTTTTTCTTCAGAAAATTAGACATGTTTTTAGTAAGCAAAGACATTTTCCCCATAATCATGATTCTTACTTTAGAGGACTTCACAGTCAAATGGCTATGACTTCATATAAAATTGCTTATTTGCTAATGAAAAAAAAGAGAGCTTTATTTCATGGAAGAGACATTGGATCTATGTGCAACTATCAATACATTCAATATGATTTTTGGTGAATGATATGCAAAGTAGTCTATAATGTTCCTATTTACAGATAATATAGTGAGTAGGAAAATTACTTTTATTTCTGAGGACCATTGTGACCATTTAATGGAGGTACTAAAATCTTCTGATTTACAATGAACATGGAAGAAACAGTAAATCTAAAAAGGATGTACTTTTGGTTACATAAGTGCAATATGTTTGTTAAAAGTGATATTGGTAAAGATGTTACTTTCCAAGTCTATTTGAAGCATTGCCCCATCAAGAGAAATATTCAATTTTGTTGATGGATTTTTTTTAATGAAAAAGATTTAATGTTGAAGAATTTTATTAGATTTTGCAATGGTGCAGTTCACTTAATGTCAAAATGAAATAAGCTTATGAGTACTAGTGAAAAATGTGGTACTTCTGCTACTTGGACACATCACATGCTTCGCAGACAACTGCTTCAATGAAGAAATATAGGTGAAGAGCAACATACTCTTTTAAAGTTGTTGAAGGAGTAACAAACATTTTCTGAGAGTAAATTATGTAGGAACAATCTTTGCAACCTTGTGTACAATATGTGGGCAGAGTATAAAACCAGATACCATTTTGGTAGTGTAAAGTACTTTTGAAATGCTTATTAAAAGTATTGATGATAACAATAATTTTAAGGTATACATATAAAATGTTAGGGGGATTTAACCAAATACAGATTTGCTACATTCTATATTGCGTGTTTTAAGATTTGGTTGTGTAAAAATTGTCATAAATTATTAAATTATCCATAAATATAATACAAGCTAAAATAATCTGCAGAGACTATTTATGAGTAAATACAGACAAGTAAATGGCATTATATATAGTGCTACATCTAGAGTCAAGAATATCTGAGATCAAATCCAGCTTCAGACACTTACTGTATGACCCTGGACAAGTCATTTAACCTGTTTCCTCAGCTATAAAATAGGAATAATAATAATAGCATATTTCTCACAGTATAGTTGTGAGGATAAGTGAGATATGTGTAAATTGCTTTGTTCATTACACAAATACTAGCTATTGTTATGCCAAAATATACTGGAGCCCCTCTTATGTAATGAAAGAAAGGCAGTGTGTAGCAGCAAGCACCCTAGCATACAGGATGGCTGCTAGCACAGGTTCTTTGATGTGCTTTTCTAAAGGAAAGTAACTCAAAAAGGGTTAACAATCTTAGTTTAATCAAACATATATCATTTACCTAGTTCAGAGGAAAAAGTCAGCACCCTGAAACTCAGAGAATACAAATATGTTACAAGGAAACAAAAAACAAACAAACAAAACCGCAGACAGAGAAAATAAAACAATTCAGCAGACCAACAGAAAGGGCTTCTAGATGTCTGACCATCACATACATAGCTAGTCACCAGAAAGAAAAGCAACAACATCTGGGTTTTCAAAGCCAGGGTGCTCAATGGCTGCCCAGAGTCTCATCTGGCCAAATCACACAACTCTTCCCAAAGTGAACCCCAAAGCAAAACCTCATCAAACAAAAGCTGTGCCTTCTGAAAAACAAGCCTCCCACCACAGGCTCCATGTGACCACATTTAACCTATTAGGAGGCAGAGTTTATTTTCAAATCAGGAAAGGTCCTCAAATTCACCTAAGTCTATCATGGGGGCAGTAAAAATCTTCAAATTCCCACTGCCATTACACAGTGTGACACATTCCAACTTTCCCATATCTATTTATGAAACTAGTTTATCTACATTTTTATCAAAAACATTTTTAATGAAGAACCACCAGGAAACTGACAGAACTCTTTACACCCACTACTTTAAAGCAGAATTCATCTTAATAGTCACACAACTGACAAAAGAAGAATACAAAAGCAATCACACTTTGTGGTGGTTTGTTCTATTTAAAATGTCATTTGACTCAGAACAAAATGCCACTCTCCTTAAAGATGCACCTCCAACAAGGTGGCATGCTTGTCTTAAAATGACCAAGTTTCCTCAGTAGATGTAATAGCAGACATGATTGTTAAATAAACTTTTGATTTCCAATATTAAATGACCTGAAAGACTTAGGCTTGCTGAAAGAATTTGCCACCATAATGAAGGAGATACAACTTAGAGTTCAAATTGAAGAGAGAGATCCCAGATGTTCTTATCTGTGGCTAACATTAGGTTGATTGGATCCATCTTTAGAACATTACATAGCTTCCTAAATGAGATCCATAAGCATTCAAAAGAGTTCAGCCTAATTATCTACATAGGGGAAAAAAAAAAAGGATAAATACTGCCTATTGTCTAGAACATAAAATGCATTTGTATAGTGGCACATGAAGTTGGTTCATCAGTGCATATAACTTCAACAGATGCTGCATATAGGCAATTGAGTGGGCCCAGAACTGAATGAAAGGAAGAGGACAGGAAATATTGTATTTGGAGAATAGTATGGTACCATTAATGAGTATAAAGTTCTTCTTGAAGAAAATTTTTAACATAATACTCTAGAGCAACACTTTTTATCTGCTACAGGAATTGATATTTTTAATTTGAATTACAGGAAAGTTAAGATGGTGGAGTAGAACTCCATGGCAAGAACTCACATGAACTTTCCCAACATTTGCCTCCAAGCAACTCTTAAAATAATGCCTCAAAAAAAATTCTGGAGTGGCAGAGTTGAGAAAAGGTCAGGGTGAGACATTTTCCATCCAAAGAAAACTTAGAATGTCTACAGAAAAAGTCTGTTACACAGGGTAGTGGTTGGTAGGTTTGGAGTGGATCACAGGTCTTTGTGGCAGCAGGCTTGGAATGCAGCTCCAAAAGCAGCAAAAGAAGCAGTAATTTTGGGAGTTCTTCACTAATAGTCAGTAAGACAGTTGAACAACTGGTCAGAAAGAAATTACAAAAAAACCTTTGCTGGTGCTGATTTCAGGATCTTGTTGCATTGTCCATACACGATACCAACTTCCACTTCCAGGGCTAAGAAGACCACTAACACATGCCTCCACAGGAGAGCAGGGGACCTAGTCACAATGCCAGGGCAGAGAATAGTACTTGTGGTCACTGACAAGGAAGCAGGGGCCCTGGTCTCACTTGCAAGGAAGAAAGGAAAACTAATACTTGCATCTGCTACAAAGCAGGGGCCCTAGTCATAGATCCAAAGACAAAAGGAGCATAAGCACTTGTTGCTACAGGGATAAAAAGTCCCATCCTATGTAAACACCAGAGCACAGGCCAGAAGAGCAGTGACAACACCTCTTCTGAGAGCATACAGCCTTGGAAGCACCAAAATATAGAGAACTTCGGTATAAATTCTGAAAATAGCAGCATGGAAAACCTAAAGTTTGTGACAATGATCTTCCATCAGAAGAGGAGAGCCAAACATTAACATAAAGTTAAACATTTTTTAAAAAGGCTCAAAAATGAGCCAAGCCAGACAAACAAACAAACAAACAAAAAAAAAGAACCTAACTGTAAAGTCACAATAGTGACAAAGAAGATCAAGACACAAACTCAGAAGGCAACAATGTCAAAACAACTACAAACAAAACCTCAAAGGCAGCTTTGAATTGTACACAAGCCAATAAGAATTCCTGGAAGAGTTCAAAAAGGATTTTAAAAATCAAATTAAAAGAGTAGGAAAATTTGGAAAAAGAAATTAATGCATGCATGAAAATTATGAAGAAAGTCAACAGTTTGATAAAAGAGGCACAAAAAATAGTGGAAAAATCCTTTAAAACAGAATTGGTCAAATAATAAAAAGGAGAACAAAAATGCACTTTAGAGAAGAGCTTCTTAAAAATCAGCTTCCTAAAAATCAGATGAGGAAAAAAAGTTGCAAAAATGCATTAAAGAAAAGAACTCCTTGAAAAGCAGTGTTTGTTATTCTGTGGTTTTTATTGTATTCAACTCTTCATGATTCCATTAGGAATATTTTTGGAAAAAGAAAAATGGAGTCCTTTACCATTCCCTTCTCCAGCTCATTTTACAGATGAAGAAGTGAGGCAAATAGAGTTAATTGACTTGCCCCAGGTCACACAGCTAGTCAGTGTCTGAGGAATCTTCAGACTCTAGGCCTGGTACTTTATCCACTGTGCCGCCTAGCTGACCCTCCCAAGTAGAATTGGCCAAATGGGAAAAGAGACACTAAAACTCATGAAACAAAATAATTCCTTAGAAATTAGGGTTGGCAACTGGAAGCTAATGACTCCATGAAACATCAAGCAACAGTAACATAAAGTCAAAAGAAATTTTAAAAACACAAGAAAATGTGAAAAATCTCATTGGAAAAACTACTGACCTGGAAAATAGCTTAGAGAAAGATAATTTCACAATTATGAAAGCAATGATTTAAAAAAAAGGGGCCAAGACCATTATATGCCAAGCATTTATCAAGAAAAAACTGCCATGCTATCCTAGAACCAGAGAGCAAAATAGAAATGGAAAGAATCTACTATTCACCTCATGAAAGAGATCCCAAAATGAAATCTCTAGAGAATATAATATCTAAATTCCAGAGCTCTCAGTTGAAGGAGAAAATAATGCAAACAGAAGGAATTAATTCAAATATCACAAAGCCACAGTCAGGCTAAGACAAGAGTTAGCAAATTCAGCTTCCATGTTAAATGTTTCTTTCTTTGTTTCTTTGTTTCTTCTTCTTCTTCTTCTTCTTCTTCTTCTTCTTCTTCTTCTTCTTCTCTCTCTGTCTCTCTGTCTCTCTGTATGTATGTGTGTGTGCTTGTTTGTGAGACAGAGACAGAGAGAGACAGAGGACAGAGAGAATAAACAGGAAAAAATAGAAATAGGATGGAGGGAAATACACAGTAATAATAACCATGAAGGTTAAATGGGATGACCTCACCCATAAAATGGAAACTAATATCAGGATGGATTAAAAACCATAATCTAACAATATGCTGCTTATAATAAACATACTTGGAATAGAGTGATGGAGCAAAAATAAAGGACTGTAGCAGAATCTGTTATACTTTGGCTAAGATTTAAAAAAAAATCAATGATATTAATCATGATCTCAGACTAAAAAAAAAGCAAAATTACCTAATTAAAGGAGATAAACAGGGAAGCTACAGTTTGCTAAAGAGGAAACACAAATGATGAAGTAATAACAATAATAATCATCCATATGCCAAATGGCATAGCATCCAGATTCTTCAAGGAATAGTAAAATGAGTTAAAGGAGGAAATAGAAAAAAAAAAAACTATTCTAATATAGTTACACTTCCATCAGAGCCTTATATATCTAACAATAAAGTAAACAAGAAAGAAGTTAAGGAGACTCATACATTTTAGAAAAGTTAGATAAGATAGACCTCTGGAAAAAATGGGAATAGAAAGGAATATATTTTTTTTTCTCAACTTTGCATTTCAACTTCACAAAAATGGACCATGTAGTAGGGCACAAAAAACTTACAATCAAATGCAGAAAAGCAGATATATTAAATGTATCCTCTTCACACTAATTCAATAAAAATTATTCAGCCAAGGTCCATGGAGATTTAGAATAAAATTAATTGGAATTAAATAACCTAATGATAAAAAAAATGAGTAGGTCAAAGCATAAATCATAGAAATAATCAATTTTGTTAAAGAAAATGGAAAAATGAGAAAACAGTAAAATTTATGGGGTGTAGGCAAAATTTTTATCTCTAAATGCTAAATAGAAAGTACAGATCAATGAAGTGGGAATGGAAACTAAAAAAAAGCAAACTAGAAAAGGAGCTAATGAAAAATCCCCAATTAGACACCAAAATGGGAATGCAGAAAATAAAAGAAAAATAATAATAAACTTGAAATTAAGTAAAGTAGACTAATAAATAAAACTAAAAGCTGATTTTATTATAAAACCAATAAAATAGATTATAAGTTGATAATGGTTAATTTGATTTTAAAAAGAAAGAAAAAAACAAAATTACCAGTATTAAAACTGAAAAGGGTGGGGGCATAGCCAAGATGAAAATAAAAGCAGGGGCTTGCTTGAGTTCCCCTCCAAATCCCCTCAAATACCTGTAAAAAATGACTCTAAACAAATTCTAGAGCAGCAGAACCCAAAAAATGACAGTGAAACCAATTTCCAGATGAAGATAACCTGGAAGGTCTACAGGAAAGGTCTGTAGCAACAGTCTGAGAGACGACCACAGATTGGGACCTAGCAAACCTATAACAGGTCTGAGGGAACTGAATCACTGACAGTTTCCCAGACTTCTGCAACGAGAAGGGGAATTTGAAGATCTTCCCAGCCCATTAATAGCTCTAGGAGGGAGTATGAAGACCTCCCCTACTTTGAAAGTAAATTCTGCCCCATGATAGGCTGAATCTAATCACATGGAGCCAGTGATGGAGTGAATTTGCTGAGAAGCAGAGCCCACAGGAAGCTTGTAGTGAGAGAAAGCCAGATGGTGGGGGAGAAAGGAGGACGTGAGACATGGAGACAGATAGGCTCATGAGTAGATATTGATCTTTCATTGGTTTGTGGGAAGGCTGAAGGATGCTATGCCTCTCAGTGTTATTATGACTTCGTAGTATCTTTGGTACTGTGATGGAATCAGCTTACTGCTTTTGGGATTTGGTTTTCTGGTATCTAAATAAATGCTTCAGTTCTGTCCTCTACCTGGAGAATCTGGTATATTTTGTAATCAAATGCAATGCACTACTTATAGTCGCAGTCTTTATTGTGATTGTGGGGACTGTAAATATTGCATTGGCACTACAACTTCACAACCTACAAACACCAAAGACAAATTAGAAGGTCAGTAGGAAAGATTTGTCAGACCTCAGTGAAAGAGGAGCACAGTCAAGATTCAGCCCTAGGGAAACTGTGGTGGTGTTGGCAGCAACTGCTTCTGGAACTCTTAGCCCACAGACAGTGGGTGAGTTGAGTGGCTGATCAGAGGAGGATTATAGGGATCTCTTTGATGGCCCTGAGGCAGGATTCTCTTGCTTTGACTGTGCTTGGATCTGGGTCACAGTCTTGGGTGGTGATCTTGGGGTGAGGAGGAGTGTTGGTGTAGCACAGCTTGTGGCTGTAGTGGAGAAGGAACCCTCCTCACAATTCCAGGGCAGAAAATACCACTTGTGGTCATGCACAGACCAGAGCACAGGTCAGGAATGGTATAAACACCTCTTCTTTCATCATATCACCATGGTAGAACTAAAAATTTACAGGCCTCTAGAAGTATCTTAGAAAACAGTTACACAAACCCCCTGAAATTTGGAACAGGACACCCTACACACTGGAAGCAGAGTCCTACCTTAACAAAGAATTGAAAATCAAGTAATTCATTGGTAAAATGAGCAAACAGCAAGGAAAATATCTCAGACTATAGAATCTTACTTTGGTGATGAAAAAGACCAAAACGTACAACCAGAAGAAGACAATAAAGCCAAATCTCCTATATCCAAAGCCTCCAAGAAAAATATGAGTTGGTCACAAGCCATGGAAGGGCTCAAAAAGGATTGTGAAAATCAAGTAAGAGAAGTAGAGGAAAAATTGGGAAGATAAATGAGTGTGATGAAAGAAAATAAAAAAAAACCTTCAATGGCTTGCTAAAAGAGACCCCAAAAATATTGAATACAATAACACCTTAAAAAAACAGATTATCTCAAAATACAAAGAGGTTCAAAAAGCCAATGAGGAAAAGAAGGCCTTAGAAAGCAAAACTGACTAAGTGAAAAAGGAGATACAAAAGCTTATTGAGGAAAATAATGCCCTAAAAATGGGATGGAGCAAATGGAAGCTAATGACTCTGAGAAATCAATAAATTATAAAACAAAACCAAAAAGATGAAAAAAAAAGAAAACAGTGTGAAAACAATTAAACTGGAAAATAGATCCAGGAGAGATAATTTAATAATTATTGGACTACTGGAATGTCATGATAAAAAAAAAGATCCCAGACATCATCTTTCAAGAGATTATCAAGGAAAATTTCCCTGATATTCAAGAACAAGAAGGTAAAATAGAAATTGAAAAAATCCACCAATTGAAAGAGATCCCAAAAGGAAAACTCCTAGGAATATAGTAGCCAAATTCCGGAGTTCCCATGTCAAGAAGAAAATATTACAAGCAGCCAGAAAGGAACAATTGAAGTACTGTGGAAGCACTATCAGGATAACACAAGATTTAGCAGCTTCTATATTAACGGATCTAAGCGCTTGGGACACAATATTCAAGTGATTAAAGGAGGTAGGATTAAAGCCAAGACTCACCTACCCAGCAAAACTGAATATAACCCTTAAAGGGGAAATTTACATTAAACGAAATTGAGGACTTTCAAGCATTCTTGATGAAAAGACAAGACCTGAACAGAAAATCTGACTTTCAAATACAAGACTCAAGAGAAGCATTGAAAGGTAAACAGGAAAGAGAAATAATAAGTGACTTATCAAAGTTGAACTGTTTACATTCCAACATGGAAAGATGATATTTATAACTCATGGGACCTTTCTCAGTAATAGGGTAGTTAAAGGGAATATATGTTATAGACAGAGGATAGAGGGTGAGTTGAATATGAAGTGATGATATCTAAAAAAAAATATCAAGGGGTGATAGAGTAATGTACTGGGAGAAGGAAAAGGGACAGGTAGAAAGGTATAAATTATCTCATACAAAAGAGGCAAGAAAAAGCTTTCACAGAGAAGCGTAGCACCAATACAATATTTAGAGTGCCCATGATCATGATAAAGACCATGACTATAAATATCGCATGGCATTTGATCACAAAATATACCAGATTCTCCAGGTAGAGAACAGAACAGAAGGATTTATTTAGACACCAAAATACCCAATCCCAAAAACAGTAAGCTGATTCCATCATAGTATGAAAGATATTCAGAAGCCATAATAATTCTGAGAGCCACGGCATCCTTCAACCTTTCCACAAAACAATACAAGATCAATATTTACTAACAATCATCTCTATGTCCTTGCTTCAACCTCCTCTCTCTCTCCCACCTTCTCTCTGGCTTTGACCAGTATCCTATGGGCTCTGCTCCCCTTCAGCAAATTTCTCCCACCGCAAGCTCCATGTGACTACATTTAGCCTATTAGGGAATAGAGATTATGTTCACAGCAGGGGAGCTTCCTGTGGGCTATGCTCCACCCTTTAGCAAATTCCCTCCATCACAGACTCCATGTAATTATGTTCAGCCTTTCAGGAGGCAGAGTTTACTTTGAAAGCAGGGGATGTCTTTAAACTCCCCCTTAGGTCTATTAAGGGGTGGGGAAGATCTTCGAATTCCCATTACCATTACGAGAAGGGGAAGGAGGGGAGGTGAGAGGCAATGATTAAAGCTTACTTTCATGAGATTTGACTTAAGGAGGGAATGACATACATACTCAACTGGGTTTGGAAATCTTTTACTTTATAGGAAAGTAGGAGTGAAGGTAATAAGAAAGGGGGATAGTAGAAGGGAGGGGGAAGTAATAAGAGAGAGGGCAGATTGGGAGAGTGGATAATCAGATTAAAACACTTTGAGGAGGGACAGGGTCAAGGCAGAGAATAGAATCAATGGGGCAAGATAGGATGGAGAGAGATTTAGTTGCTCTTTCACAATATGACTATTATGGAAGTGTTCTGCAGAACTACACATTTATAACCTATAGTAAACTATTTGCATTCTCAAAGAGGATTGGTAGGAAGAGAAGAAGGGAGAGATTGGGGAACTCAAATTTTTAAAAAGAATGTTAAAAACTATTTAACATGCAACTGGGAAATAAGATATATAGCCAATGGCTATAGAAATCTCTCTTGCCCTAGAGGAAGATAGAAGAGAAGGGGATAAGAGAAAGTGGGGGTGGGGTGATAGACGGTAGGGCAAATTAGAAGAAGGGGTAATCAGAATGCACACCATCTTGGGGAAGGGGGAAAAGAGAGATGGGGAGAAAACTGAGAACTCAAAGTCTGGTAGAAGTAAATGTTGAAACCAAAAAAAAATTTAATAAAAAGACTGAAACATAAGAAAACAATGAAAAGAGTAATTTGACCAGCAATGAAGATGAAATTAAAACAATAATTATAGTAGCTATTTTGCCCAGTTGTATGCTACAAATCTTACAGTCAACAAATTGGAACAAGTGACAATGCCTGAATACTTACAAAAATATATATTGGGGGAACACAATCAAGATGGCAGCATAGAAGCAGGAAAACTCTGTGGCTCCCCCCCTAACCACCTCAAATACCTACAAAATATGACTCTAAACAAAATTTAGAGATACAGAACCCACAAAGTGACAGAGAGAAGCAAATCTCCCGCTGAAGGCAGCCCAGCAGTGTACCTGAAGGGTACATCACAATGTGCTGGGACTTGAGCCCAGCCCCACATGAACCTTTGGTTTTAGCCCCAGGGTGTCCAGGACCAGCCTCTGCTGGAGCATTCAGGAGAGTGGATCACCAGCAACAGTGGCAGTTTCCAGAATTATCAACCCATAGATGCCAAAGACAAAGTAAAAGGTCAGTGGAACTCTCCTGGATCTGGAGGGGACTGTGTGGGGTCTGGCCTTTATTTCCAGAGCAAGAAGTGGTGGAAGCAGTGGCTCTGCAGCCACCTCCACATGGCTGCTTCAGAGCTCCTGGCCTGAAGATTTTAGGGGGATCAAGCGACCATCCAGAGGCTAACTGCTCTAGCATTAACCTGCCTGGATCTTGATGGCAGTCTTGGGTGGTGGTTCTGAGGTATTTGACCAGTGAGCCTGCCAGGTTGCCTTCAGTGGGAGTGAAAGCTGGCTATAGATAGGCCCCCCTCCTAATAGCTCCAGCAACTGTGAAAACCCCAGCAATTTGGGACAAAGCTCTCCCTTGGAAGCAGAGTTCTATTGTGGCAAAGACTCAAAAATCAAGTAACTGACTGGCAACATGAGTAAGCAAAGGAAGCAAAGCAAGAGCAACCACCCAACTTTAGATTCCTTTTTTGGGGACAAAAAGGATCAAAGCAGGAAACAGGAGGAAGATGATAAAGTCAAAACTCCTGTACCAAAGCTTCCAAGAAAGAATGTAAACTGGTTAGAGGCCATGGAGGAGTTCAAGAAGGTTTTTGAAAATCAGGTAAGAGAAATGGAGGAAAAATTGGGAAAAGAAATGAGAATGATGCAAGAAAATAATGAAAAGAGAGTCAACAACCTGACTGAAGAAAATAACACCTTAAAAATAGATTAATTCAAATGGCAAAAGAGGCCCAAAAAGCTAATGACTAGAAGCATGCCTTAAAAAACCAAATTTGCCAGATGGAAAAAGCATTCCAAATGCTCACTGAAGAGAATAATTGCTTCAGAATTAGATTGGAGCAAAGGGAAGCTAATGACTGTATGAGAAATCATAATACTATTAAACAGATACAAACAAATGGAAAAATAGAAGGCAATGTGAAATATCTCATTGGAAAAACCACTGACCTTGAAAATAGATCCTGGAGAGGCAATTTAAAAATCATTGGACTACCTGAAAGGCATGATGAAAAAAAGAATCTAGAAATCATCCTTCAAGAAATTCTCAAGGAAAATTGCCCTGATATTTTAGAACCAGAGGGGAAAATAAAAATTAAAATACTTCACCAATCACTTCTTGAAAATGATCCCCAAAAGAAAACCCCTAGGAATATTATATCCAGGTTCTGGAGTTTCCAGACTAAGGAGAAAATATTACAAGTAGACAAGAAGAAACAATGTGAATATTGTGGAAACACAGTCAGAATAACACAAGATCTAGCAGCTTCTACATTAAGGGATAAAAGGGCTTGGAATATGATATTACATAGATCAAAGTGTTAAAACCAAGGACCACCTGCCCAGCAAAACTGAGTATAATGTTTCAGAGGAAAATATGGTCATTCAATGAGGTGGAGAACTTTCAAGCATTCCTGATGAAAAAAAAACAGAACTGAATAGAAAATTTGACATTCAAATACAAGAAGCAAGAGAAGTATGAGAAAGTAAACAGGGAAAAGAAATCACAAGGAACTTATCAAAGTTGTACTATTTACATGCCTACACATAAAAAGGATAATTGCAACTTAGGAAACTTTTCTCAGCATGAGGATAGTTGAAGGGCATATAAGTGTGTTCATATATGTATATGTCTATATAGGAGGATATATATGTGTATGAATACATATGAAGTATGTGTATATTGTATACAGGTGTACATAGATAGAGGGCATAGTATCAATTGAATAGGAAGGGATGATATTTAAAAAATGAAATTGAAAGGTGAAAGAGAAATACAATGAGGAGATGGGGAGAGACAGATTGGGGTAAATTATCTCATATAGAAGAGGCAAGGGATAACTGTTACAATGGAGAGGAAGAACAGGAAGGCAAAAGGGAATGGGTCAACCTTGCACTCATTGTATTTGGCTTAGGGACAGAATGACATACACTCTGAATTGGGTATCTCACCCTACAAGAGTGTAGAGGGGAAGGGGATGAGAGAAGAGATGTTGGAGGGGAGGGTATGTTTGGGAGGAAGGGTAGTTAGAAGCACACACTTTTGTAAAGGGATGGAGACAAAGTCAAGAATACAACAAGTGGGGGAGAGGATAGGATGGAGGGAAATATAGTCAGTCTTTCACAATGTATTCACTGTGGAAATGTTTTGTGTAGCTACACATGTACAACCTATATTGAATTGCTTATCTTCCCAGTAAGTGTGGCTGATGAGGGAGGAAGGGAAATAACCTGGAACTCAAAAGTTTTAAAATCAAATTTTTTTTTACAAATTTTTATGATTATTATTATTATTTACACGCTACTGGGAAATAAGATATATAGGCACTGGTGTATGGAGATCCATCTTGACATACCAGAACGTCAGAGGTGACATGGGGGAGGATATAGGACAGAGCAGATTGGGGAAGATTGTATCAGTGAGATTGCTGTTTTGGGGTGGTGGGTAGGGGAAAGACGAGGAGAAAATTTGCAACTCAAAAATGAATTATGTAAACTAAAAATAAACACAAAAAGTTAAATATATATATATATATATATATATATATATATATATATTTGTATGTATCCCAATTAACAGAAGAGGAAATAGAATATTTAAATAACATTATTTTAGAAAAATAAATTGAGCCCCCTAAGGACAAAAAAAACCCAGGATCAGAAGTATTCACACTTGAATTATACCAAAATTAAAGAACAATTAATTCTAATACTATATGAAATATTTGAAAAAGATAGGCAAAGAAGGAGCCTAAACAATTCCTTTTATGACACAAACATAGTTTTGATACTTAAACCAGGGAGACCAAAGAGAATAAGAAAACTATAGATCAATTTCTCTTATCAATATTCATACAAAAAATTAAATAATATATTAGCAACAAGATTACAGGAATAAATCACATATATGACCAGGTAGGATTTATACGATGAATGCAGGACTGGCTTAATAGTGGGAAAAGCATTAGCATAATTGGCCATTTTAATAACAAAACCTACAAAAATCAGTGGATTATATCAATATATGCAGAAAAAGTTTTTGACAAAATACAACACTCATTACAATTAACCATTAGAAAGCATAAGACTATATGGAACATTCCTTAAAATAACAATTAATATCTATCTAAAATGATCAACAAGTGTTATCAGTAACAGAGATTACCAAGAAGTCTTTTCAGTATGATCAGGACTGAAGCAAAGATGCCCATTATTACCCCTATTATTAATATTATAATAGAAATGTTAGTTAGAATAATATGAAAAGAGCAAAAGAATTAATATAGACAATAAGAAAAAAAACACATCACTCTTTGCAGATGATTTGATGGCATATTTAGGAAATCTTAAAAGACCAACTAAGTAATTAAATGAAACAATGAGCAACTTCAGAAAAAAATGCAGGACAGGAAATAAACTTGCATAAATCATCAGCATTTCTAAATATTGCTAATATAGTTCAAAAGGAAAAGATAGAGAAATTCCACTTAAAATAACTGCAGCTAATATAAAATACTTGGGACTCTATCTGCTAAAACAAGAAGATACAAACAAATGATAAACAATTTATAAGAACAAAATTATCAAATATTTTTCACACAAAAAACAAATCTAAACAGAGAGATATTAATTGATCATGGGTAGGCCAAGTCAATATAATAAAAATGGCAATTCTATTTAAACTAATTTACTTATTCAGGGCATACCAAATTTACAAAATTTATTTTATGGAGCTAGAAAAAATAATAACAAAATTCAACTGAAAGAACAAAAGGTCAAGGGAATTGATGAAAAGAAATATGCAGGAAGGGAGCCTAGCAGTATCAAATTTCCAACTATATTTCAAAATGGAATCATGAGAACAATCTAGTACTGGCTAAAAAATAGAATTGTAGATCAGTGAAATAGATTAGGTACAAAATGCACAGTAGTAAATGACCATTGCAATCTACTGTTTGATAAACTGAAAGATTCAAGCTTTTGGGTCAAGAGCTCATTGTGTGACAAAAATTGGAAAAACTAGAAAACAGTTTGGCAAAAACTCATTATAGAGCAACAGTTCACACCTCACACCTAGAGAAATTTAAAATGGGTATGTGGTTTTGACATCATGAGTAAATTATATGACCATGAAAAATGTCCTGTCATATTTATGGGTATGAATTTATGATTAAAAAAGAGATAGAGAACATCACAAGATGTAAAATGGATAATTTTGATAACATCAAATTTTTAAAAGTTTTTACATAAACAAAATTGATGCAGGCAACATTAGGAAGAAAATCAAGTAACTATGAGAGAAATTTTACAGCATGTTTCTAATAAAGGCCTCATTTCTCAAATATGAAGAGAAATGAGTCAAAATTATAAGATTATGAATCATTCACTGACTCAAATTTATAACAATATGATTCATTCTTTAATTGAGAAATAATCAAATGATATGAATAGCAATTTTCAGGCGAAAAAAAATCAAAGCCATCCATAGTCAGATATTTTTAAAATGCTCTAAGTAACTATTGATTTGAGAAATGCAAATTAAATACCTCTCAGGTACCATTTCCCACTGATCAGATTAGCTAAAATGACAGAAAGTGTAAATGACAAATGTAGGAGGGAATGTAAGAAAATTGGAACACTAATACACTGTTGGTGGAGTTGTGAACTGATCTGATCATTCTGGAGAGCAGTTTGGAACTATGCCCAAAGGCTCATATAGCTGTGCATACCCTGTGACCAAGTCATTCTGGTCAAAGACATTTTTTTTTTTTTAAGGAAAAAGCCCTTATATGCAGAAAATGTTTATAGCAACTCTTGCTGTGGTGGCAAAATATTGGAAATTGAGAAGATACACATCAATTGGCAAATGAATGAACAAATTGTGTATAATTATGATAAAATACTATGGTCCTATAACAAATAAAATTAACAGTAAAATTATACAATGATTAACTGTTAATAACAGCCCTTGGTAGCATTACAATGATATAAGACAAATCTGAAACACATGATTAAAAATTTTATATACCACCAGAGAAAGAAGTGATCGTGTCGGAATGAAGGTTGAAGCAAACTTCTTTTTTTTACTTCCTTTATGTTTTCTTGTTTTGTTTTGTTTTGTCTTTGTTTTCTTTAACAGTATGGCTAATATAGAAATATTTTTTTGTGTGACTTCACATTTGTAATACAAATCAAATTACTTGCCTTATCAAGTAGTGGGGAGGGAAGGAGAGGGAAAAAATGAAAGAATCTGTTAACTCATAATTTTTAAAACAATGAATGGTAAAATCTTTTTACATGTAATTCAGAAATTTTAAATGAAAAATAAAATGTATTAAGAAAAAAGAGTACATCAAAAGAAATACAACACAAAGAGGGAGAAGGTGAGGTTAAGCAATAATTTAGAAACTAGAAGAAAAAGATCAAAATAAATCTAAAAACATTAACTCTATGAGGATTACAAAGAATGAGAAGAAATAAATAAGAGTAAGTACCACTAATTCATGTATAAAAGTCTAGAATTAATAGAAAAGTAAAATAATTAATGAAGAGGTGAAAGTAAAGCCTTTTTGATGCAGAAAAATAGAAAAAGTATTTTGTTGAAGAGAATGGGTGTTACTTAACTGCTTAACTGACAGAAAGAAAGAAAGAAAGAAAGAAAGAAGGGAAGAATTAAATATATAAGAGGAAGAAAAAAGAATGAATAAAGTAAGTAAAACTTCAAATCTAGTGAAAGAATGCAAAAGTGGATGAGGAGGAAGAATGGGGTAAGAGGGAAAATTGATAAAGTGGTAAAAGAGTTGTCTTAAAATTGACTAATCAAAAATAACTGTACATAAAAAAAAGAATACTATTTTTATAGGGAGTAGGGGAAAGAATTCTTATTAAAATTATTAGGAATGAATGAAGGAAAATACAAACCAAGATGTAATACATGCAAATGTAAATGAATTTTAAAATCCATTAAAATGGAAAAGGACTAAGAAAATAAAATCCCACAATTTCTTGCTTACCATAAACACACCTGAAATTCAAAGAAACATAGAGAATAAGAATGAGTGGGTAAAATGAAATTTGATATGCATCATTTGAAACCAAAAAAAAAAAATTACCATCATGTTGTAAGACAAATCAAAAATAAAAATACACTATTTTAAAAGAGATAAATGAGGCAATTTCCTATGCCAAAAGAAATTATGGACCAAAAAACAGAATCAATATTAACTCATGTGTGTACACACACACACACACACACACACACACACACACACACACACAATAATCTTACAACTGCAGCTACTAAAGAATTGATTGTTGTTCTTCATTCTGGAAGAAGACATAACTATGCTAGAGTCAAGTTACAACGTGTCTGATTGTGGCTGATAGACCAATACAAGCTCAGAATGCTCGATCATAAGTCATGTATAAATAATTCATGTGAACTTATGGCATGGAAAACTAAGCTATTACTAAGGAATATGTATGTTCTACAGAACCAAAAGGAAGTTTTAGAAACATTGATCATGTGTTAGGGCATAGAGATATTGAAAATAAATGTAAAATAACAGAACTATTAATAGATCTTTCATAGACCATATCACAATAAAAAACAGTAATCCAGTCAGGCAACACAAACAAAAGACACACACCCAAATTGAGATTTAACAATTAAATCATTTATAATTAATAGGTAAAAGAAAGTCATAGAAAAATAATTACTTTTTTTAAATATGATAAAATTATTTATCAAAATTTCTGAGTTGCAGCTAGATAAATATATATTAATTAATATGTTTACAAAATAGAAAAGGAGAGTATTAGGAAACTGAATGTGTATTTTAAAACAGAAAACCAGGAAATAAATCTAAAATAAACACAAAAGAGGATATACATAAAATTGGCAGATAAACTAAAAAGCAACAGGACTATAGAAATGAAAATACTATAAACTGGTTCTTTGAAAATATTTTTAAAATTGCTAAACTTTTAGCCAACATTTTCATAAGTAGGTTAGGAAATAAAATCAACAAATTAACTAATGAGCAAATTTAAATCACAACAAAACTACACAAACATACATACATACATACATACATACATATATATATATATATGAACCTTCCATGTATACACAGTTACATGATAACATGAAAACACCAAAGAACTGAAGGAATCCTTAAAAAAAATTCTCAAACCACAAAAAGGACAAATAGAGAATACATCATCTGAGTTTAGAAAATTGGATATCAGATTATTCTTTACATTATTGTATACATTATAAAAAAGCTGATCATGTAATTAAGTTGGGGAATAATGTGTACACAGCCTGTATAACACACTGATGGACACATACTGTCACAAGATCTAGGAGAAAACCCTTAGCAAGTTGGATGGACCTCATAGGGAAGAGTTATGTGTAGGTATGAATGAAGGTCTCATAAGGATTTCTAGGTATGAATAAATAATTGCTTGTAGACTCACTGACTATGCCCAAATCCATTGAAATAACTTTCTGAAATGTTATAGCCCCAGGTTTCCTTGCTTTTAAATTCTTGCCCTTAGGGCTAAGATGTCTTAATTGGTGAGTGAAGGAGAGAGTGCAAATTCACTAAGTTCATTTTACTGATTAGGCTTTCAAACTTATCTGGCTGTGGACTCTAGCTATTCTGACATCACCCCTGCCACTTGTGTCCTCCACTTCTACCTTGTACTTCATGCCAAGGAACACAGTGATCTGAACAATACTAACATTTCTTCTAGAAAATTGGCAGTCAATCAATTGTTCTCATAGAGGAGTGCAATAGAATCCCAATGATTCCCAAGACTCAAACTTCCTTTGCCCCACCCCAAATGGTGTCTTCTCATGTCATATATCAAGAAGGCAAGCTTCTTCACGGTAGTAACTTATATTTGTATCTCAAATCTTTTATGCAATGCACAGCATATAGTAATTTATAGAGTGATTTTTAAATAAGTACTAATTTTAGTCATTAAAATGTCTCTACAGTTAGTTGTGATTTTCCTGTTTCAAATTCATCTTCCTTTAAAAAAATGTTAGATTAGAGAAGTCAATATGATGGTGTAGAAGCAGGAGAACTCCATGGCTCCCACCATAACCACCTCAAATACCTAAAAAGTATAACTCTAAACAAATTTTAGAGCTCCAGAACTCATATAATGACAGAGAAGCAAAAATCTTTCTGAAGGCATCCTGGCAAAGGGCTCATCACAGCACCCCAGGAGCAGAGCCCAGCACCATGCAGTTTTAGTCACAGGCCATCCAGGAGACGCCCTGGCCAGAGCTTTCAGGAGAACAGATCACTGGCAGCTGTGTTGGTTTCCAGAATTACCAACCCATAAGAGCCAAGGACAAAGGGAAAATGTCAGTGGAACTTGGCTAAATTTGGGGGAGAGGATCTGGCCGATTGCCTCCAGAGCTAGAAGCAGTCTGAAGTAGTGGCCCTGCAACAGCCTCCACATGGCTGCTTCAGAGGTCTCAGCCTATACATTGTACGGGGCTAAGTGATCATTCAGAAGCTAAGTGCACTTCCCTTGAGCTGCCTAGATTGGGATCATAGTCTTGGGTGGTAGTCCAGAGGTGCATTTTCAGTGAGCCAAAGCTTGTGGGGGCTGCAAAATTCATAGCAGATCACCAGAAGCTACAAAAACCCTAGGCATTTGAGACAGAGCTGTCACCTCCGAAAGCAGAGTTCTACTGAGCCCAAAAGTCAAGTAACTGACTGGCAACATTGGCAGGCAAAGGAAGCAAAGAAAGCTCAGCAATGCAAATTTAGATTCCTTTTTTGGGGACAAAAAGGATCAAAGCATGGAATGGGAGGAAGACAACATAGTCAGAACTACTGCACTGTAAGAATACTGAAATTTGAAGATCTTCCATGCTCCTTGAGCTTGCTGACGTAGCAGGAAGGGGTGGAGCAAGAGAACGCCAGAACCAAGCTAGTCTCCGTGCGGTGCGGACTGGAAGCGGCATCAGAGGCAGGGGCTGCGGCTGCAAACTCCTTTTGCTTTCAGCAGGCCAGAATCTCTGCTAAGGACTGCTGCTGAGGATTGCCTGGGGCAGGAACTGCCAAGGACCAGAGCTGCTGGGACCAAACTGCCTGGACACTGAGCAGTTGCGTGCGTGAGGAGAGGAGGATCTTTGCCTGAGGTAGCCTGTCCTGTTTGAAGGCTTAAGGATGTGGGTGTTTACTACTTTGACCACATGTGCCAACTTCATCACTACTGGGTTGGCTTTGACTTTCTTCTTTTGG
>CM053591.1:113676737-113698025 GCA_028646515.1 Pseudochirops corinnae | reverse complement strand
TTGGCTTTGACTTTCTTCTTTTGGGACTCAGTCTTTGTACTATCTATATTTCTTATGTAGAGAGCCTGTTCCATTTTGTGATTAATAACTACATCAGCATATTTATAGTTACTGTAGGCATTGTGAATACTGCATTGCTGATACATGCACCAAAAGCTTCCAAGAAAAACTTAGACTGGTTACAAGCTATAGAAGAGCTTAAGTAGGATTTTGAAAACCAGATAAGAGAAGTGGAGGAAAAATTGGTGAGAGAAAGGAGAATGATGCAAGAAAATCATGATAAAAGAGTCAACAACTTGACTGACGAAAATAACACCTTAAAAAATAGATTAACTCAAAGGGCAAAAGAGGCCAAAAAAAACAATGAGAAGAAGAATGCCTTAAAAAGTCAAATTTGCCAAATGGAAAAAGAATCTTAAAAGCTTGCTGAAGAGAATAATTCTGTCAGAATTAGAATGGAGCAAATGGAAGCAAATGACTTTATGAGAAATCAAGACAGTATTAAAAAGATCCAAACAAATGAAAAAAATAGAAGCCAATGTGAAATATCTCATTGAAAAAACCACTGACCTGGAAAATAGATCCAGGAGAGACAATTTAAAAATTATTGGACTACTTGAAAGACATGACGAAAAAAAGAATCTAGAAATCATCCTTTAAGTAATTCTCAAGAAAAGTGCCCAGATATTTTAAAACCAGAAGGCAAAATAGAATTTGAAAGAATTTAACAATCACCTCTTGAAAAAGATCTCCAAAAGAAAACTGCTATGAATATAATAGCTAGGTTCCAGAGTTCCCAGAACAAGGAGAAAATATTATAAGCTGCCAAGAAGAAACAATTTGAATACTGTGGAAACAGAATCAGGATAATCCAGGATCTAGCAGCTTCTGTATTAAGGGACTGAAGGGCGTGGAACATGATATTAGGGAGATCAAGGGAGCTAGGATTAAAACCAAGAATCACCTACTCAGCGAAACTGAGTATAATGTTTCAGGGGAAAATATGTTCATTTGATGAGGTGGAGGACTTTCAAGCATTCTTGGTGAAAAAACCAGAACTGAATAGAAAACTTGACACTCAAATACAAGAAACATGAGAAGGTAATTATGTAAAAAAATCATAAGGAACTTATCAAAGTTGAACTATTTACATGCCAACATGGAAAAATGATGATTGTAACTCATGAAACTTTTTCAGTATGAGGATAGGTGAAGGAAATATAAATGTATTTATATGTGTATCAATACACAGATGCCCATAAAGGAGGGTATATATGAATACATATGTGAGTGTGTGTATATATGTGTACATAGACTGAGGGTACAGGATCAATTGAATAGGAAGGGATGATATTTTAAAAGGTGAAATTAAGAGGTGGAAGAGGAATAGAATGAGAGGAGACAGGGAGGGACAGAATGGGGTCAATCATTTCATATAGAAAAGGTAAGGGATAACTGTTACAGTGGAGGGGGAGAACAGGAAGGCAAAAAGGGAATGGGTAGTTACAGGATTCTGAAGATCTTCCCTGCCCCGAGGCCCTTTGATTAAGTGGCTTAAGTAGCTCTGAGAAACTTCCCAGATTTGAAAGTATACTCTGTTCCCTAATATGCTGAATGTGGTCACATGGAGCCTGTGGCAGGAGGCTTGTTCTTCAGGAATGCCCGTCCCTTATTACTTTGTGATTGGGCAGTGGGTCAAGAGGGCTGTGACATTCTCTGAGGCAGGAGTAGGCTATATATATGCCCCGATGTGAGGTTTTGCTTTGGGGCACACTTTGTTGTACGATTTGTATGAGTTGTGTGATTTGGCCAGATGAGACTCTGGGAAGCCATTGAATCCCCCGGCTTTGAAAAATCCAGATGTTGATGCTTCCCTCTCTGGTAACTGAATAGGTATGGATGTAATAGTCAGATGGTTGGAAGCCTGTCTGCTGATCTGTTTGTCTGCTTGTAACTTCTGCTCATTAACTTATGTTTGTATTCTATTTGCATTCTCTGAAGTTCATGGTGCTGACTTTTCCCCCTGAACTAGGTAAATGATATGTTTGATTGATTAAAGTGAGACTCTTAACCCATTTTGAGTTGCATTCCTTTGGAAAAGCAGATCTAAGAACCTGCGCTGGCAGCCACCCTGGGTGTGCTGGGGTGCTTGCTGATACATGGGTCAACCTTACTCTCTTGGAATTTGGCTTAGGGAGGGAATGACATACACTCTAAATTGGGTATCTTGCCCTGCAGGAGAATAGGGGGGAAGGGGATCAGAGTGGGGGTAATGGAGGGGATGGCAGGTTGAGGGGGAGGGTTGTTAGAAGCACACACTTTTGTAAAGGGACAGGGACAAAGTAGAGAATAGAACAAGGGGAGGGTGGGATAGAAAGGAGGGAAATATCAGTGTTACACAATATGTCCATTGTGGAGATGTTCAGAGTAACTATACATGTACAGCCTGTATTGAATTGCTTGTCTTTCCAGTGAGGGTGGGTGACAAGAGAGGAAGGGAAAGAATCTAGAATTTAAAATTCTAAAATCATATTTTAAAAAATATATATCTATATATTTATTATTATTATTATTATTTATTGATTGATTGATTGATTTGCAACTGGGAAATAAGATATACAGGCACTGGGCTAGCGACATTCTTCTTGCTCTGCCAGAAAGTCAGAGGGGTGATGGGGGAGGATATAAGAGACTACAGATTGGGGGAGAGGGTATATAGTGGGGTGACAGTTTTGGAGGGGTGAGTAGGAGAAAGACAGGGAGAAAATTTGCAAATCAAAATCTTGTGTAAATCAATGATGTAAACTAAAAATAAACAAAAGTTAATTTAAAAAATGGAAAAAAAAATTTAGACTGTGGTGTTTCATTACTTGAAGTCATATAGCATCATTCAAAGAGCCCTTGTGTTTATGAAGATGTCATATCACTACTTGTGATCACTCAAAACTCTATCATTTCCCAACTTCAGATTTTCAAAATGCCATCAAACTTGGGTGTTGATTCAAAGGACTACACAGAGGAACACACTGGGTAAAGAGATTGATCTTTCAAGTAGCCTAACCAAGAGATAAGAAATAAGAGAATTCATTGTGCACTAGTATCTCAAGAATGTTCTAAGAGTTGAAAGAAGCTGTCCTGCATGTAGATTGGATTCTCTATGCAGGATAGAAGGGAGAATATGGGCAAGAATCATAGCTGTGGGATGTATAAGGTGTAGATGGGTTGCCATGTATATCACTGAAAAGAGTACTCACATAAATTCAGGGTAGTATTAAATTAAGATTATTAAGTGTACAATATATAGCTTTATAATTTCTATTGGAGGGCTACACAATGTATAATTTTGTATATATTAACTCCCATAAGTTTTGAAATTCATTAACAAATTATTGTTGACGAACATTACTTCAAAGTAATTAATTTACATCTAAATTTTGTTCCTTTGGGGAAGTAAATATACCAAGTTATTACCATTAGTCATCAAAGCTTTAGTGGTTAGAGATATGTGTTATCTCCCTTTTCTTGAATTTTTTAAATTTCTCTCTATCCAGAATAGAACACAGGATTGCCATTTCTCTCCATTTTAACTAAGATGATTATAATTGTGTATAATATTGTTACTGATAATCAATGTAGTCATTCTAAAATAGTTTAACAAAACTTTCTAGAATTTAAATAAAATGCATTGTAATAAAACAAAACAAAACAAAACAAAAACCATTTATTGGGTATTTCCCTTGTTTTATTTGTGTGCTTTATTTAAAAATAGAGTAAGAATATGTAACGAGTTCCTTTTTACTTGTCTCATTCCATTCCCTACTGTATTAAAATATTTTCCCCCAGAAGTCCTTTTAGGAAGTAAAGTGTTTTCTTCTCTAAGAGGGAAAAAGAGAAAGAAACATTAAACTATTAGTCTGCATATGTTTTCATTAATAAATTAAGACCTCTGTTTGTAATTCAATGCATCCCTTGGTTGTTAATTGGTTTTATTCAAATCCTTAACTATATTCATCACTACAAAGTAAGGAGGTTGTCATTAGAAATGTATCTTTTTACATTAAACACTAAACTTTGCCACAAATTAGTTTGAAATTATATAATAAGATAAAATAGTTTTATTAAGAAGAGAAGAGATGAAAGCACACACACACACACACACACACACACACACACACACACACACACACACACACCCAGAAAGTTTCAATATCCTGTATCATTATAGTTTATGAGAATTTTTTTAGAGCCAAGAGACTTCTTGTTACCATTATAAAATATCATTCATATTTTTGAGTTGAAAAAAAAATCCACTGGTCATGAGAATCAATCAAACAATATCATTAAAAATTATTGATAAATGAAATCAGATACACAATGGATTCTTTCCATATATAAGCTAATAAATGAAGAAAGCTAAGCAGATGAATTAAGATCTAGGGATCACAATACATTTTCAAAAAGTGAGGATATATATACATATATATATACATATATATGTATATTTTTGGTAATGGGAGCTGAGATCTAGAGCTACAGAGGCCCTTAGATGCTGCTTATTCTAATACCCAAATTTTATATATTAAGAAACTGAGGTTCATGACAAGGAAGTGCCTTGCCCAAAGTCATATGTAGTAATCAAATGGAATCAGAAAAATTCCTAAGCCACCTCTTTTTTTTTCCATCATATCCTATTAAAGAACTGACCATTATATATATGATGGATTGCTTCAACTCATAGTCATATGAAACCTCTCATTGAATTGTCATTACTCTGCTTCTGTCCAAGGGAAAAAGAAAGCTGAACAGGAACCCTGAACCTATATAAAACTGATCCCTAACACTCATAAAGATGCATTCTATCTTTATTCTGAACTACGTAGGTCTATTCATTTTCATTTCCCAACTAGTATGTGCAGTTATGCATAGCTATGTGTGTTGTGTACATACATGTGACATATATCTAAGCCAAAAAGAAATTACCTTAGAATCTAACAAGGGAGCATGTTTTCTATAAAGAGGCTTATTCAATCCTAGAACCAATGACTGGGAGGAATTGTAGAATGGCTTTCATGGAAATATTTCAAAGCGGCGTAGGGAATACCTTTCCTTCTTTTGAATAGGCTTTTCTATTATCATGTTTCTGAGGTTGATTGCTACAGGATTGTGAATCTCTTTCTGAGTACTGAAGGGCTGTCTAAAGTCTATATTCAGCATTCACTGTGAATTTATAGTGTCCTGTCATTTTGAATCACAGAGCTTTCTTTTTCATGGTCATCACCCTTTGTATCTCAATGAGTTTTCAATTCTATTAGCTGTATGGTTTTTCTAGGCTGATATGAATCTCATGAGCTCTAGACAATTGTTACATATATGAAGAAACCAAGCAATTTCTCTATTTGTTAGATTTAGGATAGGCATAAATTCTCACCTATTCCTCTGAACCTAAATATATCTACTGCTATGGAAGGAAACAGCTTTGGAAGTTGATACAGAGAGAAATTTTTGTTTTCAGTCCTTATGATTGTCTGTTCTTTTATCAACTCAAAATCATCACAACAACAACCCCAATACTTTTTACAGAGAGAGAAACAAAGGTTCATAAAAGTTACAGGATTTCCTGAAAGTTCCAGATAGGAAGTATTAGAGTTCGGATTAGAATGCAGAGCCTCCTAAGCATTGGTGCTCTTTCCTGTATTTGTGATCTGAGTCAGTTAAGTAGGTATGCAAAATGAAAATGAAAAAAATGTCCCAAAGTGTCATAGTATGAGGGTCTTCTCCTCTTAGACTGATTCTTTAATGAAAGGAAATTAGGCCGTTTTTTGGACTCAATTGTTACCTAGCATTTAATTACTGAATGAGCTTTGACTCAGACAAAGAGAGACCTGGGAAAGATCTTAGTTTAAAAGGCCAAGGTCCCAAATTGCAAGTGGGGCCATCACCAGTCATTATAACCTATGTTTTGCCACTGGTTATTAGTAGTAGTAGTCACAAAGTATTTTTATGAAATGCACATTTTGCCTTTTATTTTCCATGTTTCTCAAATAATATTTTTATGTTCATTCCCTCAATTCTAATGTATATTTCCATTAATTTACAATAATTTTTGGAAATACCATAATAAATTAATTATTAAGATTCTAAAAAGGGTGTGTCCTCACATTCCCTTCTCCATCAAACCAGATTGTATTCCTTCCGCTAGTAGAGTGGCTCTCAACCTTCCTAATGCCACCACCCTTTAATACTCGTATGTGGGCGTATCTGCATGTGGGCGGACCCACTTGGAGTCGGACAGAGGAGCGATGTCTTGGTTCCTGAGACCACAGGAAATATGTGTTTTTCTAGGGCCTTAGGTAACCCCTCTGAAAGGGTCATTGGACCCCCAAAGGGGTTGCAACCCACAGGTTGATAACCGATGCCATAATGTCTTAGTAACTGATTAGCTGCTGTGCTAATATATATGTGTGTGAACACCAAAATATATGCATACATATGTGTACACACATATGTACACATATACATTGCAAGAATACAATGTATGCATATGCATGTGCATGCGTGTATGGATATATGGGTGTGTGTGCTCAATATATGCATGCATACACATATGTACACATGTGAATAAACATGCATGAATACACACATACCTACAGAGTCTTCTGTGACAAACTTTTGCAGAAGTACCTAAACTGACTGAGACAACTGATGGAGAGTCAATTATGAGAACAACACTTGAGACTTTTGGCTTGATAGGGCTTCCTATTTTATGAATTCAGGCACATCTCTATTATAATGAAGAGTGGGAGTAAGATTCAAGGAAAATAATCAACCAATCACTCAATATTTGTGTGTCCATACTCAGAACAGAACATTATACTAAGAGATGTAAGAGACACCGGGCCTCAGCTATATACTATTTTGTTTAACAGTTAGGTAATAATTCATTAATGATTTTATTACGAAATGGTAAACGTTAAAACAGTGTTATGCAAGGGTGTTTAAATAACAATTGCTTGAGGCCTGTTTGTAAAACTGTTTTACAAAGGTTAAACATGGGCAGATCAGTTTAAATACCACATAACTGAAAACTATAATCCTATCCCCTAGGTTATCTTTGAATTTTAAGTTAAATATCAAAAATATATTTAACAAGAATCTAATTTAAATTAAAATCTGTTTTTTAAAGAAAAAACATTGGTTTTTCATCTAACACATAACTAAATGCTCACATTGACATTTAATCCCTTTTCTTCTTTCTGGACCTTCTATTAATAAAATGGAAAGTAATTAACCTGGGTCCTCATAACTATTTATATACTAAAAAAATTCAGTAGGCATAAAGTAACCCCATAATTCAGGGATTTGCTGGTAAATGTTAAATAATCAATTCTCCAAGGAGAAAAATGCACAGGACACATTTCTAAGTTTAATGTTCATTATTAGCATTTTCTCAATTACTCCTAGACAATCAACAAAACAATAAGTCAAATCTTGATTTGTAGTATTTGCTAATTTCTAGGGTGTACATGATCACGAGGAACATTTAATATTTAGTCCTCATGAGTTGGTTCAAGCTGGCCACACAAAACCCCTAAATGATCTTTTTTCATTAGAATGAATCATATAATCTCAGAAGTGGAAGGAACCTTAAGAGGGCTATTGTCCAACTAATAACTTGTGCCTTCCTATAATATACCAAATGGTCATGAGGCTTCCTATCCTAGCTTTGGACAGCCTGGGAGGAAAGCTTTATTTTTTTTCAAATTTAAATCTCAATTCACATCTCTGTAACTTCTTCTTTTCTTAGTCTTTTCTTTTTAAAGCCTTTAATGCATTAAAATTAATTTTATATTATTCAAGCTTTATTTTAATAATCTACCGAACAAAATATTAGTATTAATAATGCTATCAATTATGTCATTTAAAGATAACCTGCATGCTATTTGTGGAATTAATTATAGAGAGCTAGTAATTTTCAGCTACTGTATCACAATTATATCTTTTATTTATGAGTTCATGGTCTCTCAGACTGTGGAAGGTCTTAGGACCTGGCCCCAAATACCTTCTCTCTCACCAAATGACCTTGAATAGGTTGCCAAACATCTTGGTGCTTCCATTTAGTTATAAAGAAAATGAAAGGGATAGACTAGTTGGGCTCTTTATTACTTTCCAGTTCTTAATATGTAATGCTAAAATAAATTACTTAATAAATTAGGAGAAAATTTGAAAATTATTTGGTAAATATGGGAAGCTGACAAACAAATGAGAAAAGTTCATACCAGAAGTCCACCTAAACCAAAAGATAGATCTAAAAAATAAGCTGTCCCAAATTTCTTGTTTGAGTTATCTTCAATGATTTTACAACTATACCAAATAATTGTCACCTCAATATTTCTCATTGTGTAGTTGAAAACTTTCAGCAGTAATATAGTTGGGCAGTATTACAAAGAATTATACCCACAAGGGATGTGCTGTTTTGTTTTTTTTTTTATCAAGTAACATAAATAATTTTTCTTTCAAGAAAGAAAAGAACTGAGCTGACAACTGTCAGAAGAAATAGCTTCACACAGAAATCTAATAGGTAGTACTAAAAATGAAAAAAACATTTTCAAGGGTACGTTTCCCTATAAATCTTTAACATCTTAAACTGCACCATTTCTGGGCTCAGCACTAAAAATACCTCTCCATAGTGTATACTATTGAGCTTCTGACCTTGTTTTCTGAACATCCAGAGAACATCTACAAAATTTTGATGTATATTGCCATAGGTGGGTCCATTGTCTTCTTTATATTATCTTAAATTTAAAAATGTTGACTCTTCCTCTGGACTTGTATTGTTTCCTATAAGAATATAAAAGTGCTTTGTAGGCTTTATGTCATAAATCCTCACCAAATCCTTATGAAGTAGCTAGACTTATAACCTCCATTTTATAGACTGGGAATCTTTTGCATCCAATAGTAAAATCCAACATCTCACAGTAATGTCAAAGAAGGATGTTGACTAGAACCTGAAGCAAATGCAAAAACATATAAGCAAAGAAGCCAAGTTCCAGGTTGAGAATGCCAGATTTAGAAACAGAAAGGTTAGAAAAATAAGGCTAAAAATATAGAGGCATTCTATGTCAGAAGAGAGAGTGCTATTGAGAAATTTGTAAAGCATGAAAAGTCAGGAAATATATGTCTTGGTTTCAGTTTTTCCTCTTACTAGGTATATGACGAGGTAAAAAAAAAAAATTGCTCTTTGGTTTCTCGATAAAATGATGGTGATAAGATAATTTGTGTGGTCCTTTCCAGACCATAATTTCTATGCATTTTTAATTTTTCAAAATTGGTTTTTTAATAAAAGATAATCTCTGAGTATTTTGTGTGTGTTTGTGCACATCAAAGGAGGCTTTTCTGGGTGGAAGAGAAGTGAAATATTCAGAGATACATTTTATTTTAAAATTTTTATATGCAATATAATATATATATATTTAAAATGAAATTTTATTATATATACATATATTAAACAAGAGGGAAAAGTAAATTTTGCAAGAACAATCACTTGACTATGTCTAATAATATATGCAATATTACATGTCCATTATTTCTTGATTATTTTATGCATTTTGCAGTTTATTGGGAAGGTATTTCTTTTTCTATAGTTGTCTTTTGCATTTTGTTATGACATTAAAATGCTACTGCTATTCGAAGATTTACTTTGTGGTCTATGACTTGGTTGAGTGTATTATTTGGTTTAGTATCTTTTCTGGTTCCTTAGGATTTTGCAAATAGAATATCATTTCACTAGTAAATAAGGATAGTTGCATATCTTCTTTACTTATTTTTATGTCTTTTTAATTGCTTTTCCTTGTCTTGTTCTTTTTGCTAGAATTTCTTGGACAATGTCAAATGGTGCTAGGGAGACTCATTATGCTTGCTCTATTCCTGTATTTGGAAAACTTTCAGCGTATCTCTATCATAGAAGTTAGTGAAGATAAAAGTAGTGCCCCAGGATAGGGATTTTTCCTATGTCCCACGATTGCGCAGTTCATGATTATATACTTGCTTTCCTAAGGATCATTTTGCCACCATTTGCTATGAAATCTCTTCTTTGGATATAATGAAAAGACCCTTTCTGTTTTTCTTCAAAATGTGCTCCCCCACCCCCAGCCCAGAGTTGTGATTCCCTTTCAACTGAGGAAAGATGCAATCCATGGAGAATAGAACTCTCTCAGAGACAGAGATTTCTCTAAGCAACAAATTTCTGTAAATTATATCCATTGTTATTACAGAACCTCTCCTCAATACTATCATTGTTCCTTAGCATCCTTTCCCACTGCTGAATCAAGATTTTCCTCATTTTCTCTCTGTTTCAAGCCTTCCCTCTGCCACCTCACCAATTTTCCTGTAGGTTCTCTTCTTCCTGAGAGATTACAGGAGATATTTCAATTTCATTGTTAAAACACTGACTTAGCTAGGTACACCAATGTATTTCCCCCCCCTTTTTCCTTTTATGGGCCAAACCATTCTTGAATTTATTCTCTCAAAATAAAAACAAATACCAAAAGAACATCATTTGGCTGTACCATGCAGGGTACCATGAGGTTTAGTCCATTCTGTTCAGATCTATGCCTCCACCATCACTTCTACTTGATGTATGCTTTCACTTGTGTCTCCTTGCACACTTCTGTAATGAAATCTCTTAATAATTGTTCTATTGATATTTTATTATTGTTAAATGTATAATTATCTTTTTCTTCCTTAGCTTTTTGGTTTCCTTTTTTCCTAGAGTAATTTATTTTATTACATGTATTTCTGAATGGCTGTATTTGTTTACATTTCTTCTATTTCAGTTGCATTAGGGTATTGGCAAAGCAAAGAATCTGTTCATATGTGTCTCTCCCTGTCTCCCTCACCCCACCCCCCCAACAAATGCTTCAAATGTCTCTCTACCTTGAATTTTCTTTTTTATGCTAATGATTAGGCTCAGATCTTTCCCCTGGGCTATATCTTCAGCACCACTGCTCTTTGTGAAATGATATTTAATTACTTCCTCTGGTTTCTGGTAGTTACAAAACATTCCTGTAGTATCTTCTTCATATTTTAAGGTGTTTCTGTTAGTCACTTGAAAAATTTTTTGTCTTTGGAATTGTTAAATTTTACCACTGTATGTCTTGGACTTCTCAACATTTAGTTTAATTTTTGTAGTTGTTTCTTTGTTTTTGCTTGTTTTTCTGGGTGTTACCTGTTGATTCTATGAAATGATATTTTGTTTTGTGTATGAGGTGTTGAAGGAGGACTACCACTTCTGGTGTGAAGACTTGCCAAGCTCTTTTCAGGGCTGCTCGTACACCTTTGGCATCCTCCTGGAGTCAACTCCCACCAAGAAGCTGTAGAATATACAATGGCCATACCCCAGTGCTTGCTTCTTCACAGACAGGCTAAATAAGGTTGAATGTAAAAGGTCTCAAGCCTGTTGGTCAGTTAGGCATAGTGTCAACGCCAAGCATATGAAGATTTAGCCTGGTGGAATGGACAAATAGGAACAATTTTTTCCAATTGCTATGAAGGCAGCAGAAGCAAGTTCTGCCGACATTAGCACTTGGATATGCCAAGCTCATTCTGGGCCATCACCATTGTTCCTGGTTTGTCTTGCCACTGAACTTCAGTGACTGGAAGAGAGAGGGAGACTGACAAGTTTCTGCAACTCTGCCTCACTTAAATCTAATTCACTCATGAGTCAAGACAACACACAATGATGTTATTGTTTATCTTCAAAAATGAGGGACACACGAAAAAAACAAAACCAAACAGACAGTTTTCTATGTTTAGAAGTTATGGGAAGGTTTATTATGTTACTTATTGCATTTTGGTGCAATTTAACTTGCTTTGTTCTTCTGGGAAACCTCTGATTGTTCAGCTATTTCTACATATCCTATCTGCTTGATCAAAGTTTTATTTGTATAAAGATCTTTATTTATTTATTTATTTTTGTTTTCAATTGCTTCTCTGATTCCTTTCTACCAGCATTCCCAGTTTTTCTCTCTTTTGCTTCTTTGGTCTCATTTGTAACTGTAGATTCATCTTTATTTTTTTTTTCTTTTCTGTAGATTATTTCTGTTGTTCTGGTCATAAATTCTGTTTTCATTATTGTTAATTCTCTCTTTCACCATTCAGGAACATCCTGCTGTGGGTCCATATTTTGTATTTATTTTAAATGGAATTTCTCTTTCTATGACTTCCTACTGGGTTTTGTTGGTAATCTTGAGAAATGCTGGTAATTTATGTGATTTTATTTTCTATCCTGCCACTTGGCTGAAGTTATTGTTTCAATTAATTTTGCTTAACTCTCTAGGTTCTCTAGGTGAGCCCTCATGTTATATACAAAACATAAATTTATTTCATTTTGCTTAGGTTTATTCCTCCCCTTTTTTTATCTTATTGCTCTAGCTAGATTTCTAATCTTATATGATAAAATGTTAATCAATACACTTATTTTATCTCTTATCCTATTGATAGGCCTCTAATCTATCCTCATTTCGATGCTGGCTCTTCATTTTAGACAGATTCTACTTACCATATTACTGAAAGATTCATTCAATTAGACTAATTGGTTGGAACCTTCATCATTCTCACTTGTCCTTTGTGTAAATTTATATTTTCAAATATTGAGGTTTTTTTTCTCAGTGCATTAGACACTTAAACTATACTTTCAATGTCATCATATGAACCTTGACGAAAGGTCTACTCTGATGCCTCATAGAGGTATGTAGGTGACCCTAGCTTTTGCAAAGACTATATAAGTAACCAGGAGCTCTTGTAGGTCTTACCAAGCTATGGGGTCCTTTAGTGTAGGTCAGCCTATAGATGCCATGTGTATTGCCTAAAGACAAGTGTAAATATGGGTAAAGGAATTCAGTACCAGAAATTTGGTCACAAGGTAATATTTATTTGTTTATTTAGATGATAGAAAATCTGGGATGCTGAAGTTATAGTCTGTGCTGATGAGTAAGTGGCTATACTAAGTCATATATATATATGTATATATAATATATATATGTATATATAATATATATATATATAATATATATATATATGTATCATACTTTAGAATGTAAATTCCAAACAGGCTGTTAACGCTTTCACCTTTTAGAATCCCTGAGTTTCTTCAGATGCATTTACATTAAATGTTAGCTCCACCCCCATCCCCATCATCTTGTATTTATTTCCTATTTAAATACATATATGTGTGTGTGTCTGTATATATACATACATATACATATATATTATATAAGGATATTACGTGAGTATAAAATAGTTATATTTACTATATACTTATTTTGTATGTACTCCTATCTGTTCATGTTGTTTCTCTCTAAGGAGGAATTTCTTCATAAGGAGCAACTTCATTTTGTCTTTGTATCCTCAGTGCCCAGTACAGTGCGCAGTGCATGGTAGGTTCATAATAAATAATTGTTGATTAATTAAATATTATAAAATGAGGAACATGGGAAGGAATGCATAGTTCTTAAACACTTCTCAAGTTCCTAAAATCAGTTATATCCAAGGACAGTTTAATGGAAAAACTAGGAGTCAGAATACTTGTGTTACTCTAGCCATTTAAACGCTATGAGCCTGTTTCCTTGTATGTAAAGTGAGACAAAAACAGGCAGTGCTACCTACTTCGTACTTTTGCTTCACTTCATGTACCTTATGAAAATCATATCCATGTAATTGGTCATCATTATCATTGACCCAAATGACCACTAAAGTCATTTAGAATTCTGCAGCTACTACCTCTGGCCACTTTTTGTGCCAGTTCAGACTTTAAGTCTTTTTTTAAAATTTCTATGAACATTATAACTATGCATTTGAGTTGAAAAAAATCAGATTCATTTAGAAAAATGCAATGTACAAATATAATCTAATTAGATTTAACAGTCAGTCAACAAGCATTTATTAAGTACCTCCTACATGCTAGGAACTGTCCCAAGTACTGGGAATACAAATTTTGAAAGACAAGAACCCTCCATACTTTCAAGGAACTCACAATCTATGTTGGAGACAACACGAGAGTTATGCACGAGTGAGAGAAAGAGAGACAGAGAGAGACAGAGACAGAGAGAGAAGGGGAGAGAGAGAGAGAGAGAGAGAGAGAGAGAGAGAGAGAGAGAGAGAGAGAAAGAGAGATTATATATAATAAATTGGAGATAATCTCAGAGGGAAGGTCCTTTAAGGGAGATTAGGAAAGACTTTTTTGAAGAAGGTAGAATATGAAGGAAGTCAGAGAAATCAGGAAGCAGAGGTGAGGGAAGATAAAGTTTCAGACAAGAGGAATAACCAGTGAAAATGCTCAGAACAGGAAGATAGAAGGTTTTATGTAAGGAACAAAAAGAAAGCCAGTGTAATTAGATTTCAGGAAACATGGAGAGTAATAAGATGTAAGAAGACTAAAAAGCTAGTAAGAGATCAGGTTATGAAGTGCTTTAAAAGTCAAATGGAAGATTTTATATTTGATTCTAAGTACAATAAGGAGTCATTGGAATTTATTAAATCATGTTATAGTGAAACCTTGCACACCCGTACTTAGGTTGCAAGCCTTGTTGAGTGGGAAGATAAGGGAACTCTTTACAGTAATACAGATGCTAGGAGGGTGTTGGAGGGAGAGAATGATTTTAGTTTTGATTATCTTCTTATCATTACTATTATTATGAATTTCAGAATTACAAAAGGGAATGTTTGTGTATGTGTACACAACTAGGCAGTGGGTTGACTAGAGTATAGGGTCTGGAGTCAGGAAGACTCATCTTCCTGAGATCAAATTTGGCCTCAGATATCTAGTAGTTCTGTGACCCATAGCAAGACACTTAAGCCCATTTACCTCAGTGTCCTCATCTTTAAAATTAGCTTGAGAAGGAAAAGGCAAATCACTCTAGTATCTTGGCCAAGAAAACTCCAACTGAAAAGTTTTGTCTCAAAGACACAACTGAAAACAACTAAACAACAATAGACCTCTGTGTGTGTGTGTGTGTGTGTGTGTGTGTGTGTATATATATATATATTCTCCTTTTTCCATCTTTTAAGCTTTTTCTGATGTTATTTGTTGAATATTGATTATAAGACAAAGCAAGAACAAATCGTATATACAATCATACCAATATTATGTTGTATAAGTTCACTTTCATATAACATGATATTAGAAGCATCAATACAGCTCCTAGCTTAAAAAAAAAGTTTCTCTCTCAAAAATATTGTGTGTATAAAACATACTCACACACATGTCAAGGGTATATTATGTTCTTGATTAATGCTGATAGACCTTTTTACTTCTCATCTATTCCCCATTTTTTTCATAAGACAACCAAAATAGATCTGAGACAACAGGGATCTGAATTATCTGTTATCTCTCTGTACTGCACAAATCGAACATGGCAGTCACAAGTTGATGAACAGGCCTGAGTGTCCTTCACAGAAAGTGCTGTGTATTGAAAGAAAGATATATTTGTCCTATTAGTGTGAGCGATTTGTATCGAAGAAAGAACAATGCAATGTTGAGCTACAGGCATATTTAAGGAACTTTGATGTGCTCACCTGTTGGGAAATGATACTGTTACAATTGCCATAAGGCTATAAAATAAACTTCAATATGATTCATTATTATAGCTAGCAAACATAGCCAAAAAAAAAAATCCTTCCACTGCAGTGGAGTTCTAAAAAGAGTGTGGTAGGTCTCTTTAAGTGTGTTTACTTCCCATTCAAGGAACATAAGCCTAGAAATTGTTCCCAGAAAAGTATACATTTAAGGAAATGAACAAGGAAGGGAAAACACTTCATAAAAGTTCTACTTTAAGAACTTAGAAACTAATAAAAAGAGGAAATGCTGGAAATTAAATATTGCAATTACCTTTTTTTTTTTCCATGACTGCAATGTAAGTATCAGTGAGGTATCGACTGCTTTTACCCGATGGGACTGATAGTTTTAAAAATAAGATTAGGTAACAACTCAGATACTTGCATATCCCTTTACTAGAATCTCATCTTATGTTCCCTCTCATTTTTGAGAGAAAATTATGCCCTTAATATACTCCCTTATGAAATGTAATTGATTGGGCTTTTCCCCATAAAAATTCATTTTTCCATCAACGTAAGGCAACCATCAGAAATTCCATAATTAATTCAAGAACATTTTTCAGGCAACTTCATCTGACCTGTAATTTCATTATGTGGATAATCTTTTCACTAATGCAAATAGCAAATCCTCCATGAATAAACACACACACACATGTGTGCATGCGTGCATACAGAAATGTATAGATATATACACACTTGCACATATAAACACATATACACATGTGCACACACAAATAATCACCTTTGCCATTGATATATAAACCCCTTTTTGGATCTCCAGAAATTACCATACTACTTGGCATGTAGTATGTATTTAGGCATTTATTACATGTTTATTCATTGACTGAGCTAAAATACCACCTTCTACCACTAACCTTTCCAAAGCCCCCTCCACCTTAATGCTAGTATCTTTCCCCTTTTGGTTATCTCCAAACAAATATGTATATGTATCTGTATATACACATATGTATGTTTGCGTGCATTTGTGTATATGTACATGTATATAAAAATGATATAAATGTGTTATCTCCAATTTATATGTGTGTGTGTTGTTGTTGTTAATGTTTGCATATTGTTGCTCACATTTGGTATTCCCCAAGACAATGAGCTTCCTAAGCACACAGATCAGTTGAGTGACTAAGAAAGATGGCATGAGTACTCAAAATAATATTTTATAAAGATTGATTGAAGAAACTGAGGATATTTCACCTGGAGAAGACTTATGAAAGACATGATAGCAGTCTTAAAATATTGAATATATTAATGGTTTTCATGTAAAATAGGAAGCAGACTTGTTAGATTTGTTTCATTCTTCTCTGGAAGACAAAACTATGAGCAATGCCAGTAAACTATTGGGAAAAATAATTCATACAAATATGAAGAAAGCCATAAGAATTTAAAATACTCTTCAAAAGGAGAATATACTTTATCATGAAGTAGCATACTTACCCTCTATGAAGGTCTTCTAATGAATCCTGAATGACCACCTGTGAGAAATGGAGGACAATATATTTGTGCTTCAGATAGCGTTAGGCCATGGTGAGCTTCATGTTTCCTTCCAATTCTAGAATTCTAGAATTCTAAAGAAATAGCTATATGTGTGTCTAAATTTTAGTTGTTCTTTGGGTTGACCATACCGATCGGGAAAAAAACAAAACAAAACAACAACTTCATTTCTATGTTCCTGGAATCATGAATCTTTATTGATTAGCTTCTTTACAAACTCATGACATTTCAACTCATTAGAGCCCTAGTTGCTTACTCAGTAGTTCTTTTATCCACATTTGGATTTCCTGTTAAATGCATGAAAGTGACTGTTCTGACCTTTCACCTCTCTAAGTCTACACATCTACTTCTGTCTCACCCATTCTCTGTAAATCATTTCACTTACTACATGTCTGAGTAGACTAGAGTATCTGATGGAAGATCTCTCAACTCTCCTTCTACATCACTTACTTACTACTTTATCATTATATCAGAGGATGAGTGAGTCCTTTTTTCTTTTCAAAGATAACTTTTCTATCTATATACTGTCCCATTCCATCTTACTTGTCCTAGGACTTTGCTACATAGGTTGTCAGTCTATCTGTCTGTCTGTCTGTCTCTCCTTTAATAAAGTCTTCTCTTTTTTCTCCATCCCCAAGCCTAAAAGCAAGCACGCTTAAGTTTCTCCTATACTGAAAACTGTTCCTAAATTCCTTCCACCCACTTAAGTTTTTATTTCAATCTTTATCTTCTATTCAATATTATACTTTTTAAAAGGTTTATACTCTCTGGCTCTACCTTCCCATTGACCATTGGCTACTTCAAAAACTTGCACTATTGCACTGAACTGGAATTGTTCTCTCCAAGCTTACCAAAGGTGGTCTTTTCTTCGTCCATATACTTCTGTGTCTTTTTGAAATTCTTGATAAGTCCCTGGATCTGCATCATCTCTTCTCCCTCAGCTTCTATCACATCTTTATTTATAATACCTTTACCTTTATGATTGTTCTTTCTTTCAAATTCATTTAATCATTTTTTCTCTCATCTTTTAAATATTGATATCACCCAAGGTTTTGTCATTATACTTCTTTTCTCCTTTATATTTTCCTCCTAGTTAAATTCACTCACTCTTGTGCCTTTAATTATCACATCTAGATCAATGACTCCCAAATATCCACTCTTGCCATTCTTTGAGCCTACATGTCCATTGACCCATGGAACATAACTATATATTTATCCCATCATCTTCTAATACTCAGCATATCACAAACTGAATTTATCATCTCCTCTTCAAAACCTGTCCCCTTCCTTATTTCCCTATTTCTATTATTCTAGTTAGTCATGGCCAAAACCTTGTCATCATTTTGGCTCTTAAGAGTCTATACCTAGTCATTTTCTAAGGGCTTCCTCCTCCTTGTCTCTGTCTTTCTGTTATAAGTAGCTAGCCCATTGTTTGGAATATTAAAATAGCTTTCTAACTTTTCTCCTTTCTACTGGTGATTACTCATTCCAAACCGTGGTACAAAGTCCTTCCAGAATAATTTCTCCTAATGCATGAATTTAGTCACATGATTCATCTCCTTAAAATCATTCAATAGTTCTTTGTTGGCTACTAGGTAAAGTTTATTTATTTGTATTTATTTATATTTTATATTAATTTTTAATTTTTTAATTTATTTTATTTATTTTTTAGAAGGGAATTGTGAATTCTAGATTATGACACCAATTTCCTTTTCTAAAGGGAGGTAGGTAGAACAGTAGAAAGAATGCTGGAGCAGAAGTCAAGAATATTTTACTTTAAATCAGGCCATAGACACTTACTACTTATGTGCTCCCAGCCAAGTCCTTTAACTTCACCTGCCTCAGTTTCCTGAATTGTAAAATGAGGAGAATAATAGCATCCACATCCCAGGGTTTTTATGAGGATCAAATGAGAAAGATGAACCTAAAGCAATGACATTGATATCCTAACTTCACTGTTATCATTATGACATAATGATATGATATAATGAACATTAGATGAAAAAGTTTTTGCACAAACAAAACCAATGGAATAAAATTTAGAAGAAAAACAGAAATCTGGGAAACACTTTCTATAGCCCGTTTTTTCTGAGAATGTTGTCATTTCCCAGATATATTGAGAACTGAGCCAAATTTACATGAATACAAGTAAATTCCCAATTGATAAAGGGTGAAAGAATATGAATAGACAGTTTTCAGAGGAAGAAAGTAAAGCTATCTATAGTAATATAAAAATGCTCTAAATCACTATTGATTGGATAAATACAAATTAAGATAAATACATTGTTGGTAGAGTTGTGAACTGATCCAACCATTCTGGAAAGCTATTTTAATCTATGTGCAAAGGGCAAACACACTATACCTTTTGATCCAGCAAAACCACTGCTATGTCTGTATCCCAAAGAGATCATGAAAAAGGGGGGGGAAAGACCCACATGTAGAAAAATATTTATAACAGCCCTTTTTTTCTTGTGGCAAAGAATTGGAAAATGAGGGGATGCCTATCAGTTGGGGAATAGCTGAACAAGCTGTGGTATGTGAATGTAATGAATACTACTATGCCATAAGAAATGATGAGCGGGCAGATTTCAGAAAAACCCAGAAAGACTTACATGAACTGATTCTGAACAAAGTGAGCAGAACTAGGAGAACATTGTACAAAGCAACAGCAACATTGTGAGATGATTGAGTATGATAGATTTAGCCCTTAGAAATACAAAAGTCCAAGACAATTCCAAAAGAGTGCTGAAGGAAAATGCTAACCACGTCTAGAGAAAGAACTATGGAGTCTGAATGCAGATTGAAGCATAATATTTTAACTTTTTTTTCTTGTGTTTTCTTTTTTTTCACAACATGACTAATGTGGAAATATGTTTAAAATGATTGTACATCTTGTGGAGTGGGGAGGGAAGGAAAAGAGTAAATTTTGGAACTCAAAATTTTATAAAACTAAATGTTGAAAATTATTTTTACATATAATTGAAAAAATAAAATACTATTAAGGAAAAAAAGAAATTCTTAATAAGCAAAACATTTCACTTTAAAGTTAAAAAAGTACTTTCCTTATAACAAAGGTGGAGTAAATCTTGTTATTCTTATTTCATAGAAAGGAAAATTGAGACTGAAATATCAAGTAATTAAGTGGTTTGAAGATTTTACTTGGTGTGATCCAAATGCATTTTAGACATTCTATATAACTTTTGTTTCTATGTATCAGTCCCAATTCTGTTATCATGTCTTCTCCATCTCCCATTAGCAGAAAAAATATTAAAAATATATTCATAATAAAATATTAATCTGTCATATATCCTATGGGATGGACTGACTAAAGGAAAAGGAAATTCAGATGTAAGAGTAGAAGTTATTTTTTGTTGGAGTAATAAGATTACTATGTTGCTGCTCATTGATTTTACCCAATCAAATTTCAGGTAGGAAACATACACATATTTTTGTTTTGCTGTCATGATTAATGAGAAAAATAGTTATAAAACTATGTCCAATTAAATGACACCATTTAATTAGTCCAGGAGTTGGGAACCTTTGACCTTGAGGCCACATGTGGCCTTCTAAGTCTTTGAGTATGACCTTTTGCATGGGTAGAAGTTTTGCAGAACAAATCCTTTCATTAAGAGAATTTGTTCAGTGAAGTTTGGATTCAGTCAAAGGGTCAAATTTGAGGACCTAGAGGGCCACATGTGGCCTTGAGAACATAGGTTCCCCAACCCTGAACTAGACAAATAATTAGCGACTGGGACCTTATTGTGTGTGCTGAGTAGGTCACAATATCTACAGATTGTGCTTATTACTTTGAAAATTGTGTTTATAGCATTTATTGAAAAAAATTGAACACCATAAATGGAGATTATGCTGTCTCCAGTTAGGATTTTGGTCATGAAATCATTCTTTTGAAGCTATTTCTTTTTTTTTTTAATTAATTAATTTATTTTCTTGTTTACATCATTCATTTCCGCAAGATTTTGAGTTACAAATATTCTTCCCATCTTTCCCCTACCCAATACCTCAAAACAGCCAACCCACTGTATAAGCCCTCCCTCAATCTGCTCTCTCCTATGTGCTCGCCCTCGCCGCTCTGACTTTCTGGTAGGGCAATATGGATCTCCATACCACAGTGCATGTGTATCTTAAATCTCAGTTGGAGGTAGTTAATACTAA
>CM053591.1:113658824-113676237 GCA_028646515.1 Pseudochirops corinnae | reverse complement strand
TGTACTTCCATCAACCCTCCCCCCCCACCCTGCCCTCACCTCTGTCATCGCACCGCTCATCCCCAACCCCCCTACTCTCCTGTGAGGCAAGATACCCAGTTTAGAGTTTATGTCATTCCTTCCCTAAGCCAAATTAAATGAGAGTAAGTTTGACCCTTTCCCTTTTGCCTTCCTGTTCATCCCCTCCAATGTAACAATTATCCTTTGCCTCTTGTATGAAATGATTAACCCCATTCTGTCTCTCCCTGTGTCCTTTCATTCTAAACCTCTCCCACCTCAGAATTTCACCTTTTAGAGTATTGTCCCTTCCTATTCAATTGATCGTCTGCTCTCTATGTATTCATATATACACACACTCAGATATGTGTTTGTACACATATATAAACCTTCCTATATAGACATATGTCTATGTATATGTATGTATACATTTGTATTACCTTCACCTATCCTCATACTGAGAAAAGTTTCATAAGTTACAATTATCACTTTTCCATGTTGGCATTTAAATAATTTAACTTTGATAAGTTCCTTATGTTTTCTTTTCCATGTTTACCTTCTCATGATTCTTGTATTTGAGTGTCAAACTTTCTTTTCAGTTCTGTTTTCTTCAGCATGAATGTTTGAAAGTCCTCCACCTCACTGAATGACCATATTTTCCCCTGGAACACTATACCCAATTTTTCTGGGTAGGTGATTGTTGGTCCTAACCTAGCTCCCTTGATCTCCAGAATATCATATTCCAGCCCCTTCAATCTCTTAATGTAGAAGCTGCTAGATCCTGAGTTATCCTCATTGTGTTTCCACAATATTCAAATTGTTTCTTCATGACAGCTTGTCATATTTTCTCCTTGATCTGGGGACTCTGGAACCAGGCTATAATATTTCTAGGAGTTTTCTTTTGGGGATCTTTTTCAAGAGGTCATCATTGAATTCTTTGAAGTTCTATTTTGCCCTCTGGTTCTAAAATATCAGGGCAATTTTCCTTGAGAATTTTTTGAAGGATGCTTTCTAAGTTCATTTTTTGATCATGGCTTTCAGGTAGTTCAATAATTTTTAAATTGTCTTTCCTGTATATATTTTCCAGGTCAGTGTTTTTTTCAGGAAGTTATTGCACCTTGCCTTCTATTTTTTTTTTCATTTGTTTGAATCTGTTTAATTGTATCTTGATTTCTTATAAAATCATGTGCTTCCATTTGCTCCACTCTAATTCTGAAGGACTGATTCTCTTTGGAAAGCTTTTGAGATTGTCTTTCCATCTGGCAAATTTGACTTTTTAAAGCATTGTTCTCCTCATTGGCTTTTCGGGCCTCTTTTTTCACTTGAGTTATTCTATTTTTTAAGGTGATATTTTCTTCAGTCAGGTTGTTGACTCTCTTTTCATGATTTTTTGCATCATTCTCATTTCTCTTCCCAATTTTTTCTCCACTTCTCTTATTTGGTTTTCAAAATCCTTCTTAAGCTGATCTATGGCTTTTAGGAAGTCTTCATATTTCTTGTAAGCTTTTGTTGTGGCAATTCTGATTGTGTTGTCTTCCTCCCATTCGATGCTTTGATCTTTCCTATCCCCAAAGAAGGAATCTTGAGTTTGGTTGCTATTCTTACTTTGCTTCCTTTGCCTGCTCATGTTGGCCAGTCAATGATTATTTAGCTCTATGGAACTCTGCTTCCAGAGGGAAAAGCTCTGTCTCAAATCACTGGGATTTTCCCAGCTGCCGGAGCTTTTAGGGGGCTGTCATTTTTTGGCAGCCCCCACCATCTTTGGCTCACTGAAAACACATGCCAGGACCACCACCCAAGACCATGATTGGGATCCAGGCCACTCAATGCAAGAGCACTTGGCCTCTGAACACTCGCTTGCCCTCCCTGCAGTCTGCAGGCTGGGAGCACTGAAGCAATTGTGTGGAGGTGGCCCTGCTTCTGTTGCTTCCTTGCCCTGGAGGCAGTTTGGCTGGACTGCTTTTCTCCCCCAAGTTTAGCTGTATTTCCCTGACCTTTCACTTAGTCCTTGTTTCTTATGGCTTGATACTTCTGGAAACTGCCACAGCTGCCGCTGATCCACTCTCCTGAAGGCTCCAGCTGCAGCTTATCCTGGCAACCCTCGGGACCATGCCTTGTTTTCAGGCTGGGCTGGTTTCAGCTCCAAGAGCTGTGATGACTCCTTCCTGCAGAACTGCCTTCAGCAGGAAGTGTATTTTTGTGAGTTTGGAGCCCTAAAAATTTTTAGAGTCATATTTTATGGATATTTGAGGTGGCTATGTGGGAGCTGTGGTACCTTGCTGCTCCTACGCAGCCATCTTGGCTCTGCCCCTGAAGCAATTTTTTAGGTGATTTTCCTACTTTGATGGGAAAGTACCATGGCTTTGACTTATGGGTTTGCTCAGAGTATACAGGCTTCAGGAGCTATTAATGTCTATAAAATTTAGCACAACTAGTGAAAGACTTTCCAAAACAATTGAAAATGTAACAAGTGATTAAACTGAGAATACTCAGTCTGAACAAACACAACTCAAATCAGTCACATTCTCTTTCAGAATTATACAGGGAGCAATTTAGACATTGAGAAGCTTCTGGAGAACAATCAAGTTCTGCCTGTGGTCCTGATTTGTAGTAGTTGATGATGCACCACTCAGGGTTATTAAACATAAAATAATAGAATGCGTGAGATATGAAGGCCTTTTTGCGATCATCTTTTCCAATATTCTGTTTTTCTAGACTCAAAGTCATAGGTGACATTGATTTGAGTCAGGACTACATTTCCAAGTGTAATATTACTTCCATTATATAGCACACTACTTCCTACAACTGAAGCCACTTTCATGTAGCCATAGAAGTACCATTTCATGTCATATGTGGTATATTGTGCAGTAAATTCTGTAACTTCCTAACAAGGAGTTCTAATTCTTCTGGTTATCTTTCCACTGGTCAAGATTCAAGCTTTTTTATTCTGAATATTTATGCTATGAATACCTTCTCAGCAGAACCATATTTCCTGGGAATGCCAACCTTATTCTTTTGACAATTAAATACTTCTCTCTTCATGTTTCAAACATGATCTCTGACTCTTTATAAGATCTGTGTATTTTATATGTTCCCAGGAAAGCAGACTAAGCAGAGAGTAACCTTTCTCCATTTATTCCCTATCACTTTAACAACCAAACATAAACTCTTCTTTCTGATACTGAGAACCCGTAGCATGTATGTCTAGTATGACTTCTCAATTCCTGTTTAATTCCTCAGAAAATAATTAAAGGCCCAGAAGAAAGACCTGGAAGTTAAGGAGGTTGTATTGGTTGCCTTTCAAAGAAGCATAGGCATCTTGAAATCGAAAGAACAGTGAGAAGACCAGTTTCAAAACAAAACAAAAATCTACTAACCATTATTGAGGGGGAGGAAGAAGCGGAAAATGAGGAGAATGAGGAAGAAGAAGAAGAGGAAGAAGAGAACTATTCTTGTTAAGACTGAGACAGTCCACTGATGAAGGTCTTGAAAGTTGGAGAGGAAACATAATTTTATCAATTAAACTCACTCCCCCTCCCTTTTTTTAGTCCAGGCTATACTAAAGGCTTTGGCATTGTCAAGATGTACCATGACTAGGATAAGGTGGGCAAGATTTGACATTAATTTGGTCACAGAAAAACTGTTTGCCAGAGTGAACATAGGAGACAGATTATTAGATTATTAGTCTAAGATGTGTCAAGGTTAGGAGGAAAGAAAGAATGAAATAAACAAGAAGAAATCGAAAATATAGTATTAAGATTTCTATATGTCACAAAGCATCAATGGAGATTGGAGCAGACCAGGAGTCTTCATGGGCTAGTACTGACCACTAAGTAAATCCACCTTGAGAAAGGAATGACTGATGATTCCTAGAGGTTTAATTTCATTTTACAGGATGGGATTTAGGAGTTAAGTAAACTTGAAATGTTTGTTTATGGTCCAGAGTACACTAAGTCAGAATCTAAAAACAGTGATATCTCTCTGATTCCTTAAAGGTATTTATGGCCCTGGCAAACCTTCCTAATTGACAATTACCAGCATAAATAAGAGCTCAGAAGTGAAATAATTTCGAGCTTTTCAGAGGAAAGATATTATATGAATTAAAAGGCCCTTTATTGCCCTAGAATACATGGTAAAATAGTGACAGTGAATTTTATGGACCTAATAATAATAATAATAATAATAATCCAGCATTTATATAGTGCTGATTTAAGGTTTGCAAAGCACTTTACAAAGATTATTTTATGTTGCCCTCAAAACAATGCTGGAAGGCAAGTTCTCTTCATATCCCCATTTTATAGGTAAGGAAATTGAGACAAATAGAGGTTAAGTGAACTGCCCATGGTCATAAAGCTATTAAGTATCTGTGACTGGATTTGAATTGAGGCATGGTCTTCTTTTCTCCAGATTTAGTGCTCTATTCAATCCTGTTACCTGACTAAAACAAAGAGGAGCTATACAGTATTCCTTTTTTCTTGATGAAAATAAGTAAAAATGTGATTATAACAAGTCTTAAATTTATTATCTTTATGTTATCTGTCAGTAATTTCTAATATTATTGATTCCATATGATGCATAGATTGGGATACAATGGGAATTTTTTTCATATTTTTTTTCCTTTAGAGAAGTTTTAAATAATATAACAAGTTTGTTGTTTGTTCATTTTTTGTCCTGTCCATTATGACAGTGCGTAAGAAATGAATTCTCTGTTACCTTACTATGTAATTGTCACTTTCTCTCATGAAGATATTTGAGCTATAGTGGATCTATCCATAATGGAGAGGGACACTGAGGTATAACTGAGCTCTTTAAAAGTCTGTTGTTCTGCCAATAAGCCTTAATATCCTCTTAATTTCTTTCATTCTTTTCTATCCAACTGAATCCAAACCAATAGCTATTTACACACGTCCTACCATGGGAAAGATCTTATACTAGGCCATTAGAATCAAAACAAAGGAAAACTAATCCACAATTCCAAGGAACTAATATTCTTTTTTTTTTTTGAAGTGGGGTGGGGTATAAAATGAAAACCAATAAGTATACTCACATTCATTTTAGATAACTGAGAGCACTAACTCCTAAAATGTACAAGAAAATGCTCATTTTCTTGAACTGAATCTTGAAGGAAGCCAGAGATTCTAAGTGGCATAAGTAAAAGGGGATATATTCTAGTCCTGGGAAATAGCCAGTACAAAATCATGGAGTCTGGGAATCAAAATCCAAGTTTAGGGATGTAACACCGACACAATGTTCACAGCACCTATGATGGCTATGAATATGCCAGTGGAATTCTGAATTGCAAAATGTAACAGACTCTCCATATGGGAGATAGAACCAAAACAACTATTTGAATACCAGAAAGCCAAATCCATCATAGCAAAAAAGAAATCTATACAAGATAACAATTCAGGGGGTACAACCATCCAGAAGCCTTCCCGAACAAACACTCACAGCTTGTTGCCTGCTTCCTCTCTCTCCACTATCAATGGATCCACTATAGATTAAATATCTTCATTTAAGAAAGTGCCAATTACATAGTAAGGAAACAGAGAACTCATTTCTTAAGCACTATCATAATGGGCAGGATAAAAAATAAATAAATGACAAACTTGTTTGATTATTTACAACTTTTTTAAAGAAAAATATGAAAAAAATTTCCTGTTATATTCCATTCTATGAATCATATGGAATCAATAATAGCAGGAATTATTTAAGTGATTTGCAAAATTAAAAATGATATAAATATTGCTGTTTGTTATTGTTGTGGATTTTATGGCAGCTAGGTGACACAGTGAATACAGTACCAGGTCTGGAGTTAAAAAGATTCATCTTCCTGAATTCAAATCTGGCTTCAGAGCTTACTAGCTATGTGACCCCAAGCAAGTTACTTAACCCTGTTTCTTTCAGTTTCCTCATCTATAAAATGAGATGGAGAAGGAAAAGACAAAGCATTTCAATATCATTGCCTAGCAAACCCCAAATGGAGTGACAAAGAGTTAGGTATGACTGAAAAACTGAACAACAGTGATAGCAACTATTCTTCTTCTTCTTCTTCTTCTTCTTATTATTATTATTATTATTATTATTATTATTACTCTATTCTAAGCACTATCTTCCTCTACTTTCTAAGTCACTACAAAAAGGCTGGGTACCCATCTGTTTTTTGGTCCTATCTTCTACAATTTAATGATATGATTTCTAGCACAGTACTCATAATATTGAAATTCCCCTACAGCAAAACAATTTGGAAGGCTCATGGAGTGTCTTTTAATGACATTTTACCTGTGTTACTGGAACTGTTAAAATTAGTACACCCCTTATAAAACTAGGTCAGAGACATTGTGGCATACTAATTGAAAATAAAACACAGTTAGAAATAAAACTACCAACATTGCAAAAATTAGTTTGTCATTTTTAATCACTAGGTGAATCCTCTTCCTTAGTTTGTGCATCACTAGTAGGGAGACATTGCTACTGGCATTGAAGAATAATCTAATTAAGAAAGAGGGGTCATGGATGAGTATTCAGGAGAACCTCCTGCTCAGCTTTATGTCCCTTTCATTTGGATAGAGTAATGTATTACTTAAACAAAATTATCATTAAGATATATATGTTTCTTATTCTGAATTATTAAGAAAAGTTATCTTTTTCACCTATATAAAAGAAATTTGCTAAGTCTTCAAAATATTCTATATATTTAAATGAAACTGATCCTTATAATTTTATTGATATTAAGAACCATTCATTTCCAGATTGTTGAAAGTGCCAGTGTAAGGAGTCATTGAGATAGAGGTATAAAGCACATATATTATTAAAACACATAAATGACTAAATAAAAACCCACAAAGACTAATTAGAAAAGTGAGTTTTGAACTGACAGCAAATAATCTGTTTTTATAAACTACAGCTGGTTTCAATTTTCAAATGAAATATATCATATGGGGGATGAGAAAAGGAGTAGGAAAAAAGAATTTCCTTTACAGAACACTCAATTAGTACCAAGAGACTCGGAAACAATTCTGTCTGTTTGTTCACTCACCCACAGATGCCCATCAATGTGTGATCTGAGAAATCAACATGTTAATTAGCTCAGAATGACATGTCCAAAGGATTAGATGGGAGAAAATGCAAAGATTGTCAGGGAAGACAGAGCAGACACCAATTTAGAAAATAAAAGGACCAGTGTTAAGGTTCCTAAAAGGAAAGATATACATCCACATTGAAAGGAAATCAGGAGCAGAAGTGGAAGCTGAAAGTTACAAGGAAAGCATTAAAGACAGAGCAGTCAATATACCTTTCCTGACCTCGCCTTGGAACATTTCTCTTGAATAATTTAAAACTGAGGACAGGGAGAGATTACTTTCCAAAAGATTCTTCTACTTTTTTACTTTTACCAACAATGAGTGAGTTGACATGTTTAAAAAAAAAAAAAAAGCTGTTTCCAAGATGAATTGGAGAAGATATAGAAAACAGTGAGGGAGACTAAATAGGGAGTTCTTGCAATAGTCTAGGTATAATGTGATGAGATCTTGAAAAGGAGTAGCTGTTGGATAATTGTAGAGAAAGAGAACAAGATATGTGGAGTTAGAATTTTCAGGACTTGATTACTGATCAGATATGGAGGTTAAGAAGAGTCAGAAATGCCAAATTTGAGAGTTAGAGGAGTTCTCAGTGGGCACAGGGCAACTCATACATGAAAAGAATATCCCTAATAACACACTTCCCAAGTAATCAACCAGCCTCTTCTAAATTACTTTAAAGAGCAGGAAATTACTACCTCATGAAGCCACCCACTACATTTTCAGACTATTTTACTGGTTAAGAAATTTATCCCGGCATCAAGATTAAATTTGTGTGTACCCATTACTGTACCCATTACTTCTACTTCTTATTTTACTCTCTGTGGCAAAACAGCACTGACCTAAACTCTCTTCTGTGAACTTTCCTTTTTTTTTAATGAATTGTTTTTAGTTTTCAACATTCACTTCCATAAGTTTTAAATTTTCTCTCCCTCCCTAAGATGGCTTGCAATCTGATATGGGCTCTACACATATATTCCTATTAAACTCATTTTCACATTAGTCATGTTGCATAGAAGAATTATAATAGGAAAAACCATGAGAAATAAATATATAAATAAAAACAAAAAAGAAAATAGCCTGCTTTGTTTTGCATTCTGACTCCATAGTTCTTTCTCTAAGTGTGGCGGGCATTTTCCATCGCGTGTCCTTTGGGATTGTTTTAGGTCCTTGCACTGCTGAAAAGGGCTAAGTCTATTAAAATCAGTCCTTGTACAACTGTGGCTATTACTGTGCAAAATGTTCTTCTGCTTCTGCTCACCTCATTCAGCATCAGTTCATATAAGTCTTTCCAGGTTTCTCTGAAGTCTGCCTGTTCATCATTTCTTATAGCACAATAGTATTCCATTACATTCATATATCACAACTTGTTTAGCCATTACCCAGTTGATGGGTATCCCCTTGACTTCCAATTCTTAGACACCACAAAAAGAGCTGCTACAAATATTCTTGTATATGTGGGTCCTTTTTTCCATTTTTTATGATCTTTTTGGGATACAGCACTAAAAGTGATATTGCTGGGCCAAAGGCATACACATGTTTATAGCCCTTTGGTCATAGTTCCAAATTGCTCTCCAGAAAGACTGGATTAGCTTACAACTCCACCAACAATGAAATAATGTTCTACCTTTCCCATATCTTCTCCAACATTAATCGTTTTCCAGTTTTGTCCTGGTGGTCAACCTGATAGGTGTGATGTGGTACCTCAGAGTTGTTTTGATTTGCATCTCTCTAATCAAGTGATCTGGAGCCACAGAACCCACAAAGTGTCAGAGAGAAATAAATCTACCCCTGAAGGCAGCCTGGCAGGCCAACAGGAAAGGTTCATCAAAGCACTCAGGAAGCAGAACACAGTGCCTCATGAGCCTTGAGGTTTTGGCCCCAGGGAGGCAATATATATATGTATACATATGTATATATACATGTATATGTATATGTATATGTATATGTATATGTATATGTGCGTGTATGTATATATGTTTATATAGGAGAGTATATGTGCATATAAATGCATATGTGAGTGTGTGTATATATGTGTACATGTGTACATACATAGAGGGCACAGGATCAGTTGAATAGGAAGTGATGATATCTAAAAAAATAACATTAAGAGGTGAGAGAGGAATATAATGACAGGAGATAGGGAGAGATAGAATAAGGTAAATTATCTCATATAAAAGAGCCAAGAGAAAATTGTTACAGTGGAGGGGAAGAAGAAGAAGGCAAAAGGGAATGGGCCAACCTTACTTTCATTGAATTTGGCTTAAGGATGGAATAACATACACACTCAATTGGCTAGCTTATCCTACAGGAAAGTAGGGAGGAAGAGAATAAGAGGGAGGGCAGTTTGGGGGGGGGGAGGGTAGTTAGAAGCACATACTTTTGAAAAGGGACAAGGTCAAAGTAGAAAATAAAATAAGTGGGGAGTGGGATAGGATGGAGGGAAATACAGTCATTCTTTCACAATATATCTACTATGGAAATGTTTTGTGTAACTATACATATATAACCTATATTGAATTGCTTTTCCTCCTAGTAGGGGTGGGTGACTAGAGAAGAAGGGAAATAATGTGGAAATCAAAGTTTTAAAATTGAATGTTAAAAATATATGTATATATATTTATTATTTTTATTATTATTTTATTTACATGCAACTGGGAAATAAGATATACAGGCGCTGGGGTATAGAAATATATCTTGCCATACTAGAAAGTCAGAGGGGGGATGGGAGTGGATATAAGGGAGAGCAGATTAAGGGAAGGGGTATTCAATAGGATCACTATTTTGGGGTGGAGGGTAAGGGAAAGACTGGGAGAAAATTTGTAACTTCAAGTCTTGTGGAAATGAATGTTGAAAACCAAAAATAAACAAATTAAACAAAAAAATTTAAAAAAATCTAAACAGATAAGTTTGTATTTATCCTAGAGACAAATGGGAGCCACCAGAGTTTAATAAATAAGGGGAGTGAAGGAGTCAAATTTCTGTTTATTAATTACTTTGGCACCTATTAGAAGGATGGAAAAGAAGTGAGGCAGAGATAGCAATTAGGAGGCCAATGCAATAATCTAGGTAGGAGGTGATGAGGGCCTAAAGGCTGTGAGGAAAAAGAAGGGAGCAGATGGAAGAGATATTCTAAAGGTAAAAATAGTAAGAAGTGGTGAGCATTGCCAAATATAGCAGGGAGGTCAAAAAAGATGAAGACTAAGAAATGACTATCAGAGCTGTCAACCACTAGGTCATGAGTAACTTTAGAGAGAGAAATTTTGGTAGAATCATAAAGTTAGAAACTAGACCAAAAAGACCAAAGAATACATGAGAGGAAACGAAGTAGATACAATGAGTGTGAGCATTTATTTGTTCATTTGGGGTTTTGGGGGGGGGTAAATTTGTTTAAGGGAGGTTTATAGGACAACAGTTTTAGGGGAACATAGGATCAAGTAAATATTTTTTGCCCTTTGGGTCAGGGGGATGGGTAAGATTGGAAATGTTTAAAGGCAGAAGGGAAAGAACTAGAAAGTGAGTAAATTTTGGAGGGGGGCGGTGTGATGATTTAGGAGATAGCGGCTAGAAAAAATTGGGAGAGAATAGGATTCAAAAAAAGATGTATGATTGAGGTAAATTGACTGCAGTTTATCAACTATAAATTTTGTGCAAGGACCAGAAAAAAAGTGTCAACATAGATATATATGACCTGACAAAAATGTAAACAAGTCTTACAAAACAAAGGATAATAAATGGAAAGCCCATGTGCTACACTGTTATTCACATAATTTTGAGACCTAAAGAAAGACTATGGCACATTGATTACATCCCTACCCTCATTATATAAAGTAGACAGACATGAAATATAAAACTGTGAAGAAATCCTAGTAATTAACTAGGTTGTAAAATAATATGCATTACATGTTTAAGGGTAACTTGAAATAAATAGATAGGATTAACTATATATTCTGATTGTGAGAATATAAGGAGTTCCATTTTCTTGGTGATAATGCATATCAGATAAAGTTTAATGCGTACAAACAATGCTTGTATCAAATGGCATGAGGCTAATAATTTATATTTTATTAGGTTACTCTGGGGCAGCTATCTTTGTTTTGCAAAGTCCTAATAAGCTTTTGCCTTGTCTCTTGTCTTTCTATTATTGCCATTTCAAAATTTACATGCTAATTAGAACCAGTATATGCTAATTAGTTTTCTTTATATTTCTTTGTGAGAGACAGTATTTTGTGCTTGCCTAATCATTACTGTAGGATTAATGGATGAAATGATAATATGAGATCATCTGTTCTCTGTTCAATAATCCCCATGTTTACATTTATACTACATACTATATAATTTTCAGCATGAGAATAATAATTTTCCACAACACAGTTCTTATATCTTGTAGGAGACTGTATTTCTAAGAATAGTTTAATATAACTATAATTATTTGTTACATCATTCTTGGTACATAATTAGCCATTGAAATAACATAAGATAGATCTCATAAATCATTTTTACAAGACTACCCAAAACAATTGCTTAGCATGCCATGCTAAACAGGTCACTGGAGTTTGTAAGATTGCCAAGGACTTTAAATTTTGGGATTTTTATATTGTATTCAGATTTATTTATATGTAACAATAAGATAGTGAAGAATCTGCTTGGAGAGAAATAGAATCATTCAGTTTCAAAATTCTTATGGGGAAGTAAAACAACTTTTTCTTTTCCTTTTGGAGTGACTCAGGACAGACATTTTCTCATTAAAAATAAACAGAAACTATTGTAATGTTATCTTTGTTAAGGAGGTTGATGATAATTACTTTATCCCGTGAGGATGATGAGAAGTTCCTGGTGGTATCAACAAGAATAATGAGTACAGGAAGGGAACCCTCCATTAGGAATGTATGTCTGACTATCTTCTATGTTCTTTAAGGTTCTTGATTTCAGTTCACTAAGAGAGTAGGTCCATGTCTAATTAGTAGTTACTAAATGGCACTCAGTGATTATCATCACATCAACAATGTTTACTAATGTGGTCATATCAAACATCAAAGATAAATTGGTCACAGTCTTTCAGTGAATGTCATCAATAAATAAAGACCATCCAAATATATGGATGAATTCAGTATATACTGGTTTAATGGCTACCACGTGGTGAAGTACCAAAAAAGGGCTTGCTTTGAAATTAAAGGTATATTGTTCCAGTACTTCTGTTCTTTACTAATAAAAATAGCTATGAAGCATTATGTTCATTTAATTTATGAAGACTAAGTTCTTTTAGTCTTTCAGTGAGACTTTTTTACAACTGCATATTTCCATAGTTCTCAAACTCATAATTAAGAATACCTTAATATAAGACACATGGTCTCTTCACCTGCCCTAAGGAGGTGGCATTCCAAGAGGGGAAATTTACAGTAAGAGAGAAGAGGAGGTATCAGCCATGAGTGTAGTGTAATTGTAGCTTTGTTCAGCTTCTCATAGCACCTGAGAACGCATTTTACTTCGTTCCATACTGCTTATATTACTCACAATATAGACATTTTGATGACTTCTAGTATCAAGCAAAACACAATCTAATAGCTGCCAAGATGAGTATCTTGTGCCATCTCACTCTGAATGGGAAATGGACACAGGAAAAAAAAAAAAAAAGCCTGTTGTAATGGGAATGGGAATTTGAAGATCTTCCCTGCCCCTTAATAGACCTAGGGGGCAATTTGAAGACCTCTCCTCCTTTGAAAGTAAACTCTGTGTCCTGAATGTGATCACACAGAGCCTGTGATAAAGGGAATTTGCCAAAGGGTGCAGCAGAGCCCACAGGAATAACTAGTGCTAGGCATATTCAGAGAAAGGTAGTTGAGGAACAAAAGCATTTCAGGAATTTCCTTCAGTTCTTAAAATGATGAGTAAACCTAACATCTTCAATATATATCTTCTATTCTAATAACCCCCTTCAATCTCTCCTCTCTTCCCTACCTCAGCATTTCTTTGAAATTCTTTCAGTCTCCTCTACTCCCTACTATCACTGCCCTGTGCTGCCATTTTTTTTTTTTTTGCTATTTGAGTTTATTAAATACTAAATGAGGCCGGGGATGCTTTCTCTCCACTGTTGCTTGACTGCTCAGTTCTTGTAGCCCCCAGTACTTCCTCTCAATCTGTCCCTAAGATTGTGAGTATCTTTTTAAGATTTTTTCCAACATGACTTAAGTCTGTCTTCTGGCTCAGAAGTCACAAATTGCTTTCTGAGATTTGAAGGTAATGCTTGTCCCTTTGAACTACAACTTTGAGGATTTTGGTTGGTCGATTCTGAAACCCCTATTAACTCCACCCATACATCCCCCAACTCTCTCTCTCTCCTCTTTCTCTCTCTCCCTCCCCCCCCCTCTCTCTCTCTCTCTCTCTCCTTAGGCTATATATATATGTACACACACACATACATATGTACATATAATATAAATATGTGATGTTATATATAGTATATGTATAGACATATATATAAATACATATATATATATATATATACATATAAATACACATAAGTTTATAATTCCGTTTAAAGTGTAAGAAGTCTGAAACTGAAAAGAAAAAGAAAGGGAGAAAATGTCCTTCATAAATCTGACAAGTAAGATACTGTAGAGAATAGGAGTTACAACATAGGTAGAAAGAAGAAGAATTGAGATTTCTAATGTGCCCAGTCTAATCCAACACAAACAATTATATTTAACACATGATGCACCAGGCACTATGCTAGGTGCTGTGAATAAAATGAGAAAGAGAACATGGTTTCTCCACTCAGGAACTATCATTTAAATGGAGCTAAGAATGTAGGAAAGGCAATACTTACACAAATAGTCTTAGTCAGCGCATGATAATGTGCAGAGATAGAAGACTACTATCAACATTGTGGTGGGGAGGGGTTCAGGAAAACTTTCTTGTAGGAGATTACACATAAGCTGAATATTGAAGAAAGCTAGGGATTTTAAGAGACTGATGTTAGTTATGCATTCCAGGAATAGGAAATAACCAATACAAAGGCACAAATACAAAGAGGATAGAGTGCTAAATTCTGGAAACAGCAAATAGGCCAATGTGGCTGGAATGTACAATTGGAAATTTGAATCTCAGCTAATTCATAAAATATGGAGCTCTCATGTCTAAAGTTGGTTTAATTCAACATGGACCTATAGTTCTTTGATGTAGTTGATCATGCTTCATATTATATCTAGCCATCCAGCAGGAAACAAAGGCCTACCTGGGTATCTTATCATTTGACTTCGTACTTCTCTCTACATTAAAAACAAAACAAAACAAAACAATCTTGAACCATAACCCAAGAGACCATGCTCCTCCTGCCTGGAGGAATTAATCCATTTTATTCCTATCCTACATCTGAGCAGTTTTGACTGTTGAATCAGTGCAAATTCACCCAACTTATTATAGGCAGCCCTTGACAATGTTTCACATTCCAGTCAATCATGAACCTCGGAAAATGGGCTGATCTAAGTATCTTGCCATCTATCCTTTTCACCTCTCACTCCCTTCACAAACACACAGACCTACCTCTTGCTCTGGAAACAATAAATAAATACATGTGATGATTACTACTGAAAATAGCCAAGTCATTCACAGTTCTTCTTTGAAGAATACTGTTGTTACTGTGTGTACCTAGTTCTGTTCACTTCAAGATGTTTCAGTTCATACAAGTCCAGGTTTTTGTTTTGTTTTTTTTCCGAAATCACCCTTCTTGCCATTTCTTATAGCACAATAGTATTCCATTACAATCACATACCAAAGCTTATTTAGCCATTCCCCAATTGATAGGCATCCTTGCAATCACCAATTCTTAGCTACCATAAAAACAGCTGCTATAAATAGCTTTGTACAAATAGGTCCTTTTCCCTTTTTTTGGAAGTCTTGGAATATACACCTAGAAGTGAAATTTCTGAGGATGCACAGTTTTATAGCCCTTGGGGTATAAACTTGGGGAAAGTTCTAAATTGCTTTTCAGAATAGTTGGATCAGTTAACAAGTCCACCAACATTGCACTGGTGTCCCATTTTACCCACATCCCCTCCAATATCCAACATTTTCCTGTTTTGTCATATTACCCCCTCTGATTGGAGTGGGGTGACACCTCAGAGTTGTTTCAATTTGCATTTCTCTGATCAATGATGATTTAGAGCATTTTTATATGACTATAAATAAGCTTTGATTTCTACATCAAAAAACTTCCTGCTCATGTGCTTTGCTTTGACCCTTTATTAATTGGAGAATAACTTGTATTTTTTTTATAAATTACTCAGCTCTCTATATATTTGAGAAATGAGAGCTTTATCACAGAAACTTCCTATAAATCTTTTTTCCAGTTTTCTGCTTTCTTTATAATTGTGGTGGAATTGGTTTTGTTTTTGCAAGAATTTTTAATGTTATATAATTAAAATGATTGTAATGCTCTCTATATCTTTTTTTTTTAAATCCTTCCCTTATCCTGAAATCTGACAAATAAACTATCCCATGCTGTCTTAATTTGCTTATGGTAACACCCTTTATGTGTAAATCATGTACCCATTTTGACTTTATTTTGGTATAGGGTGTGAGATGTTGATCTTTACCTAATTTCTGCCACACTGTATTCCAGTTTTCCAAGCAGTTTTTGTCATATAATGAGGTTTTGTTCCAAAAGCTTGGTTCTGTGGGTTTATCATATAGTACAATATGATGGTCATTTACTATAATGTTATTTGTACCTAAACTATTCTATTGATCTGCCACTCTATTTCTTAGCCAGTATGAGAATGGTTAATTAACACTTTATAACATAGTTTAAGATTTGGTATGGCTAAACCACCTTCTTTCACATTTTTTTAATTGATTCCCTTGATATCCTTGAGCTTTAGTTCTTCCAAATGAATTTTATTATTATTTTTCCTATCTCTATATAATGATTTTTGATAGCATGATTGGTATGACAATGAAGATATAAAATTAGGTAAAACTGTCATTTTTATTATATTGGCTCAGCTTACCTATGAATAATATTTTTCCAATTGTTTAAATCTGACTTTATTTTTATGAAAAGTGTTTTATAGTTCTGTTCATATAGTTCCTGGGTCTTGGTAGATAGATGCCAAGTATTTTATATTGTCTACCGTTATTTTAAATGGAATTTCTCTTTCTATCTCTTGCTGCTGGACTTTGATGGTAATATATAGAAATACTGATGATTTATATGGGTTTATTTTGTATCCCGCAACTTTGCTAAAGTTGTTAATTATTCTAAGTACTTTTTTAGTTGATTTTCTAGGAATTTCTAAATATAATATCATGTCATCAGTAAGGAGTGATAGTTTTGTTTCCAAAATCCCTATTCTGATTCCTTTAATTTCTTAATTTCTTCATTTATTGTTATAGTAAACATTTATAGTACAACATTAAATAATAGAGGTGATAATGGACATCCTTGCTTTACCTCTGATTTTTTAGGGAAGGCTTCTAGTTTATCTATATTACACATAATGCTTGCTAATGGGTTTAGATGAATGTTACCTATCATTTTAAAGTAAGCTCAATTTTTCCTTATGTTCTCTAATGTTTGTAACAGGAATGGGTGCTGTATTTTGTCAAAGGTTTTTTTGTTTTCTGCATCTATTGAGATAATCATATTATTTTTGTTGGTTTTGTTGTTAACATGGTCAATTATGCTGATAGTTTCCCTAAATTGAACCAGCCCTGGATTCCTGTTACAAATTCCAGATGGTGATAAGGTATGATCCTCACAATATATTGCTACAAGATCTTTGTTAGTATTTTATTTAAAATTTTTTGCATCAATATTTATTAGGGAAATTTGTCTATGATTTTATTTCTCTATTTTGTCTCTTCCTCCCTTGTGTATCAGCACCATATTGGCATTGTAAATGAAATTTGATAAGACTCATTCACCTATTTTTTTTGAATAGTTTATATAGTATTGGGATTAATTATTATAAAGAACAATGTTTGGTAAAATTTGTTTGCAGATCAATATGATCCTGGGGATTTTTTCTTAGGAAGATCATTGATGGTTTGTTCATTTCTTTTTCTAACATAGGGTTATTTAAGCATTTTATTTCTCCTGTTAATCTGGGCCATTTATATTTTTGTAGATTTTCATCCATTTCATTTAGATAGTCAAATTTATTGGCACATAATTGGGCAAAATAGCTCCTAATAATTCTTTTAGTTTCCTCTTTATTGGTAATGAATTCACTGCTTTCATTTTTGATACTAATAATTTGGTTTTCTTCTTTCTTTTAATCAAATTAAACAGTGGTTTAACCATTGTATATTGACTATATAATAAAACCAGCTTCTTA
>CM053591.1:113643862-113658324 GCA_028646515.1 Pseudochirops corinnae | reverse complement strand
TAGATATAATAAATGTGTTCAGTATAAATAATAGTTTCATTTGAACTTTGTCACCAAAAATCATATTAAAAAAGGAATTCATTCAAACATCTGTATTTTGTGTCAATTTTAAATAAATGAAAACATTACTTTTTGTCTTTACATCATAGCATTTATTATTTGTTAGAACCTCTTCCTCCCATTCCCCTTTCCCCTTCTTCTTATTTGAACTCTCCCTTATAACAAAGGAAAAAAAAAATCTCAGTAGATTGGCTGTAGCTGACAATGTAGATCCTTCTGCCATTCTGCCATGAGAAAAGTTATGCTTCATTATCTCCTCAGCAAAACAACTTCACTCTTTTAGGAGTTGGTTCAGCTTCTTTTCAGTAATCCAAATCACATTACAGTCAGGGTTTATAGTGTTCTCTTGTTCTTTTCATTTCAATCTATACCAGTTCATACACATCTTTCCACGTTTCTCTAAATTCTTCTTTATATATTTCATTTCTTCCACACTAATACTGCCTATAATTTTATGCCATAATTAAAAAAAAAATTCTCCAATTGATGGCCACCCACTTTCTTTTCAGGTCTCTACTACCATAATATTTGTTGTAATGAATATTTTTTGGTACAATTAAATGTATGTTTCTGTCTTTGACTTCCTTGTGCCATATGCCTACGAGTAGAATCACTGGCTCAAATGGTAAGAACAATGAAGAAGCACTTTTTTTTTTCATAACTCCAAACTGATATCCAGAACTATTGGACAAATTCAAAGCTTAACCAACAATGTATTCACATGTCTGTTTTCTTACAGGTCCTCCACCATTTACTTTTCTCATTTTTTTTGAGAGCCAGATGGCACAGGGCATCTGTGAATACTGAAATTATCACCCGGAAGACCTGAATTCAAATCGTACATCAGACAAGTGATAGATTGTTCCCTTGTGCAAGTCATTAATTTGTCAGATTCTATTTCTTCAACTATAAAATGAGGAAAAATAAAAGGGTCTTCCTCTCAGTATTGTTGTGAGGGTCAATAAAGAATGTACAGCTCTTTGCAAACCTTAAAGTGGTATATATAAGTACTTATATGGTTGTTATCATCGTTATTGTTACTATTCTTATTAATCATCTTTGGCAATTTGTAAGACATAAAGTAAAACTCCACAATTTTTATTTTATTTCTATTAATATCGGTAATTTAAAGGAAGTAGTCAAATAATGATTTAAAGTTTGCTATTCCTTTTCTTACAATAATACTGTTTCTCAGTATACAGGGGCTGGGACTGTGCACTCTCCATAGTCAATAATGAGCCCCCCTTTTCCCCCTTCTCTTCCTCTCCACTATAGGACTGTTCAAAGGACTCATACATATACAGCAGACTGGATTTAGTCCTGGAGCAGCTTGTACTATATGAAGGCTGATCAGAAATGCTTTTTTACATTCTTTGTTTCATTAGGCCCCGATTTTGGCACCCAAGAATGATTCATTTAATGCTTAGCTTTTGCTTCATATCTAAGGCATCTCCAAATATGAGAGATAGACTAGGACTCAAAATAGAATATGAACTAGGTATATGATAGATATTTATTTCCTATGCAGAAAAAAAAAAACTGTAAAATAACATAGCTACTAGTATATGCACTACATAGCTGAGGGTGGATGGCCTGGAAATTGGCACAAAACATTGTCCTTTGCCATTGTGATTTGGTCTAGGATTATTGCTTTGGAGTAGCCTGGCTTCTTAATTGGGCAATTAGACTCCACAATGTTTCATCCCACCCCCAACCCTCCTCAGATTCCTAAGAAAAAGTTGCTACTTACAGAGTTTCTAACTATGGAAATGGTTATGTTTTGGAAGACTAGGGTTTTCCCAAGCAAGGAATGAAATTAAGAATACATCTGATGTACAAACATAAACCAGGTATAGAATAGGCAATTTGTTTCCACAGAAAAAAGGAAATACCAAGCAATTATTTGGTACTGTGCATTATCAACAGTCAACGAAGAGCACCCAATGAGTCATAAATACCTGAAAGCAGGCAGAGCATATCTGGGATTCTCAAGCTGCTACACAGTTCCTTGAGGGCAGGCACAAAATATCTCTATGTTCCAATTAGAGGGTAAGAGGCTGTTATATTTTACTGAGAAGTTGAGTCTTAAACATTATCAGAACACTAAGTAGTTTGTGAAACTTCTGAATAGGTACCGTGACATTTTACTTGAGCTCTTCAATGGCATCAGTGTCACTGTCTTCTCAACTACCAGAAAGCCAAGGCTCATGTTCTTCCTCCTATTGAGAGTTTTGTGCTTTTTTTCTAATATGTGTATAAAAATTTACTCTTCAAATAAGCCAAACCCAACTAGTGGGCCCAGAATTTCTGGAACTTTCAGATTCACAAAGCACCCTCCAAACATGAAAATATCTGTTTCACATTTGATGTTGGGACACCCGTATTGAAGAAAGAAACACAAAAGAGAAGGGCCAGCCAATACTCTGATATCCAGATCTAGGTTTGCCTAGGCAGGGCAGGTACTTTAAGTGACTACATACTCAAAGTCAAATGTCAATGGGGTTGGGGAAAAGTATAAATTGCCCATCCCTCTACCCCGCATGGAAATTCTCCAAGTTACAAACTGCTACCTGGAAGGTCAAAAGAAGAGAGACAAAGATTGACACATCCCCTAATCATTATATGTTGACAATCACCATTATACCTTTACCATTTGTATATTAGGTAATGATTCTTGGTCTTATGTATGTGACAATTTCCTAAAAACATAGCCCCTTGACATCAAATGAATTGGTTATATCTGATGAAACTTCCTCTACTTAACAAGTCATCAACAAGCATTTATTAAACACCTAAACATACTGTGTCCTGTGCTAAACACTTGTGGTATTAAAAGAAAAAGGTGGAAAGGGGTCCCTGCTCTCAATTCAGTCTAATAAGGAAGACAACATGCAAGCACCTACGTACCAAAATAAAAGGTCCATAAGATAAATTGGGAATAACCTTAGGGGAATACATGGGTAAAAGCTCCCTACTGAAAGTGGAGCTTTAGCTGAAATCTGAAGGAATTAAGGTAGGGCAGAAATGGAGATGAAGAGAATGAACATTCCATGCTTGAAGGACAGTCATTGAAAATGCATGTAATTGGGGGGTAGAAGATTTGTTCTGGGAATCGTAAGGAGGCTAATGTCACTAGATCATAGAATACATGTAGGGAAGTAAGGTGGGGTTGAAAAGGGCTTTTAAAGCCAACCAGAGAATTTGAAATTTGGTCTGGAAATACTAGGTAGCCATTGGGGATTGTTGAAAAGCGAAGTAACACGGTCAGATGTATCCTTCAGTAAGATTGCTTTAAGTTGAGCAGCAAGTGTACTGGACTAGGGAGAAATCCGAGACAATCAGAAAGTTATAATAGTCCAGGTTTGCAGCACTGAGGGCTTGTGCCAGGGTGGCTACAGTGTCAGAGGAGAAAAGGGAGAGTATAAGATATTGATGTGGATACAAAAGTACCCTAAGGGTCAATAGTAATGGTTACTTTCCCAGGCCTCTTGAGTGGGATTTGAGGCTTATTCTTAGCCAATCCTGTAACTTGAGGGTGCCTTAGTGCCCCTTCCCCCTATCTCGATATACCATGCAACCTATACCAAAAGAATTGCTTTTGTTCCCCTTATCCTGTGTTCCCCATGCTGTCATTCATTTCCCCATCCTGTGTCATTTATCTTTCCCATCCTGTGTCATGACAGCCTTTCCTTATCTTGCAAGCAACCACCTTCCTTATTTTATTTGTACCTATTCAGTCCCTAAATCTCCAACCCCCATTGGAAACCCTAAAATTACATCATCATCATCATCATCCTATAGACTATGTAACTTTTGTGTATATAAGTCTGGTCCTTTTCCTATATCATTGCCTTTGTTTAGCTCTTGACTAAGTCTCAGGACCAAATGCTTTTGTGTCAATAAAGCTCCCTTTGGCTAAAGAGAAGGTCTGATTGAATTCTTTCAAAACTGAACCAGCTCTCCCTACTCTGACTTCATTGATGCCTGTTACAAAGTTAGAATTGACAGGGCTTAGCAACTGATTGGATGTGAGGGGAAGTGGTTGAGAGAGAGTAATGAGTCAAGGATGACACCTAGATTGCTAACCTGAGTGACTGGGATGATGGTGGTACCTTCAGCAGTAATAGGAAAATTAGGAAGAGGGGTAAGCTTGGCTGAGGGGATGGATAATTAGTTCAGTTTCAGTTGAGTTTAAGATGTCTATAAGATACCTAGTTTGAGATGTCTAACAAGTAGATGTAGGTCAGAAAAAAAGTTAGATCTGAACAAGTAGATCTGAGAATGGGCGTGTAGTTGATAATATAGTCATCAAACCTTGAACTTCATGTTGAAAATTAATGCAAGAGAGGGAGAAAGTAAGAAGGCCTAAAACAAAGTCTTGGGGGACACTTCTTAGCATTTGTAGACTGGATGAAGATCCAACAAAAAAGATTTAAAAGGAGTGGTCCCAAATGTAGGAAGAGAACCAGGAGAGGAGTGTCACGAAAACCTAGAGAGAAGAGAACATTAAGTAGAAGGGAATGATTGATAGTGTAAAAAGCTGCAGAAAGGTTAAAAAAAGAACGGGGATTGAGAAAAGGCTATTTATTAGATTTGGAAACTAAGAGATGTTTATTTAATAATTTTGGACAAAATGGCAAGATTCTCATCAGAGAGGTATGGGGGAGAAGGAGTCATGAGAAGTTTAAGGAAGAAAAAAATGTTTGAAAAGTCAACTGTAGTGATTGAGATAGTAATTTGATTAGTGAGGTTTACAATGATTGCCCAATAGCAGCCCAATTGAGGTTATGAAAAATAAACATGTTGTGGACCCAGCCAGCATAGTTTCGTAATTTTCTCCAGCTTCAGTCAATATCACTTGAGTAAGAACAAAGGTAGTGGATGGTGGGAATAATGCAAGGCTGAGGACAAAAAGGGTAATATAGGATAACAGGGCAAAAACTTTAAGAAAAGAGAACAGTGTAGAGTCGAACTCTTTAACCAAAGAATCAAGATGGGGAAGAACAGTGAAGCCAGGGTATATTGCTTGGGAAAGAATCTTTCTTCCAATTCTAGATGCATTGATTGTATGTGGATATGTGCGCACTTGCAAAAGCTTTTTTTTTTTTGCTTTTGCAATTGAATTTAAGTGACTTGCCCAAGGTCACACAGCTAGTAAGTGTTAAACGCCTGAGGGCGAATTTGAATTCAGATCCTCCTGACTCCAGGGCCAGTGCTCTATTCTCTGTGCCACCTAGCTGCCCCTACAAAAGCTTTTTTCTCTTTAAATTCACATCATTAAAATTGTTGTTTGTGTTTTTTTATGATCATCTGTAGTCCTTATTAGGCTATAGAATTTTCCCTTAGTCATAACTGTCTTTTTTTCTTTTCTTTTTTTATGATATGAAATTTTATATTCAGGTTTATTGTTCATTTCTACTTCATTGTCTACCTATGTAAACATAGATAGGTTGATCCATACCTAATTTATGCCCAAATTTCCTTTCCAGGTTCACATAAAAGTTTTTCAAAATGAGGTTCATTCTCCAATTAATTTATATTAGGTTTTTCAAACATTGGGCTACTGGTTTGAATTGTTTCTGATGATTACTTATCAATTATTTTCTACTGGACTACTTTTCTGCTTTTTGGTTTATGTGAAAATAGATTAGAAGACACTAGTGTCTTGTCTTTTTACATCATAAATATTTATTTTAATACTCACCTCTGCTTGTGACACACATATACATATAGCCATACTCACATATGCTTTTCTTTCAACAAAAGTAAAACTAACAGCTAGAATGATCCTGCCTAACAGAAAAGACAATATTGTGCTCCTTTCATACATTATTTCTAGTCATTGCACATATGGTTCTTGTTACACTTAGCTCATGCTCTTCCTAAGAGTTTTCCATGTTTTCTAAATTCTTCATATTAGTAATTTCTTACAGCCTGATCCATTATATGTGACAGTTTGTCCAACCATGCCCCATTCAATGGAAACCCGCCTTGCTTGATAATTTTGTTTTTGTTTTCTTTGTGTTGTTGATGAGGGGATGATTTTAATGTAAATTTAATAAGCATTCTAAAGCCTCTGAGAAAATATTATCTCTGTTGTTTATCCATTGTCAAGTAGAGGGTTATGGCGTTATTCTTATAAGATACAGAAATAAACTTCCACTAAGTAACATTTTTTTGAGAAATGATTTTTAGCTTTCCTGGTTGGAAAAAAAAATGAACTAATTGTTTTAATATAACGGAATTTTATATTGTTCTTGTAGTTGTTAGAAACATGAGTGATTCCCAAGTTACTGAAGCTAAGCAATGTAATACAAAATAATTCATGTGCAAGTCTTCTTGAGAGGCATCTCAACACAAAAAAACAATTTTAAAGCTTTTTCTTCAAAGTAGAAGATATAATTATTATGTTTGTGAAAGTCTCCCTCAATTGGGACATGAAGTTATCTGTCAGAAAAATTAGTATAATAATAATGAGGAGGATAATAACAACCATAATCATAATAAACTCAAATCCATTTTCTTTGAGAAACAAAGTCACGTAAAAGATTCTTTGGGTTAAAGCACCTTCTATTGCTCTGAAATTGGTCCACCACCACTATTATTGAGACCTACAGAAATAATAGTGCTAAACACATTGCACCCCATCAATATCTTAAATGAATAATTTAAGATTGAACAAAGATAAAAGTTTGGATAGAAGAGACAATATAATAAAGGCATTTGTTGTATACCACTCCCCCTCCCAAAAGAAATCTTGAGACTTCAAAATAAGCAAAGCAAAAGCAAAATCTAATAGATGATAGCTGTTTTCAAATTCAATTGAGCTCATTACTTATCCACAATATGTAAAAGTGATAGTAATAGGTATTCAAAAAATTGGACAGAGGCCTTATCTCAAAGAGATTACAATCTAATGGGGAAAGATAGAAATCTAAGTATTCCATTAATTCCTACTATTAATAGCACTTAAAGACCTTATTAATTTCAATTGTTGTACTTGCCATGAGTTGACTAGGGACCAAAAGTCAGACCTATATTTAGGTCTTAAAGTTTTAGGGACACATTAAAAGAGGGAAGAGTGATTTTTGGACTCATCAAATCCTAACCATTTATCTGTCCTGGACATTTTATCATGTGCTCTAATGCTGCCCATTTCTTCACATTTGGAACAGGATCCTTCAAAACATACCTCTTAAAACTATATGCTTCTCTGGAACAAATAATCAATTTAGCTTTGGAATTCTATCCTGAGCTGATCTAGAGTACTGAGTAAGTACCAACTCAGCTAACCAACTCTCTGTACTCCATTTTCATTTCCCCAACTCTTCTTCTCCCCTCACATACATACAGAGCAAGCAAGTGACCTTGGGAATCTTGCCATCTATCCTGATCCTGCTGTCATTTTCCACCCCCACAATCTGCCCCACATTCTGGGAAAAGTAATCAAATCAGGTCTGAAAATGGTATGACAATAAACTGTCATATATCTCCATCCCTGTAACTCCTAATTCCAGATCCACTAATTATATGTAGATATGTGCACACATGCAAACACATTTTTTTAAGTTTCACATCAACTCCCTGTAACTCCTATAAATCAAACCTCCCTTTCTTACATATCACTCCCCTACTTGTGTTGTCTTCCCCTTTTAGAATGTAAGTTTCTTGAAGACAGGAACTGTCTCACTTTTAAATGTGTATTCCCAGGCCTTGTATAAAAGATGTTAAATAAATGTTTTTCAGTTCACAAATTCAACTTAAAAACAACAATAATGTTTCTTAGGTGTCTACTCTTTTCAGACTCTAGATGCAGAGGGAGAGAGAAAGTTTAAATAAGATAAAGTTACTGCCTTTATGTAGCTTTCAATGTGTCAAGAGAAGATGACCCATATGCAACTACTATAAACCATAAATGACAAGTACATTTGGGGGTGGTGGGGAATGAGGGAACAGCCACTGCAGTTGGGGGCTTTTATGTGAATTCTAGAACTAATTGGTACAAGAACTTTTCCAAGTGAATGACTGTAATCACATTAGGGCAAAACAAAAGGCCCACTCTATATAAAGCTTGTATCCAAACTGATAGAGATACATGCAGATATAAATACACACACATATACACACATATGTACACATATGTAGACATATGTATAAATACATGTGTATATATACATATATAAACATACTTACACGTATACATAGATAGCTATGTAAACAAATATACACATATTTGTGTGTATATATGTGTGTATACACTTACATATTTGTTTTTAAGTTTCCATATTTTCTTTTTAAGATGTATTTATCCTTTGTTTTTTATTATCTAAATTTCACCCTATATCCCTCCTTGTTAGTCATCCCTAATATGATATATGTATGTAAATATATATTTATATAAATAAATGAATGAATAAACTAAGTATTAAGCACCTACTCTATGTAAAAAACTGTGCTAAGTGTTGTAAATACAAATAGAAATGTAAAATAGTTCCTGCTTCTGTGCAGAAGGGGAGCAGGGTGAGAGACAACATATATGGAAAGGTTTCAGCTGCAAATCAGATGGAAAAGTCCCTTGGTCCTTAGGCGGTTAGTAATGCCTCTTCTTTAATGTCATTTATCAGTTTCTGATGCTGAATCATATGACAATGCAAAGGATTTTGGTAATAAGAACTTTTTTACCTTCAAAAATGCTATCTTCAGTGTCAAAGGCTGCAGAGATTAAGTATTAAGGAAAGGTTATCAGATTTGACAACTAAGAGATCATTGGTAACTTTGGAGAGAGTAGTTTGAGTGGAATGATAAGACTGGAAGCTGTATTGTAAGGGCTTAGGAAGAGAGTGAGAGGAGAGAAAGTACAGGCACACGTGGTAAACAACCTTCATGAGGAGTTTAGACACAAAAGGCAGAAGAGATAATGATAGTGGAGATAGAAGGAACACGTGAGGATTTTTAAGGTTGAAGAAACATGGCCATGTTGGCAGTCAGTAGAAAAGGAGACAGTATACAGGGAGAGTGAAAATAAGGAATAGAATTGTGATGACAGAGGAAGCAGTCTGTTGGAGGAAATGGAATGGAATGGAATCCGGTTGTGCTTGGAAAGGAATAAGGCCATATCATCATGTGATACAGGGGTAAAAGATGAATTACTGGCAGAAAGCATTTGAGTGATATGGAATAAAGAGAGGGGAGAAGAGGGAGCTGTATCAGCAATGCAGTATTCACAATGCCTACAGTAATTATAAATATGCTGATATGGTCATTAATCACAAAATGTAACAGGCTCTCTACATAAGAAATATAGCTAGAACACTGATTTAAATACCAGAAAACTGAGTCCCAAAACCAGAAAATCAAAGCCAACATAGTAGTTATGAAGTTAGCACATGTAGTTAAAGTAGTAGTCACCCACATTCTCAAGCCTTCAAACAGGACAGGATACCTCAGGCAAAGATCCTCCTCTCCTCACGCACACAACTGCTCAGCATCCAGGCAGCTTGCTCCCAGCAGCTCCGGCCCCCAGCAGTTCCCCAGACCCAAATGTCTCAGCTGAGGACCTTGTCACATATTTTACAGAAAAAAAGAGGTCATTTTCCATAAGCTCCTGTAAGGATACTGAGATTTGAAGGGGCGTGGCAGGTTTGAGGAGGGGTAAAAAGATTTTGCAAAGCTGCTGTGGAGAGTGGGACAGTGAATTAATGAAGGAGATATAGTATGATTGCCTAAAAGCAGTGAGGGCCCAATTTAGGTCATATAAGATAAAGTTATGGTCGATGCAATCATGTTTGCATCATTTTCATCATTTTCATTCAGTATCATGTATGTAGGAGTAAAGGCAGTAGATGATGGGAGTGATCAAAGGCTGAGAACTGGAAGGGTACAACTGAAGAAATGATACAAAGTGGCTAAAGACTAAAGAGAAGAAGACAGTATATAGTTAAACTGGTTCACTAAGGGGTCAAGATGAGAAGACGGGGGGAAGGAAAGTGTACTTAGCACAGTGGCGGTGCCTTGGGAAAGAGTTGAGGTGTCAAAGAACTGCATATCACAGTGTAAACAAAGATCACACAGCTAGTTTGTGTCTGAGTGTACTTCTGTACGACCTAGCTGCCTCATCGGTTAATTATCATGTTTGGACCTCAATATTATAGGGACTGTTACATTGTGACTCTCTTAATTCCAGCTAACTGTTAATAGTATCTGACTTGTCTCTATAACTCCAATTTATTTTTATTATGAGGTTACTTTTTTGCCTTATTTACTTTTCTACCTTTTAGGTGCTATCCTTCAGTCTGAGGAGTTAACAGGAAGTTATATAGAGTAAAACAGTACATTAACATGTATATATTTATATCTATATTCATAAATATAGTATAGGAGCTCAAGGAGCGGCAGCAACCTCACCAGTCTGCTTCTAGCCTCATTCACAGACTTTATTTGGGAAATCCAGTCCTTTGGAGAAGAGTCTACTCACCCCTATCAGCTGTTGCCTGCCCCAGTTTCCTCAAGCATAAAATGAGCATAAAAATAGCATCTACCTCCCAGGGTTGTTATGAGAATAAAATGAGATAATATTTTAAAAAGGCTTATCATAGTGCCTGGCCCATACCAAGTGCTATATAAATGGTAGCTATTTCAAAATTACTACCATTACTATCATTATTAACTGTGCTGCAACTTGTATATTTAGAGTTGTCACAGAAACTGAGATGTTAAGTAACTTTCTAGAGTTAATACATCTGATACATTCATAGACAAGACTACTCCCTAGACACATCACACTGCCTCTGTTGTTTTTGTTGAAAGGTCCAACTCTTCTTTACCTTATTCATGGTTTTCTTGGTAAAGATACTAGAGTGTTTTGCCATCAGTCTCCAGCCTATTTTACAGATGAGGAAACTGGGCAAAGTTAAATAACTTGCAGAGTGACACAGCTAGTAAGTGTCTGAGGCTAGATTTGAACTGAAGAAGATGAACCTTCCTGACTTCATGTCTTGCACTCTATCCACTATGCCACCTAGCTGCTTAAACTATCTCCTGTCAAATGCTAAGTGAAGTGCTAATTGAAGTCCAGGGAAAAAGTCCTCAATGAAGGAGGGAGGGGGTAGCTTATGATTCAAGTAAAGCTTCATGGAGAAGGAAGTCTTTCAACTGAGTTTTACATCTGAAGATGAATTCACCAAGTAAAGAAAGAAGATGCTGACAAGGAAAGATTAGGTGTACCATTTCAGACAGAAAGAAAGACATTGAAGCAAAATCAGTATGGGGGTAGAGTCCATTTACTTACATTTCATAATTTATTTCAGCTACAATTCTTATATGCAGTGGTGTTTGGAGTTCAAAATCCCAAATAATTTTTTAAGAATACATATGGAATCCTATTCTGTATGTGCTCAATAAACCACTAAATTTCCATGTCAATTGAATTTTTAAAATTTGTGCTTCAGATCTCCTCACTAAAACCTGTAGTGAGGAAAAAAAGCCAGTTTGTGTTCACATACAAACCAGCTGAAACAAAAACAACTTCAGTTCAGTTAATAAGCAGTGTGTGTGTATGTGTGTATACAAACACATGAATATTCATTTATATGTGTATTTGCATGTGAATATATGTACAGGTGTTTATATATGTATATACACATATACATGGTAGTACACTTACTGCCACATTCAACCTCCTAGTACCTCTTTGCATCCATCATCTTTTCAAAGCTCAAAAGTTGCCATCTTCCTATTCAATGTCTTAGCACTACACAGAATTAAACATGTGATTTAAGGTAACAGGACATTTGTTTTAAACAGATAGTACAATATCTTGGAAGGAATTTAAATAATAAATTTTTATTCCATTGCCCATTTCTGAAATTTCTAACTTTGACTCTACCTAATCAGTGCATTGCTGCCTTCTGGGGGTGGGGGGAAACAAAACATGCTTATGACTTGTCCACTGGATGACTTTAAAGCTTAATTACCTAGGATTTCATTGTCTCTTCGCAGAGGTATGGGAAAGTCATTTTTATTTTTATTAGGATGTGGTGATGCTTCAAAGTCTAAAAGTATTACCTTTAGCATGAGGAAAAGTTTACTTTTTCCACCAGAAGTATTATTAAATTACTAGCCCCACCAGAAGTAAGATTCTGCCAAGGGAATTCCCTGTGGCTTATTTTTATCTTCTCTTCTTTTTCTACATCTTATTTCTCTAGTTTCCAGTCTGACTATCTGAAAGTCCTCGTGTCTTGATCCATCTCTCTGTCTCTCTTTCTCTGTCTCTCTGTCTCTCTCTCTCTCTCCTTCCCATTTCCATCCCTGTCCCCAAACAAATCAGTCTATGCCTCTTGACACAATCTGTATGAAAGTTCAGACATTGCAAATCTTTGCCAGAAATAACTATCACTGGCAGGGATGATTTCTTCTGTGTGTTATTACATATCATTGACAGATAGCCAGCATCAGTTTCAATTAAGATCTCAGACCATTTAACATTTTTTTTTTTGTCAATAATCCTACGTGATGGGGGATTCTGGAATACATCTGAAGTTCATGTTGAACACAGGGTAGAACTTGGGAGTGTGGAGAGAGAGGGGAAGGGGAATCAATTTTGTTTCATCATGCCCCTGATGGATACAGTAACAGCGTAAAGCTCTTGGTTTTGGCTGAAACTTAGCCCATCGAGTAATATGCATCCTATTGCTCTCTGTGACAGCATCTGCTACGAAGATGTAGCCACAATCGCTTAATTTTCTGCTCAGGCAGTAGTTTTCTTTGAGCTTAAACCACCTGTTTTCTGACCTCTGGAAAGGCCCTTTAACCCAATTAGCAGAAAACTGGGGAAGTCCAGACCATATTTAGCTGTAGCTTTGCATTTGGGTGTGGAAGATTCTTTCACAAATTCCATCTCACAAAGATGGAATTAAAAAGTCACTCTACTCTGGTAGAAGCTTTGGTAATTCACAAAGTGGACATTTGCCACAACATTCTGTACCTGCAGCCTGCTTTTAGCAAAGGAAGCTTTGAATTGCTTCAGAAATGTGGAATGACAGACAATGCCCCACCTTCCACCCTTGCTGAGCCTGGGGAGAGGCTTGTATGGGGTCATATGATCAGAGGGCAGAGCTCCAGGATTACCTCTGCACCAACATGACACCACCTCTGATACTCCTGTGGCTGCTCCTTGGAGGTCAGCCCTCATGCCACGCTTTTTTTTTCATTCAGCATTGTAAATTATGGACAACCAAAATGACAAAACCAACTGGCTGAAATTTATACTGACCTTGGGCACTACTGCAGACCTGTGGGTAATTCTCCTCCAACAACATGAAAAAGATATTTTAGAGTGTGAAAGAAGAAACAGGCTAGAATAAATGATTAGAATCTGTTTCTTTCCTAAAGTTCTCTGTCAGAAGTGATGACATTCAGTTTGTGGGTCTGAATGAGACAGGTGAAAGCATTCTCATAAAATGAAAGAGAAAGTCACCAAACTTGAGCTAGGTCCTAGATCTCCATAGGCCTAAGTTTCATGTTCCTGTAAATCACCTGATTTCAGGGAAATCAGGTGGTGTGCCCCTAATCCCCCTCCCTTTTCCTGTAAGGGGCTTTTTGTGATGGCCCCTTCTGCTAAATATGGATAATCATAGCAATACGTCTTTGTATTGGGTAAGATGATTTTCTGAGTTCTTAAGCAGACTGTGAGGTCGTACAACCCCACCAATGGGCTGATGGTCCAGCTCTAGGGGAGGGGTGATAGGAGAATACCAGGGGATTTTGGGGGTTTTTCTCAGAATTGTTTGTGTAAGGGTATATAACTGCTTGCCTGACTCTTGTTGGGTGGCTCCCTATACCAGGCCTGTCTGGAATAGGTGATGCCCAACTCTTGTGAGACTTGTCTCTAGAATAAAGAGCTTCTGTTTCTACCTGGAGAAGCCTCTGAGTTTATTTGGGTAACAGTCTTTGAGGTCTTTATCCCACACAGGTCTATTTAATGATATATCAGGAAAAAAAAAAAAAACTTGTTAAGATTTCTCTACAGTATCACAGAATATATAAATAAAAAAGTCATCTAAAAAAAGGATACCTGTCCAGTTTTCAGGTTATATACAGCCTATTAGCTTGTAGAAAAGTCAATTTGGAACCAGTATTTAATCCACTTCTGCAGATAAGAGGGACCTTACTTATATTTGAAAGGCATTTAACATAGGCAAGCCAATTAAGAATTTCAATAAAAACTAAAAATAAAGCCCACTGCCTCAAATAAAAAAAAAATGTGAATAATGAAAAGACTAATTTAACCTTTTAAATCATGAAACTATGAAACTAAATGATAATATTTTAGGAAAAACATGTTATTAGAATTAAGCAAATAATCTTCAAAATTTTAGCATAAAGTCAAATGCTAAACTGTAATA
>CM053591.1:113620217-113643762 GCA_028646515.1 Pseudochirops corinnae | reverse complement strand
CCCTTAGGTTGCTTTTGTTTTTCCTTTGGCAGAGTTACAAAATTTATTATTATGCTTTGCAGCGGGCAGGAAAAGGTTAAGGATAGCCTGAAAGCTTACAGAGATCTAAGGTAGAGTTATAAAGTTTAATGTTATGCTTTGCAGAGGGCAGGAAAATGATAAGGGGACCTGAAAGCTTACAGGAATCTAAGGGATTCATTATAAAGCCATAAAGCTGTCAATCAAAGGTTAATTATGCTAACTAGGTGGGCAAGGGCAGAGTTAGGGAGGAGTTTGGGAGTGATCAGTAAAGGAACATGCACTTTTTATAGCAACTGCACAGGCATATTGCCCATAATTCACTGGAACATCCGCCTCAGGTAGAGAGTGAAGAGGTGTGGTTTTTGCCTTGTGACATCACTAGGTTACTTTTGGTCAAGACTGAATGAGATATGTCCAGTCTCTTACTCATCTTCAACAATATGGCTATTGGGAGGATAGGTTTGATTGTGCCGAGTTTGGAAGCTAGACTGGTTAGGGATTCAGGAGTTACCATATTGGGAGGGAGTTATCTCTCTGATAGAGTTGTTCAAGGTTTTTGGGTGCAGCTGGCCACTTAGAATAAAGGAGCTATGTATTCATAGGTATAGCTAAACAATTAATGAACTGTAGCTAGGCAGACTCCTGGCTCAGGGAAAAGTCTTTTGGGCTGGGGGCAGAGGAGCAGCAGAGTTAATACCTTTATGGCTGGGGGGGGAAGTGTGACTTTTACGTCTTGGCTCAATACAAACTGATGTTACAGAGAAAACTGAACACAAATGAGATTTTCACAAATTGAAGTTACAGACAAAAGCATTCCAGAACCTATCATTCCCCCCTCAACCAGATGGGACCCAAATTCATTTGGGGCCAAGGGGCCAAGGTCTCAGCTTCCCAGGCTGCTTCACGCTGAAAAAAGGTTGTATAACCGTCCCTGCCTCACAGGGGTCCATCAGTCAAGGGGCTGTGTCTGTAGCCAGTGTTCAAGGGTGATGGGTAGTGACTTCAGGCAGTGGTTGGTATTCAGCCTGAGCCGTCATCTTCAAGTGGAAGGTGTTGAGCCTAGAAGAGACAAATCTGGCAAAGAGATTAAACAAACAAAAACCAAAAGAAATAGGAGAAAAATGACCAGAAGTAGAGTGAGCATGGGCTAGTATAATCCATTACTCAGATTATTTAACTTTCCTTTATATTTCTACACAGACAAGATACCTCATAGCTATTATTCTTCACTAATATAACTGTACTGCCTTAAACAAAAGAGGTTCCTGACTTGAGCCTCACAACTGAATAGTAGACATACATCCTTGTTTCACACAGCTTGTCTATCCTCTGATTATTTTCACTTTGGAAGAAAGAGATACTTCAGAAATGGAATCTTTTACATATACACTCAGTTAGAAATGTTAACTTCTGCTTGGTTCATGGAATAGCTACAAATTCATATTGAGACAGCAAGATCTGTACTGCTTTACAACTCATTACATTAATTTAGCAATAATTCAATTGAAAACTTTGTAGACCTTCAGGAATTATCACAAAAGACCTTTCAAAACATCTTTTCTAACACTAAGGGGAATCAAGGTAGCACAATGAGAATACAGAACAATAAGCTAAAGCTGTAGCAGTTCCTGTGTAGACCTGATTTGGATTCTTGGAGAAACTGTCTGCATCTGATGTCATTGTTTTCAGGTCCCTTGGCTCAGATGCTCATTCAGGAGCAGGGGTATTCACAAGCTAGAGTAGTCAGTCAGGCCTGACGGGCTCACAGAAATATGATTTAATACCAAAGGCACATAGAAATTGTTCAGTTTTCCAGCCATGAAAGGCTAGGTTCACACAGTATCAAAAAAAGTTCAGTTTTCTAGCCACACAGGGCTAGGCACAAACATTACAATAAAGTTTCACAAACAGTTAAAAAATTGCATCAAAAATCCAAACTTTTGATCTTATTACCAAACATGCTCAAGGTTTGAGTTTCCATGATAGAGAAATTTTTGAAAACCAATCTTATACACACACACACACACACACACACACACACACACACATATAATTCTTAGAAGAATCAATCTGATCCTGTTGCTTTCTTCAAAGTTTTAAAATCAAGTTATAGATCTTTCTGCTTTCTAAAAATACTTCCTCACACACTCTCAACACACTCAAATCTTTTCAAATTGATATAAACTACATGGAGACAGAAGGGGCTTGGATAAACCCCCCATTCATCCCCAAAGCTTCTTATCTGCATTTCATATTTCCAATCAAACCTTTATCTATCTTTCCAAATCCATCAAAACCATCATCCAGTTTATTCAGCTTTCCTTTACATTTGTTAACCACAAAACAAGATGGTTCATATCTTTTACTGACTACTTGCTCTGACCATAGAAACTTGTTACAGGAGGAAAAAAACAGGGACATGTGATATTCCAAATATGACAGGATAAAATATCCTTGGTTCTGTTTAAATTCAGGTAAAGTCACAGATATCCAATCATGCATTATCAGTACCACCTCATAGCTAGACTCAGGAATAGGTGGGAAACCTTGCTTTTCAAAGGAACTTCATGGGTAAATGGCCATAAGGAATCCCATCCCAGACAGAGATTGAGATTGTCCCTTCGGATTTTACCAGATGAAGACTTCCACTATTTAACAGCATAGGATCACATTCCCTCTGAGTAGCTTGTGGCCTTCCTCTCTGATACTGATTTATTGCAGGCAACTATACCCAAATTCATACTCAAAACAAAATTTAGTTATTGTCCCAAATGCTTTTTACCTTAAATAAGTTTCACTAATCACAGCTTAGAGACAGTTATTTTATCTTTTCTCATGGAGATGCAATAAGCAATGAAAATTTTTACCAGGTTTCACAAATGTAAGGAATTCCATTTACTATCATTCCTTTCCCTTATGGAATGGCCTTGCCTAACAGAGACAGTTTCTAGGGGCTTTGGCAGTTTTACAACATAAGGGAAATTTATATGACTTCTAAGCAGGAGAGACTGTTGGGGGGGGTTATTAGTGATGCCCCTGCTTAGCCAATTCTCATACATGCAGGAGGACTGTTCAGAATAACATTTTTATCAGTCCCCTCCTTTCTACATACAGTACCAATTAACAAGTTTAGGTTTTAGCATTAAAACAGTTGCCCAAATAACTTAGTTCACAATCTTACAAATTAAGCATATGATTTTTCAAGATACAATACTCCAAAACATTGTAAAAGAAACTGTTTCTTTTACAACACAGATAATACAAGGTTCAAACTTTGAAATAAAAATCAATTAATTACCAGTCTGGTGACCTTAAAATTCCACATGGAGTTACACAGAAAATACAGTTTTCTTATTGCCATACAACTTATCAACTTATCACTAGAAATCAATTACATTCTGGAATTTCACATAGATGGAGAATGTGGTGATCCATTAATGACAGAAAATTGGACTTACTAGGTGAAGAGGTTTTTCTTCTCTCCCCACAGCTGTAGAGCCTGGTTGTGGATCCATGGGTTTGAAAGGAGAGAGGTTATCTGCATCCCTAGAGGTGTTGGTTTCAAGATGCCCAGGGGCCCAGGGCTGTTGCCAATGGGGCTTTGATATAGCTGTTATGCTTCCTCCCTCCCACTTTTTTGCAAGGTGGGGGAGGGTAACTCAAAATCCTTGGAGGAAAAAGATTCCCGCTTGCTCACATCTGTCAGCATTCAAAACTCTGCCCAGAAGTTTAGAATGCAGAGGGAGGTGTTTAAACAATACTCTTAGCAAAAATAAAAAGAGTAGGTACAGAGAACTAAAAACTGAGGTGCAGGGACCTCCAAAGAAAATGAGTCTGGTTGTTTTGTTTTTTAACAATTGAGTGTGCTTGTTTTCTGATATTCTCTTCAACAACTATTTCTGTCTTTATGCTGCCTATTCTGACAGGTTCCTAAGCAGCAACTGAGATGCACAAGATTCTGGGAAACTTAGCTAGCAGCCAGGACTACTAGATAGTCTAGGAGTTGACAAGTAGGGAATTGACTTCAATCAGTTAATCAAGGCAAGTTGCTTAGAAATTCCGGCTGTTCTTTTGGGCAGCCCAATGATGTGTAATGTTTTTCTCCTAGAAAAGGAGAACAGAGCAGAATAAAGGTTAATGTCTGGGAGAGTTTGTCTACATTCTCTTTGTACTACTGACGTGTAGGTGATTATTCATGGTTACTTAAAGAACTTCAGATAATGAATCTAGTGTCTGCTTTTGAAAAGTTTCTTTTAAATTTCCTGGCTTCATTTAATTTAAGAAAAAGTCTTCAACTTCAATGCAACTTTCAGATCAATACAAGATTGTATGTCTTCTGTAACACACATTGAGTAATTCCTTTATTGTAAGGTCAGTCTTTTTTAATCTTCTTTTAATTGACCACATTAGTAAACTGTTTAAGAACTTCACAGCGATTAAGACCTGGCACTTTGCTCTTGCAATTTCTCCTGGTAGTTGCCTGGATTCATGACACCACCTGCAGAAAGTCATTTATTCCAATGTATCTCCCATATGGAGGGAGAAAATAGTAGAAGTCAAATACCTTTCCCCAATTATAGAATGATGGAGAAAGATGTGTTAGTAGATGGCAAAAAAAAAAAGAAAGAATTAATACTCATAACTACATATAGGAAGTAAATAGAAACTATCATTATCTTAAGTGTGAAAGTTTTTGTCTTTCATTTGATTTCCTTCCTGAAAGGTTTCTATGTGTTAAAATGTCCTTTGTGTGATTCAGATGAAAGAAACATATGAGATAATATATTCCTCCCCACCTTATTTTCTTTATTTTTGAGTAGTCTTCGTCACATGTAACCCTATTATTTAAGACGATGAATTCTTTTCTTCACAGCTTAGTTCCCTAGGCCTCCCATTTATGTGTTCTACTAAAAATACCAAAGCAGAAGCAAAGCAACTCCAGGCCTTATGCCATATATTTTATCTTTCTCTACGACAATTGAGGACATTAGGATTTTGAGGAGACTTTTGTTTCTTTTTTTTTCTTATTTCTTTTGGAACAATTTATCCTCACACAGTCCCTCCAAATTTATCAAATTTGTTTTTTCCTGTATTTCTCTGTTGTTCATCATATCTACTCATTCTAGCCCTTTTATCAGGTCTGCTTGGAAATGTACTATTAAAGATCTTTTTTTTTTCTTCCTGTAGAATTATTCTGTTTTGCTGAAGAGGCTATTCTTGACTGTAAGACTTTATTTATTTATTTTTGCCTTTTGGAATGTCATGTTCTAAGCTCTCTTCTCTTTTAAAGTTACAGTTGCCAAACTTTGTATAATTTCAACTGTGACTCTTTGGTACATACACTCTTTTTTTTTTTTCTGGCAGCTTGAAATATTTTTTTCTTTGAACTGAAAGCTATAGATTTTGACTATGCTATTACTGAAAGTGTTCACTTTGGAGTTTCTTTCAAAAGATGATGAATGAATACATTCTGTTCAACTTTTTCCTCTATTTTTAAAAGATCTGGGTAGTTTCATTTATTATTTCTTGAAGTATAATATGCAAACTTTTTTTTATCATGTTTTTCAAGTAGTCCAATGGTTCTTAAATGATCTCTGCTGAACTTGTTTTTCAGGTCATTTATTATACATATATATATTCCTTACATTTTCTTCTTTTTTTTCATTCTTTTGATTTTTTTTAACATTGCTTTTTTTTTTATATTACTTATTGACTCATGAAGTCATTTTCTGTTTGATTCATTCTAATTTTCAGGAAGTTTATTTCTTTTGTGACATATAAAACTATTCTAAGATATTCATTTACTTTGACATTCTTTTCTCTTTAGATATTTAATTTTTTATTCCTTGTTTCATTTTTTTCCCCATAGATATTCTTATAGTTCTTGTGGCCAGCTGAAATTCTTCTTCAGTTTGTTGTTGAGTGATTCTCTTCTTTGGGGTTTATCCTTTGTAAAGTCCAAGATATTTCATTTTGAGTCTAGTATTTTGTCCTTTTTCCTCACATCTCCACCCTCAGTTTCTAAGTTTGGTGCTTATGGTTGAGACACACATTACTCTTATATCCGTGGATAACGTGGGGATCACCTGATTGGTCCTTTGTCTGGTGACAAAGACAAAGCTTCACCTTCTATAGGAATTGTTGGGTCTTGTCTCTTACTTGTGGTTGTAGCCAAGCCTTTCTGAAAACTAGATTTGGCCTGAGGCTTCTTTGCTGCTGAGATTAATTTGTATCTACCTGTAATTTACATTGAGTGAGCAGTGTTGGAATGCTAGGAAGGTCACAGAAAACTTAACCAGAGCCCTGGGCCTGTCTTCTAATGTTGCTGGGGCATCATGACTGCTCTGTAACTGTGCCTCACTTAAAGCCTTTCTCTCATGGGGCTCTGAGACTATCTCTGGTTCTATCCCATCCTCTGTGACTGGACTGTTTTGAATTGCATCTTCTATCTACCTTAAATTATCTCTATTCAGAACATCTGAAGGAATATGGCAGGTTTTTGTTTTTTTCTTCCCCCCAGTTCTGAATAAGATGAACGAGTTTGTAGAATGAATCTCTGCAGTTTTCTTTGTTATTATTCCTCCTGGTATATGTTAAGAGCTTTATTGGGTTGTTTTTAGGGGAATCTCACATACTCTAGGTCTTAACATGTCACCATATTACCACAATTCCAAATGTAGATTTGTAAAGCTTTTTTTTCAATACCTAGCATTTGAGATTTGTTAATTAACTACACAAAATATGGTACATAAAAAAGTTGATTTGGGGTTTTGCTCTTTAATTAAACTAATTATAATTTCCTTTTACTTTGCTTTTTTCCCCTCTTTTTCTATAACAAGCTGTCCAGGAAATGCCAGACATAGTATAAAATACCTACAAGCCTCATAAAACTTGCATTCTTAGCAAACAACACAGCACAGAGACATTTGAAAGGCTTTTTTAAATAAGGCAGTTTATGCTATTCATTTTATGTAGAATACATACATAAATACATTGTTCATCTCATGCATCATTTGGCTCACAGTAGCTCATGGTAAACTATCCCCCTCCCTTCAAAGTGGTAATTGAAATAGATACAGAGTAAATGGAGGAGGAATTGTATTTACTTCATTTTATTTGTGAGCCAGTTAAAACATATAGGCCAAAAGTAATATGCTCTTCTTTTCTGATAGTTGTTTATACTGTCATTAATTAAATTTAGTGTCAAGGTGTATTAATAGTGTTGTAATACTCATATATTTGTGCTTTAAAAAACTCTAACAATGGTCAGTCTTTAGAAATAATTGACAAGATAATAAACCTTTTATTACACTACTTTTCAGGTCTAGATACATCAGTAATTATGCCACTTTTCTGGGAGGTGTTGTAGAATTTCTATGGAGGACTATAAATGAATAGGTAGTTTATCACATCTGGTGATGGGAAAAGAAAATGCTATTGAAGGAAGAATGTGAAATGCATTGTTTCTTGAAAAGATAAATTTATCAACCAGGCTCTTCAGTCTCCTTCTTCAATTTGGGAAATGGAAATGAGGCTGTTTTACTATGATCTTTAAAGTCCCTTTCAATGATAATATTCTATGATTCAGGGATTCTGTGAAAGTAAGAAGAATAACAGTATTTTCTTCCTATTTTCTACCTCTTATTGTTCCTGCTTCTCAGTAGTGAACTTTCCCACTGACACCCAAAGGAGGGAAAGAGAATCACCATTTTTTACCAGCATCTTAAATCAACTTACACAAGTTTTTGATGCTCAATTCAAATGGTCAGGTTGTTCTAGCATTTACTAGCATCAGAAATAATCTGATTCAATTTTTAGTACTATAAAAGTTTTTCTGGTTTGAAAATAAAATGACTTTACTTCTTATTCTTTTACAAAATTACTCATATAATGACACTTGTAGAATGCAACTGGATCATAAAAATGCAGAGAGAACTTTTTTTGTGCAGGGAGGTGACACAGGATAAGGAAAAAAACCAATAAGGGAGAAATATGGTGCTAAAGGAATGACAAGTATTCCTCCTTCTTCCCTCCCCAAAAAGAGAAAGCCCCAAGATCACTACTGCCAACTATTCTAAAACAATTCTAATTTTTCAGTCCTATCTCAACTGTTGCTAACAAAGTTGTGACCTATTTTAAAAACTCTAGCATCTCTTAAACAATATAAAATGTCCATATTTTCAAAATATCAATGATCACAGTAGGGAAGAAAGGTGTCAGAATAGCTGAAACACAGAGAAGTGTCTGAAGAACACCTGGAAATTGCAAGGCACAGATGCCACTGTCAACTTCCAGAGTTTGGTCTAAGAAAGATAAACAGAATTAGACTTTATGTGTCTTTATGTCTCTTAAAGAGGGTCGGCATGCATCAGCCAAACTTCTAAGAGTTCCTCCATAAGTCCACCAGGCTTCTTAATACCCAGATAATGAGTAAATGATATCAATATTCTAAGCTCTTAGTCTTAGAGTCAATTGAATTTTAAGGAATGGCTCAATATATTCAAGCATGAAAGGGTGGAATAACTGGAAGAAGAAGCAAAGATATCCTCAATTCACACTTAGAAAATTTCCATTAAAATATTATGGTGGGGCAGCTAGGTGGCACAGTGAATAGAGTACTGGCCCTGGAGTAAGGAGGACCTGAGTTCAAATTCAGCCTCAGACACTTAACACTTACTGGCCATGTGATGTTGAGCACATCATTTAACCCCAATTGCCCTGCCTTCTCCTCTCCAAAAAAATATATATGTGTATATATATATATATATATATATATATATATATATACACACACACACACACACACACACACACACACACACACATATATTATACGTGGAATTCACTTTTAATAAGGAATTTCAATAGTGACTAACCAAGAGTTTGTAAACCCTATTCCCAATGTGTGTTTCTTATATAGAGGGATCTATTTAAATTTAAACCACACTAAGAAGTTATGAAAGGTTATGGGGCAATAGAACACATACCATTGTGAAAATAAAACAGAGGGACAAGTGTTATTTTTATATTACAAAGTCTAGTCTCTCCACTGGGATTGTTTTTAGCACAGATCTACCCTATCTTCAATGCCTTCTTCTGTTTGATGACTTTTTAATAATTCTAGTTCTGTACACTATACTATTCATAATCAGTCACTGAACAAGCATTTAAGTGCTTACTATGTGAGAGACATCATAATAAGCACTGGAGATACAAAGAAAGCAAAAACACCGTCCCTATCCTCCAGTTGGTCATATTCTCATAGGGGAGACAACATGGAAACAAATTTGTAAATGTACAAGATATATACAGAGTATATGAAAGATAATCCCAGAGGAAAGGCACTGGCAGTGGGTATAGGGAAGGACCCAGTAAACAGCATTGTAAAGAATTTGAAATTTAGGAAAAAGACTTATATTTGCAAAAAATATCTGCAACAACTATTTTTGTGATGGCAAAGAATTGGAAATTGAGGGGGCACCCATCAATTGGGGAGTGGCTGAAGGAATTATAATATTGATTGTGGAGGAAGACTATTGCATTATAAGAAATGACGAGCAGAATGGTTTCAGAAAAACCTAGGAAGAAATTGATGAAATGATGAAAATTGAAGTGAAGTGAACTGGGAGACATTGTATACAGTAATAGCCATATCGTACATACCATGATCAACTGTGAATGACTTAGCTATTCTGATCAATACAATGATGCAACATAATTCCAAAAGAATTATGATTAAAAATTCTATCTCCAGAGAGAGAACTGATGAAATCTGAGTGCAGATTGAAGCATATTTTTTCCATTTTATTTTTCTTATTTTTTTTGCTACATAGCTAATATGGAAATATATTTTACATGGTTTCACACGTATAATTGATATCACATTTCTTGCCTTCTAAATGGGTGAGGAAAGGGCTGGAGGAAGGGAGAGAATTTGGAACTTGAAAAAACTGAATATTAGAAATGAATCCCATCTTCTACAGGATTTTTTTGAAGTGGGATAGTCTTTTACATTCCGATTGTTTGATTTCTTCTTTAACCTAGGCTGCTTGCCTCAGCAAGACATGAGTAGATTTAAATAATCTAAGGATCTAAGGTTGACTACAACTGCACATCTCTAGAAAATGGATTGCTTGACCAGATAATAATTTCCTTTTGAGGAAATTCTTGTTTGGGTCTTCATTATCCTTTTTATCTTATTACTTTGCTTATCTGCTATTTGTTCATTTTAGCCTTAGGTTTATTTTATTTCCTTTGGTTGGTTTGTTTATATAGATTCTTGAAAGCATTTGGATAGAAGTGAGCCTAAAACAAGAGTCAATCATTCAACAAGCATTTGTTAAGTATTTGCTTCAATATTTACATGTTTATATGAATTTAAACACTTGTGCTTTTGTAAGTAAGTATATGCTAGACACTGTGGTAAACACTGGGCAAAATCAACTTTATAGGTATAAGATGGGAATGACTCATTCACTGTCTTCATTTGATTGCATGTTCAAAGTGAGTAGTGTGATGACTGCCTTAAAAGTGATGTGATCTTGGGCTGTGAAAATGATCTTCCAAAATTTCAGATCTGTCCATGTCACCCACCCCAGCTACTTCATAAATTCCAATGGTTCCCAATTTCTTCCATAATCAAATATAAAATCCTCCATTTGGCTTTTAAAGACCCTCACAAGCTGATCTCTTCTTCTCTTTTCAGTCTTCTTTTGCATTACTTTCTTCCACTTATAGTAGGGCCCATCATAATGATCTCCTCACTTTTCCTCATACATGACACTGCACTTAGTAGCTCTCAGTATTTTCACTGACTCTGTTCCATTAGTGCAATTCTATTTCTTCTCACCTTCACCCCTGAATACACTGGCTTCCTTCAAGACTCAACTCAAATTCCATCTTCTTTTTTCAAAGTAAATTTGCATCATTGTATTATTAAATATATTAGTTTCACCTTCATAATTTGGCTTATAAGTGGGAACAGAGAAAGAGTAGCAGTGAGAGTAAAAAAAAAAGGATGATGCTTGGATATGTGCATGTGCATGTGCATGTGCACACACGCACACACACATACACACACATACACATACACCCCCACAAAGAATGGATGGAGAACCCTTCTTACTCTAGACAACTTCCCAAAGAATTTCATAGACCAAGACAGGATAGGTATGAAGAGGCAACTTCAGTGACCAAAGAATTTATAGAGGAAAAAAAACAAAGTATGTGAGAAGAGGGAACTACATGGTCCAAGAGAAAGTAACAGTTCAGTGCTAAGACCCAAAGGAAAAGTGGTCCTGGATTCTTCTTCTTGGAGGATGAAAAAAAGAGAATTAATGGGAACCTAAATTTGTAGACCCAGTTTCCTAAACAGAAAAGATCCAAACCCTTGGCCTAAGGATTGGAATTAAGAACAAGGAACTAAGCCATGAAGAAAAACAAAGCTGGACCTCATCTACTGCTATTAATTATGAATTATATAGAGTGGATAATTTCAGTACCCATGGATATGGTGACTAGTTACTGCAAGTACATTGTATACTTCTTGTGGGAAAGGATAAAGAGATATAGGCTACATGATAATATAGGTAAACAGATTCACAACATGTTGAATGATTAGACTTAGAGAGTTTTCGTTCATGATTCAGTGTCAGCTTGGCAAGAAGGCTCCAGTAGAGTGCCCCAGGGATTTGTCTTTACAGGATCTGTTTAATATTTTTATCACAGAGTTAAATAAAGGTATAGGCATGGCATGCTTATCAAATTTGTAGATGGCATTCAACCAGAAGACACAATTAAAATCCTAGATAACAGAGTAAGAATACAAGGAGACTTTGACAGACGAGAATTATTCAGCTGAATCTAATTAGATATGATCAAACAGGGATAAATATAAAGTTCTAAACTTGGGTTAAAAAAATGAACTTCACAAGTATAAGAGGAATTAAGTCTTGGGCAAAAACCAGTTCTATGAAAAAGATCTTAAGGTTTTATTGGACTGATGTTTCAGTGTATTAACATAGTGGTATACACCAAAAAAAAAAAAAATAAGTAAATGAGATCTTAAAAGTAATATATAGTATTTATATAGCATTTTAAACTTTTCAAATAGTTTTATAGATCTTAGGTTAACTTCACAATAATCCTTCAAGGTAAACTCTATTATTATTTCTATTTTACAGATAAGAAAACTGAGACTGAGAGAAGGTTAAGTGACTTGACCAGGGTCACACAATTAGTATACGTCTAAAGCTGTATTTGATTGAACTCAGCTGCTTCTTCTTCCAGGTCAGAACTCTAACCATTAGACCACCTAACTGCATCATTAAGAGAAGCATAGTTTCCATGATTAAGAAGGTGATAATCACACTTTACCTTGTCTTGTTCAGACCACATCTTGAGTGTTGTGTTCAGTTCTGTATTCCACAATTTAGGAAGGACATTGATAAGCTACAAAATGTCTAGAAGAAGCCAGCCAGAATGGTGAAGCAACTGGAGATATTTAATCTGGATTAGAAAAAGATTCAAGAGGGACATGCTATCTCTCTTCTATTATTTGAAGGCCTACCATGTATTAAGGGATCAGATTGTTATGATTGGTGGGACGATAGGGTGGGTGGGCTTCCTTAGGGGGTTCTGTATTTCCTGTAATTGGAGTTCTTCAAACAGAGGTTGTTATTGTTATTGAGTCTTTTTTTCAGTTCTATCTGACTCTTCCTGAGTCCATTTGGGGCAAAGTTACTGGAATGGTTTGCCATTTCCTTCTCCACCTCATTTTACATATGAGGAAATTGAGGCAAGCAGGGTTAAGTGAATTGTCCAGGGCAGGAGTGGAGAACCTGAAGCCTAAAGGCCACATGTGGCCATCTAGATCTTCAAGTGCAGCCCTATGACTGAATCCAAACTTCACAGAAGAAATTACCCCCTAGGGAGCCACATGTGGCTTTGAGGCCATAGGTTCCCTATCCCTGGCCAGGATTACACAGCTAGTAAGTGTCTGAGGCAAGGTTTGAACTCAGAAATATGAGTCTTCTTGAATCCAGACCTGACACTCTTTCCATTGTGCCACATAGCTGACTAATTGTTGAGTTTGTTATAGTGGGTATCACTTCTCAGGTATGGGTAGTACTGGATGGCCACTGATTTCTCTTCCAAATCTGATATTCCTTGATTTTTAAAAAATATTAATCAGGATTACATTTTTAGAAAAAGTCTAGCTTTACTCAGTATTACAAGCAAGTAAACAGGCAGAAGTAAGGCACAATGGAATAAGTCTTGGATTTGGGTCTTGTTCAAATACCAGCTCTACCAATGACTACCTGTATAATGTTGGACAAGCCACTTCTCCACATCAAGCCTTGATCTCTTTATCTGAAAAATGAGGATTTGGACTACATGACCTCTAAGGTCACTTCCAGCTATGATCCTCTGTTATTTAGAGACTTCTTATTTATGAGGTTGGGCCATGAACTCCAGACCTTCACAAATGACCTTGAGAAAGAAGTACATCACCGTACAGTGAAAAGACTATTGGGTTTTTGTCAAGAGAGTTAAAAAAAAACTATAAAGGCAAATATAAGACAATCATAGGTAATCCTAGTTCAGTATGTATGAACGTTTTGTCAGCTCTTAGATTTATGGCAGCATAGCTCTATCTGTGTGGCCATAAACCAGTCAAGTCACTCCACAGCAAGTGCTATAACCATTTTACAGGACATTTAAATAGGAATATTCAACAAGGACACGTTTTCCCTGGGGAAAGCCATAAGTAAGAACAAAATATTTGGAGGGAGAATGGGCAAAGGCTATTTAGTCTGTCAAAATGCATTTTTATTCCTGTATTTCATCTTTTATTGTTCTACCTAATGATTATTTCTTGAGCTATCTGGCAGTGGTTTTCCTTGAACAACCTTGTCTAATAAGCTCTTTTGCATGTTTATTGTGTTCAAGAGACTCATGTTTCTGTTGTCTTCATAAAATGGATTTGTTTCTAATTTTACCTTATTTAATACTTGTCCAGCAATTAGTGCTAACATTTAAAATAATCTTATGTTAATGGTGGTACATATATTATGGCTAATGACCAAGAAGTGGCCTATGCCCCTTTCAGATGTAGAGACCAAACTAGGTATATTTGGTACTTGGCTGATAGGGAGCAGATATGGCTTTGACTTTCATCTTTACTATAAACTGACCATGTGACATTCATTATAGCAATTAACCTCTCTAGATGTCAAAGTATAAATAATAGGTAAAAGTAATTTCTCAGTGTTATGTAATGAAAATTTTTCTGATGTGTAAAATTAAGGGGTTAAAAGAGATGATCTTGAAGGGGCTAGGTGGTGCAGTGAATATAGCACCAGCTCTGGTCCCAGAGTTCAAAGCCAGCCTCAGATACTTAACATTTACTAGCTGTATGACCTTGGGCAAATCATTTAACCCAAGTTATCCTGCTTTCCCCCAGGTATCATTTATTCATGAAAAAAAATAGAGATGATCTCCAAAATTCCTCCTGATGCTAAAGTGTGAGTGTTCTATACTGTACCAGATAGCATAGATGATCAGTTATTAACCTCATGAATCTGGAATTCTTTACAGTATGTTGTTCATGACAATCACTTATTAGTTTAGGAGGAAAGAAAAATGGATATAAAGAACTTGCTAAGAAGCTATTGCTGAGGATGGTATTTCTATTCCTAGCCCATGACTGTTAAATATAAGAATAGCTGGCTACTTTCCAGGAACAGTTGAGAAGTTCACAGGAGACTAAATCCAAGAAAACAGCCAGTAGTAGAGACTATGGTTCAAATATCTGTATTCAAATGCTTAAAATGTCAGTGAACAAATATATTAAGGTTCTTGGGACAAGGAGACAAATATAGTCTGACAGTTCAGTATCACTGAACTTGGTAGGATGAAACTAATGACTGGCATATGGCAAAGAAGCAGAGTGCTATAGATGAAGGGAGTGAGGCTACTATTTATTGTACAGTATGTTAAGATGATATATGAATTAAAATCTTGTGAGGGGGTCCAGGGGAGAAAGATGATGGGGAATATTTGGATGCAGGTCAGTGAAAAAAGAAGGTAATATGATCTTGCTATTATAGTATACACTATAGACCATGTGGACAGAAAGAGGAAATAGATGAAAAGTTTGGGAAACATCATAAGTCTAGCATGGAGGCATCATATAATGCATTAGACAGAAAGTAAGCTCCCTGAGAGCAAAGATTGTTTTTATCGTTGCCTCTGTATCCACAACACAGCACAATGACTGCTGCTAAATAAGGATTTAGCATTGGGGACAGCCAGAGAAAATGCATAGAGATTGCCAGCAAGGAGATCTATATCAGTGGATTAAAGAGAAAAACTACTTTACAATTAGCATAATATCGTTTCCAGTCCTCTAGCATTGTGTGATCCTCTTATTCCCTAAGTGCTCTGTTTTGTCAATATCCTTCCTAAAATATAGTGCATGGAATTGAACATAAAATTCAAGCTATTGATGTTGGTCTGTCTGTTCATCTATCCTTCCATTTATCAATTCATCCAACTATCTATATCCCTGAATAAACACCTCTGAATTAGCCAAACTAATGAATGTTTGTTGACACAGATATTGTAAAGTGAAATGAATCATGCAAATAGTTAATTTGCATTACTTCAGTTTCATAAAAGTGATTACATGAGCATAGTTGCTACCTTCACCAATGAAGATCATAACTCCCTTATAATCTGTGAGAATTCTGTTGCTGTAACAGTACAACCCTATAAACAATCAAATTAGGAATCTCAGAGCTTACTTAGTAGCATTGGTTCTCAAATGACAAACATGGCCAGTACACTACTGAGACCATATAAATGTCCGTTCCAGCATGGTAGGACTTCCCAAGCTAACACTCAACTAGAACAGTCAAAATTCAAGGGACACACAGCTGTCCCATGATAACATCAAAATAATATACAGTAATCAATATAAGGATTTGTCAAAAGCTAAATTATCAAGATAATTGCAGCAGTTCTCTCAAGAAATCTTAGAGCTAGAACAACATTAGAAATCAGTGAGTCAAATTTCTAAATCAAAGTGGGCAAAATTTCTACATCTCTGACCAGCAATCACTCAGTTTCTGCCTGAACACTTTCATTGACTGGAAGTCCTCCTTTTTGTAGGCAGAGCCTTTTCCATAAGATTCTTCTAATTATTGGAAAGTTCTCTTTATTTTAAGCAAAATCTACGTTCAGGTAACTTCCACTCAGTGGTTCTGCATCTGCTCTTTGCAGCATAATGTAACAAATTTATTTCCTCTTCCACATGATAGTCCTTAAAATATTTGAACATTTCTGTCATAGTTCCATTTCAAAAGTCAGACAAAACATCTCAAGGTATTCTGATCATTTCTTATAGCCCATTTAAGTCCTAGTCTTATTGCCATCCTGCTCATATTTCTCTGAATATATCATAGCTAGAATATTCCTGGACGTTTTCAGTTTGGGATTTTAACCCAACAACAACTAGCATTTATAAAGCACTTTAACATTTCCAAAGCACTTTACAAATCTCATCTTAGCAATAATAATAACCACAATGTATAAATGATTTTAAGTTTACAAGACACTTTGTGAACATAGTTTTATTTAATCTTTACAACAATCCTTAGGTGCTGTTATTATTGCAATTTTACATATGAGAAAATTGAGGCAGACTAGTCCAAGCTTTCAGAGCCAAAAAATGTCCAAATTGAGATTCTAACTAAGGTCTTCCAGATCCAGAACTTTATTTACCATACCGCTTGGCTGCCTATCAGGAAGTGATTGATAGATTCTATTTTCATTTTTCCCTCCTGTTATAACAGATCTAAACAGTTTTATTTTTTTAAATATAGCATACAGGTTTTGTTTATTTGTTTAGTCAGGTTTTTAGGGAATCCAATTGTTCTTAAATTGTCTTTCCTGTATTTATTTTCTAGGCCCATAGTTTTTGATAATAGATACCTTAAAAGTTCTTCTAATTATTCTTTTTTTTTTCTATTTTATTCTAATACACCCTTTTTTCCTTGATGTATTCTTTAATTCTGTCTGCTCCATTCTAATTTTTTCAGGGTAAGAGTTTTTACTTTATGTCCCTGTTTGTTATACTTCCATTTTTCCCCCTTAAGAGCTCCAGTTTCATTTTTCTTTTTTAATTTTTTGTTTCATTTCTTCCAACCATTCTTGGAGTTCCTTTAGCCAAGCTCTTCTTTTTGCTAAGCCTCGACTTCACTTGTGGTGTTACTTTTTCTACGTTTGCTTTCTTGGACTTCCCATAACCTATATTATTTCTTCATCATGTTTGGAGGAGTTCCACCCTATGCACCATTTATTTATATTTCCAGGATAAGACTGTGCTTTTGATTCAGTGCTAGCCTCCACCTTCTTCTATTCTCATGATTGGGCTAGGCAGATTGGTATTGACCCCTTCTCCTCTGTTGTCTGTTTACCATGACCATTGCATTTCTTTTGGAGTGGCTGAGGATCTTGCTTAGCTCTCTGATGCAATCACTGGCTCCAGCTTCTCTGACTCTGTAGCCCAATAAGATTGTTGCCTTTAACCCCATCTCCTTCCATAATATCCTTTTGGGAACTGGATCCTTCCTCTGCTATAGTGCTGAGAGACTGCAATTGTACATTCTAGATTCCACTGGCTTCAGGCCTCTTTCCAATTTCCTTTGTTGCAAGAGGGCTGTTTATATCCCTTATCTCATCCAGTGATTCTGAATGCCTGCAGGCATGTAATGTTTGACCTGGTCTCCCATTGTGAGAGACCTATTTGAGACTACTTTGACACCGTGTCCTATTGTTTTAACAGGTCTGGGTTATATTTCCAACTGCTTTGAGTTCCAGAGTTCACAGTCATAGGAGCTCATGTTGGCTTCATACCTTCTTGGTACATTCTCCATCAGAGTTCCAACAGGCTTCAAGTGCCATTTAATGAAAGTCAGGCTGGTTTCTGACTGCACAGCCCACCACCATTTTCAGATTTCAGGCTTTTGGTTCTATTTACTTGGGATTGAGCTGGTTTGAAGACTACTGAAGCAGTACTGCTCAGAGTACTTATAGGCTTCAGTCTCATAGTTTCAAGTGGTTTTAGTTAGTTTCCCCTAATGTAGCCCTAAGAATCCACTGGTTTCTGGACACCTTCTTGTGTACCCCTAGACTGGAGATGGAAGCTTACTGGTCTTTCTCTTCGATCTTTAAGATGGATGTTTCTTCAGGGTTCCTTCTAGGTCAGAAGCTCTTAAGCAAGGGTGGATGTCCATGATTCAAGAATGTTTTACGTTAGATGGTCTAAGGGACCAGTTGGAACCTGAAGTTATGTGAATCTGTGAATGGTGTTCAATAATGTAATCAATTCTTTATATCCCATGAGAAGAAGAATGAATGAAAAGTGTTATAAGCACACATTCATATAGATAGAGATATATACATGTATATTATTATATTTATATGTATCTACATACATACATATTTATTTCAGATGTTAATAATTTTGATATTGATTTTAACAACAAATTAGAATTTATTTGGACAAAGAAAAGTCTTTCAAATCTGCACAGGATCTTATAGAACACATCTTGTCATGTCACATAACTTCTATGACAGAATGTCAAGCTATCTTAATATTATCTACTTTTCCTAATGCAGCCTCTGTCTTTTCACTGCTTTTCTTGCTTGATATATAGCTCAAGGTGATCTGATATGTTCCATGTTGAAATGATAGTCATTAACAAGTGTCTACAACCCTTCATAATGAAAAGCAACATTTTATTTTTATTCTTTCCAAATCTGATAAGCTGTCAGGTCACTCAATATGAATGTTGTTTTGTTTTGTTTTTTTGGTAACAAAATGAATGTCACTCGTTAAAAAAAAAAGTATGACAAAAATGACCTTGTGGATATTACTATTTTAGTTACTATCACTCATGATCTCTTAAGGTGTTTCAGCTGAAGAAAATCATTGAAATATCTGATAGAGTCAATTACAAAGGAATGAATTTATTTATTCAACATATAGTTCAGAGAATCATAAATTTAGGAAGACTGGCTTTGGTGCCAGAGGACTTGGATTTCAACCTCAATTTACTTCTGTAAAAGGCTTTCTTTGTTTGTTTGTGTTTTTTTTTTTTTTTCCTATCAAGAATAAGTCAATGAAACCAGTCAGAACTGAATGACAGCAAAGGAACCACATGGGCTTTTCTAGTTTGAATGCTACAATGAATTTGTAATTTTTTATACTTTGTTAAACTTCAGTTCACCAGGAAAAATTATATTACTGACTGAATATTTACTATATGTCAGTGTTATAGAAACTCTGCTTTATATCTAAATACTCCGTTCATTTTTTAAAATGTTTGTTAAACTATATAGAACATCGACAAAAAGAGAAGGAATAGAAATAATGTTTATAATATTAATATTATCCAAACAGTGTCTGTACTTCTCTAGGATCTATAAGAGAATCATTTTACAGGTGTTTCTCAAATGATTTATTTTGTCTGAGAGTATTTTATAATTCTTAGAGTTAAGGAGGAAAGCTTGACCTTTTTGAGAAGTCTTTGTCAAGAAGTGACACATGGTAAGCAGGATCCATGTTACAAAATGGAAACAAATCGTTAATTAGGAGAGAAGAGATGAATAAGACAGGAAAATGCTTCTGAAGCACCAACCTAAATAGGAGAAGGTCCTCAAACGGGAGTAAAACTGGAGATACAAGTATATTGCATTATTCCTATTTGAGTTTTCTTATAACTAAGCATATGGTAGAAAAAAAGGCAGAGCTTATTAGCTCAGAATTATGTATGTCAATTATGGCCTTTATATGAATGAACTTGAAGTCATTTGTACTTGATAGGGGGATCAAAAGAGGCAGAGATTAGTGGGTCACGATGGCCAAAAGAATCCTTTAACACTCAAACTTCTCTGCCCTTAACTAAGCTAATTTGGGGACAGAAAATAAGGTGTTTCCAGGTTGATATTTGAAGCTTTTTTCACCTAGATAGAATAGAATTGAGCCTATACTTTGACTGCATTTCCTGAGTCACCACTAGATCAAATATTCAAAGTAAAATAAGACTCCATTCTCTCACCCACCCCCAAAGTAGAAAGAAAATCTTACTTAAGGAAAGGTTGATAATTTTTATGAGAAATGTTCATTTTATACCAAGGTATTTCTATTCCTTTGCATTTTCTCCTAGTGTGTCAATTTTTTCAAAGTGCAAATTTTCATGTATTTACATAATTTTTTTATTTCAGTGCTAAGTATGGAATCTTTTTTTTTTTTTTTTAGAAAAAGTTTCATTGATTGCACTATTTACTACTTATTTGCCTCTATCGATTGTCTATGCCTAGCTAATTTTTTTTTTTTCTGGCTCAAGTACCTGAAACTGTCCTTCATTATCTCATAAATTTCAAGTGCTAGATAATAATTTTTGTTGTGTTTGTTAATTAGAATAGTGATATGAATATATATTTTAAAAATTAAAAAAGTGTGTTTCTAGGTATACACATCAAAATCTCAAAGGACCAAAATCTCAGTGACTCAAAGAACTATGGAAAAAAGTATGGTATCAGCAAACTCTAATATACACATTTAATAATAATTGCTATTTATATTTTATAATGAGATTTATAAAATAGGTGACCTTCATTATATCATTTGATTAAGCAAAAGAGTGCTAAATGATTCTTTTAGGAGCTATATGATTGCAAGAAGTGAATCAGGCATGTAGTCAGAGCAAGGCTAAAGACTATATTGGTCTGTAAAGGATACAGAACTACATCAAGGAGTATTTCTAATAGATATGGAGGATATATGGGAGAGCAAATAGAAGAATCACACAGGATAGTAAGATGGGGAGAGGTTATGATGTGTATTGTAGAGACAGTACCCACATCAACGAGATCTTGATTCTACTTTAGTTACATTTAGTTACTTAAGTTTAGTTATTTAAGTTATAGTTAGTTACATTTTTCAATTGGTTTACTTGAACTTTTGAGTACTTGAATTTTTGACAATGAAGTTTATTTTCATTTATTAAATACCATTCAGATACTGGTAGACACAGGGGCTATTCAAAATTTAAAAAAAAACAACCTCTCCCTAGGGAATTCAGAATTATGCTGGGTAAGTATAGCATGCAACAACATGCACATGATAACTGAAGATGAAAATTAAAATTCCTTATTCAAGAAGTTTGTAATTTCTACTGGCATCAAACAATGTGAAGCAATACCATGATGCAATATACTTTAGAAAAATGCACTGACACCTCCCTTGGGAAAGATCCGTGAGGCTGAAATTAGGCATTCACATTGATGCTCTCTCAAACTCCCCAATCTCCCAATTCTTCAGCCCCTTTAATCTCATGACCTACTTTTTTTTTTTTTTTTTTTTTTTTTTTTTTTTTTTTTTTACTTCATGTCAGCCAGGCATAGGATATCACCATTAGGCACAAGTGTCCTACTTCCTTAATGAGAAACTGACATTTTTCTCTATGCCCATAACTTCCTATCATTCCATCCCTACCTTTCCTAAATCTATTCTTCACCCTAATTGAGATTTCCAATTTCTACACCCCTTAGAGCTTTCTCAAACTATTAAAGCTGCTCTGGCTTCATTTCCTTCCCTTTCAGTCTTGACTATATACAGTTAAGCCATTTGAAATCTATCCTGTCCTCTACTCTCAAATCACTTTTTCCATTTTTCCGTCTCATAATTCATCTCTTACTGAATCTTATCCATGGATTATTTCTTATTCATCCTCTGTTCCTACTTACAAGCTGCTGAACATACTGAAGGAATTTATACAACTTAATTTTGGGGTATCTTATAAAAGTATGCTATCTGACTTCAAGTAGATGTGTACCACAAGGCAGTCATCTTATTCCTCCCTAACTCATTCCCTATATCACTCCTCTCTTATGCTGTACTAAAATTTATCTTATTTCCTCAAATTTTTCATACCTCCCTCACCCCCACTTTTTTTCCCTGAGTTGAGGACTTCACATCTTACTTTACTGGAAATTTCAGTTACAAATTTCTTCATTACATTGCTTCTTGGCATAGTCTTCCTCTTTCACCCCTTTGCGAAAGCCAGCTCCTTTAATTAGGCCCTTGGTTTCATCCCCTGCTGTCTTCTCCATCTGAAACTACTCTCACCAAAGACATCAATTGTTAATATCCATTACTAATCATTCTCAAATTCTCTGCTGTGTTTTGTATTATTTACTACTCTTTCCTCCTGTATCCCCTATCTCTGAGTTTTCATGATATTACTCTCCTAGTTTTTTTCTATTTGTCTATTCCTTCTCCATCTCCTTTGCCAACTCATTATCTACATTCTACATAATGCCTCTCAAATGTGAGTGTTCTCCAAGGTTCTATTCCAAATCCTCTTCCCTCTCTCTACATTCTCACTCTTTGCTTTTGGGGAAGTCACTTAACTTCTTTAGGCCTAATTTTACTCAGTTTGAAAATAAGTTGTTGAGTTCCTTAGAACTCTAAATGTTCTAGCTCTTATCCTTATCCCTAGCCATACCAACATGGCAATATTACATTCCTTTTTCTCACTGAAACATATTCCAGTTCCAAAATAATAAACTGTTTGTAGGTTTTACCTATTCACAAATGCCTTGCCACTCACCTCTCCAATTTCCTCAATATTAGTAAATTTGTATTCATTATGATGATTTTTGGCCATTTAAAAAAATATTTTTAGTTCATCAGGCCCCTCCTTACATCACTTGCTTCCATCCCCAGCCTGGATTTCATAGTCAGTAATGTTATCTTAACCAATACTCTTGAATTCTTCTTGACATTCAAAGAAACAACAATTTATGAAGCACATGCAATTTCAGGCATTATTTTAGCCATTTGAGATATAATAAACAGTCCTTGATTTCAAATAACTTGCATTTTCCTGGAGATATAAGGTGTAAACAAATAAGTAAGCAAATTCACTTGGAAGCAGAGAGGTTATACATTCAGGAATTGAGGTGATCAAAACCTAAAGATATCAATAGTTTCAAATAATAGAAGATAATTTTTTTTAAAATAAATAAATCAATAAATCAATAAAAAGGAAAAGAAAGGAAAAAATGCCTTTGGAGTTCAGTTAACCCTCAGTTCAATCAGAGTTAATAACATGTTGTAGTACCCTAAATAATTAACATGGTGTCAGATTCCATTAATTTGAAAAAAATGTAATTCCCAGAAAAGATTAAACCTACAGTATTTTGCACTGATCAGATCACATCTAGATTAATGTGTTTGGTTCCAAGTATCATAAGTTGGAATTTATTGACCAGAATAGTAAATGAACTTGAAACTAAGTGGAATGGTTCTTGTCCTTCTTTCTTGAAGAGGACAAAAATGATATCATTATATCGGAGTCAAGGAATGGTGTGTCCAATTGTGGCTGATCAGATCAATATGAACTCAAAAGACTACCACCAGTCAGGTAAAAATAGTCCAAATGAACATTTG
>CM053591.1:113593129-113619717 GCA_028646515.1 Pseudochirops corinnae | reverse complement strand
TCTGTGATTGCAGCCTGCGCAATCACTGCCGAATATTTATTCGAAGAAGCGGCTCTCAGTGCGGAGAGGCTTATAGACCAGGAGTTGGAGTAAGTATAAGATAAGGTAAGAAATATCCCTCAACAGTTATAGAGCTCAATGCAATTAGTATAAGAACTTAAAAGAAATCTTCCAACTTAGAAATTTAGAATTTTCAATGATAGTTTTAAAATATGTAGGATATATACATATACAATTCTTGATATAAATATTATAGAAACATCAAATAATTTCTCCATGATACTAATGTCATCAAGGTCTTCTTAAAATACATATTTTAGACATGAATCAGTGTTACATTTAGATATAAATAGTATCAAAACCTTTTTGAAAAGTTTATGTGAAATTGATTTTTAAAGTTTGCATAAAATTTTGATTTCCAGTTTTAAATTAGCATAGACGTCAGATTTTCATCCCTTCCTGGAAAATATAGTTTGGGTCTAGACTCTACCATGATTGAAAGTAGTCATTGAGAAATCTGTAAAATCAGTTATCACATGATTGATTGATTAGGCTTTGATACATCTAGATTGATTAAGTAACTGGGGTATGATGGCTGAAGTCATGTATTTAGTCATGTACTTAGCTGTTTATGCCATGGAGAGTGAGGAAAACAGACAATATAGTTCTCTGATAATGTATATTACAATTTTGATCTTTCTTTGATCAGAGATGATCTTAGTCTCCATTCATTAAGCTATATGAAAAATAATAGCAATAATAATTGTAACTTCTCTTATTGCTTCTTACAATTTCTAGGGAAAAAAATGCCTTTTTTTCCCTAACCAATTTTATTGTCTCCTGGATGATTTTGTCAAACTACATGATTCCACCTAACCAGTAGTAATATTATATGATGTCTCATTCTTGAAGACATCCATTTTAAAATTTAATTACTGAATTATCACTTATTTCAATGATTCCATTCACAAATTGGCTCTACTGTGAATCATTTTACTTCTCTTCAGTGACAGGAAGGGAAAAAAAATAAAAAAATACCTTATCACAACCACAGGCTGCTTGAGTAATTTTTCTTTTTTGTTAGCAGTAGAGGAGAAGGAATTGTCTGTATTGTCTGTCATTGTTTTCAAACACGTTTGGAAACATTACTATTTGTCATTTGCTTGAAGACATTTGAAAACATATTTTCTGTTTTGATAACTCTCAGCCTGAGAAGTTTTTACTTAAAAGGAAGGGATCCAAAAACTAACTTTGCTGTACTGTCTTTATCCTTAATGATTTGAAAATATGTGTGAGTGAAAATTCATCCTGCATTGCCTTTTAAAGAATACTTAACATACTGTGACAAGTTCATGGGACTGAAAATAACAACAGAACCTTTATTTCATTAGTGTAGAATACTGCTAGTGAGGAACTTCCTCTGTCATCACAGGTTGGAACCTTTTATGTAATTTACTATTTAAGAATATTAAAAGGCTAAATGAATAACTTGGAGGGGCACATAGCCAATATGAGTCAGAGACAACTTCATACAACAATAAAATATTATAGAATATGAAGGACTCTAAAGTTCTAACCAACTTCCACAATGTCTACCCCTTTAAAACTGCAACCCAGAGGAAGAAGTGGACTTGCCCAAGCTTACATAAGCTAGAGTGGTCAGAGTCAGGAAAATAACTTGTTAGATTGAGGGTTGAGTTAATTGTCTACATAATTCAAGGGAAACATGTTATTTTCTAGGTTATATTGTTTGTTTTCCTCATTTAAAATTGTCATCTCTGCCCCCTAGTTATCTAGATAATTGCTTTGGTTTTCTATTTCAGTTTTGTATATACGGGCACAGTTCCTATAGCTACAGCATAGCAGGAGAAAATACTTAAAAGTGGGGAAGTGTTTTTAACATGATCTCATCAGTAAGTAAGTGCTTAGTGATAATATGCCTTGCTTCAGGGGAAATAGCCTTGTAAAGAAGCCCTCCTTTTTTACCCTCACTGATGGTCTCTTTCAATGTGGATGAGACTATTAGCCTCTGCACCTTGGTTACAGACACTGATGAGGCTTCTAAGTCATTTAATTTATAGCACATTCTGCTAGGACATGATATCATCTAATCTCATTTGATAAATTTGGTATTCTTGAGGCTTCTGAAGTCAGCCATTTAATGGAAAGTACATAAGTTGAAATTGAACTAGTGAATGGAATTACAAGCTTCAATTTAATTGCTGGTTCATGCTGGGAGGCTTATCTTCTGGAAATCACCAAAACTTGGGGGGAAAGCATCAAGGCTATATTGCTTAAAGTTTAACATCCTTAACTTTTGGTGAAAAAAGAAAGTAGTTTACTTAATAATTTAGGTGGATATAGTTTATGGTAAAATCAAAGTTAACTGAACATGCAAAAACAAATTCATACCTGCTGGCTCAAAGCTATATGTTGAGGTAGAATATTTCTCCCCATTAAGTATTCCAGAAAGTCTCTCTCGATAGACGACTCAATATTCTGAATGACTCCAATTTCCCTTTATTACATATTTAAGCGCTTAAAAAATGGCAGTCCCCAGTAATTCTTGGTACTTCCTATTAAAGCAAATAAGATATTTGTAAAGTGTTTAGCATTGTGCCTAGCATGTAGTAGGTACTATATAATTGCTTATTCTCTCTCCTCCTACTTCATCCCCAATTATCTCTAGAGGAAGAAAATAGGGAAAAATTCTCTTACCCAAAATATTCAATAAATTTGATCTTGTGAACTTGACAAATTTGGTGCCCAGATCTCCAGTTTATCTGCTGTCATATTCTCCATACAGAAAATGCTAGCAACAGAGCAGATCTATCCACATCTAAAGCTTCCTCAGACAACTAGGAAGGTAAAGGTATGATGAAGAGAGTATCACACATGTTAGAGTTTGAAGGGTACCATTATAACTATTGAACTTTCGATTCAATTTGACAAACATTTATTAAATTTCTAATATGTGAAGATATTATGTTGGATCAGCTGTTCTCAACCTGTGGGTCATGATCACTTTGGGGGTCAAATGACCCTTTCACACGGGTTGCCTAAGACCATCAGAAAACACATATTTCAGATGGTCTTAGGAACCAAGACACCACTCCTCTATCTATCTCCAGGTAGGTCTGCCCACATGCAGATACCCCCATATATGAGTATTAAACGGTCACAGCATTAGGAAGGTTGAGAACCACTGTGTTAGATATTTGGAATTAAAAAAATTTCAGCTCCCAAGGCAGGCAGGATATAGTATCAGTATAGAAGAGGGAGCCAAGTAGTGGAGTAGATCAAAACAGAAATGACTTTAAAACATCCTTGAATCAGAAAGACCTGAATTCAATTGTGAACTCAGATACTTAATAACTGTTTGACCCCATGAGGGGTGAGGAACCTGTGGCTTGGAGGCCACATATGGCCTTCTAGATCCTTGGATATGGCATTCTGACTGAGTCCAAATTTTACAGAACAAATCCTTTTATTGAGGGGATTTGTTCTGTGAAGTTTGGATTCAGTCAATGGGCTGAACTTGAGGACCACATGTGCCCTCGAGGCTGCAGGTTCCCCACTCCTGCTACCTAGGCCAATCACTTAATCTCTGCCTCAATATGCTCATCTATAAAATGGGGATAAAAGAGTACCACAACGGTTATGAGGATAAAATGAGATGATGTTTGTAAATCACTTTTCAAACCATAAAGTGATGTATTAATGCTAGTTTGTTGTTATTGTTGTTATAAACCAATTCAGAATAATTAGAGGAAAGGAAAATAGCCAGTAACTAATGGGAACTGTAAAAGTATAGGAGATAACAGGTAAATTGAACCTTTGAAGCAAGATAAATATTCCAGGAGGTAGAAAGAAGCAAGGAGGGATGACAGATAGCTTGTATAGAGACACGGAAACAGGAGATGGAATGCTGAGTTCTAAAAAACAAAACAAACAAACAAAAAAACAAGTCAGTCAATTCTGCTCCAGGGGTGGGGAACCTGCGACCTTGAGGCCACATGTAGCCCTGTAGGTACTCAAGTGCAGCCCTTTGACTGAATCCAAACTTCACAGAATAAATCCACTTAATAAAAGGATTTGTTTTGTAAAAGTTGGACTTAGGCAAAAGACCACACCCATCTAGAAAGCCCCATGAGCTAAAACATCACCAGCAGAGCTGTTGATCTACCTGTCCTTCCCCCTGCCCTTCAATAATGATTAATGATACCCAGTCTGGGACAACTATTGTCATCTACCAACTACACTACCACAACATTAATCTGAATGAACCTCCCTGGTGCACACAGAGGTTATAACCTCTGCAAGGAGATGTGTTGCTGTAACTTGGAGAGTTGGCAAAAAGTTGGCAATAAGTTGGATATAGGGTCGGGGGGAGGATGTTGAAAGATAGTGAGGAGTCCAGGATGACTCCTAGGTTATGAGCCCTTCTCCATTGAATGCTTAGGGAGCTTCTACATCTATGGCTATGCTATGTTGATGACTCCTATGGAAAGGATATCACCAAAGTGTAGGGTTTTCAGTTTTCTCTTCTACCAAGGCTCTTTCTTGGATCTTGGAGGAAAATGGAGCAGTCTGGTGGCCATTACTAAGTGGAATTTTGATTGTTGCTCCATTTTTCCCTATTGTTTAAAAAAAATAAATTTTATTGGTATCTTGTTTTCACATCATTTCATTTTTATCCTATATTTCCCAACATCAATAATCCAGAGTGCCATCTCATATAACAAAGATATTTTGCTATTTATCCTTCCTGAGACCTGCCACCTCCACCTCCTAAATCCCATAGTCATGAGAAATAACCAGGTGTACCTGAAAATTAATAAACATTTTGTCAAGGATGGGGGAAGATGATGGTGATCTCATTTAGAGTAGCTAGTTATAGTTACATGATAGAGTCAGAAGATTGTACAGAGTTGAAGAGTAATTAGAAGCTAAAGATATGAGAGGTAAGGGGAGACAAGGACTGAAGATGTTTTTGTTTGTTTTCTTTCCTTAAGAATGACTGAAAGAAAGAAGAAATATAGCATAATAGCTTAAAGGGGGAGGGGTGTTTTGGAACAGAATTTTTTTAAAAGATAAATAGAGTTCTGAGCTGTCAATATTTGACAGATGACATCTTTTATAGGCTCAAAAGCCTTTATAAACAGCTGATTTTTTAAACTCTCTCTTTACCTTGTCCACTAACAAGAGAATTCAGTTGTTTGTAATGCCAGAAACCAGTATCAAAAAGCAAAGCAAGAAGATCAAGAAGGGTCATGGTTTATCTAGGTCCAAGAGGGAAGAAGAGATTTCTTTGCATCGAACCAAGTCAAACCAGAGAATACACAATTTGTAAGGAATCACAGAATATCAAAGTTAAAAAAAGACCTCAATGTTTACCTAATTCAGTGTGAACAGAGATCCCCAGTAAGGTATCCCTGACAAATTATTGTCCATCCTTTTCTTGTGGATTTCTGGTGATGAAAAAAAATTTATGGTGGATAGAATACTTGACCTGGAATGAGGAAAAACCTGGTTTGATATCCCATTTCAGAAATCTGATAACTATATGACTGTAGACAAGCTGCTGGACCTTTCCTAACCTCAGTTTATTCATCTTTATAATAGGAACAATAATACTGACAAGATGTACTGCAATGAGTTTTTAAGGTTCAAATGAGATAATTATGATAATGAGATTTCCACACAAAATCAGTTATTGAATATCTTTAATAAGAAAAGTGATTATGATAATATAATTATTACCTCCTGAAGTAACCCATTCTACATTTTTGAGATTTATAAGTCAGAAGAAGTGGCTTCTCTCTTTGTCTATGATGCTTGCTAGCTGAATAACCTTTGGCAAGTCATTTAACATCTCCGACTCTCTTTGCTAATTCATAAAAATAAGGGCATTGGATTAAAGTATCTTCCAGCTCTATATATCTATGAGCCACTGAGAGCTCCAATTTTTATATTTTTCCCTAATACTGAGTCTCAATCTAATTACCTTCTCTCCAGGACCAAATAGAAGTTGAATCTTTCTTCTAAATCATAGCATCTTGAATACTTAGAGACAACTATATTCTTTCTCCTCACTCCCCCAGGTCTTCTCCAGGCTAAGTATCACTATTTTATTTCAACCTTTTGTAACATGATCTCTGGTTCCCTTATTATACTGGTCATGCTTCCAGGACCTGGTGCAGTTTAAAAGCACCTATCCTAAAATGCATTGCCCAGAAGAAAAAAACCCTATGGCTTTTATAATTTGCAATAAGACATATCTTCTTTCTTCTAGATATTATCCCTTTTTTATGAAGAGTGAAAACACAATATCCTTTTTGGATACCAAGTCTCCCACTTCACAGGAGAACAGAGTAGATCTGGAAAAGACTTCAAAGGCCATGTAATATCACCCTTTCATTTCTAACACCCACAGATATTAGATGAGTTTCCCAAGGTAATACAGAGAGAAGCAGGATTTAATCCCGTGTCCTCTAACTGTGGAGACTCCTTCCTCTATCACACTGTCTCATTTGAATTTGTGAATCACTAAAGCTCAGTTCTTTTTTATATAAACTCTTTTCTATAATAGCTGCAATCCAAGATCAGGCCCTCATCACTTCTTGCTCTTATATTTGAAATAATCTGCTAACTGATCTCCCTGTTTCTAATCTTTCCTTTCTCCTCATCCTCTACACAAATGTCAATAAATTTTCCTAAAATACTAGTCTGACTACTCCCAATAAAAAGTTTTCAGTGTGACTTCCTTGTGAATCTGTGATAATCTTTAAAATTCTTAGTCTGGCTTTTCAAACTCTCCCAAATCTAGTTCTCACCTATCTTTGCAAACTTATTTCATATTACTACCTTTGAAATTTTTTTTCCACTCAAACTGACCCACTAAACACAAGCTCAACATTCATTTTGCTTCTCCATGCTATATGGCACCTATACCTGGAATACATGCCCTGCTTCATAAAATCCATACTTTCCTTTAAATCTCAGGTCAAGTGCCACTTTATGTGCAAAACCTTTTCTGATGCTCTCAATCTTTAGTATTCTATCCTTCCTGAAATTAATTTGTATTCACAGGTGCTCACATGATACATCTTCCCTCATGAAAGCAAACTCTTTGAGGGCAAGAGATGTCTACTCATATTTGTCTTCCCAATGCTTCTCACAATGCCTTGCACTTATAAGAGAGGATAGGGGATCAAGAAGGATTGGGAGCAGAAAAGTTCTGGATATGATGTTACTGGTTTAGAGAACTCTCAGTGTGGGAATTCTTTCTGATACAAACTTATATATGGTGTATTTTCTTAGAGAGTTTCCTGGGCACTATAAGTTATAACTTCCTCATAATCACATAGTAGGTATCTAGAGGAAGGCCTCAAATCCAGGACTTCCTGACTATAAGAACAGTCATCTTATCCACTGTACTATATAGACTGTTTCTACCCATTGCTCTTGTCCACTGGGGAAAATTTAATAAGTCAATCCCTCCTCCATAGGAAGGGAAATGAATAAAATACTTGAAGACAGTGAAGTTACTCTTGCAATTCTCCATGATAAAGATGCCCATTTCATTTAATGAAGCTTTATATGATATGGACTCAAGGCCTTTCACTATTTTGTTTGTCTTCCTCTGGACATTCTCTAGCTTCTCAGTATCTTTCTCAAATTATTATATGTAGAACTGAGTACATTACTCCAGATGAAGTTTGACAAGGACAAATTACAATGAGACTTTTACCACTCTTTCCCTAGAATCAACACCCTTCAATGCAACTTAAGATCACATTAACTTTTCTGATTGCCACAACATGCTCCTGATTTATATTGAGTTTACAATCCATTAAAAGTGATGATTTTTTTTTCAGATAAATCACTATCTCACCATGGCTCCCCCATGTTATACATAAGACCTTCATTTGTTTGTATCTGACAATACAATTCTCTCTGTATCCTGGTTAAATTTCATCATAATAGATTCAACCAACCTAATGTTCTAGCTTGTTTTGGATCCTGAATGGGAGGGAAGGGGGAAGGAATAAAAGAATTTATAAAGTACCTACCATGTGATAGGCATTGCACTAAGGACTTTACAAATATCATTCTGTTAAATTCTCAAAAGAATCCTAAGTGGTAGGTATTATTATTATCTCTATTTACAGTTGAAGACATTAAAGCAAACAGGGTGTGACTTCCTCAGCATCACACAGCTAGTCTGTATATGAGGCTGTATTTGAAATTAACTTTTCGTCACTCCAGGCCCTACACTTTATCTGTTATAGTAGCTAGCTGCCCCTATCAGCATATCAAGTGTACTACCTCCTAGCTTGATGTCATCTGCAAATTGATGAGTATGGCACCTGTGTCTTCTCGCAAGACATGAATAAAAATGTTAGCTAGCACAGGGGTAAACACAGAGCCCTGGGGTATTCCACTGAAGACCTCCTGCCATATTGACATTGAATTATTAAATGTAGTTACTCTGCCTTTGTCTGTCCAAGAAGTTCTGAATCTATCTGAATTGGTGATTGTCTAATCTACTTCTCTCCATATTCTCCCTAAATATTATATTAGATATTTTGTTTAAAAAATAAAGATAAATCTAAGCCAATTATATCCATAGCATTTCCCTTATCTTCTAGTGTAGTAAGCCTTTCTAAAAAACACATGGAGTCTGACATGACCTTTTCTTTTGCAAGCTATGCTGGCTCTTTGTAATCACTGGTTCTCTCCAAATTTTTACAAACTATTTAATGTTATGTTCTAAAAATAATTTCTCAAGAATCAAAGTCAAACTCAGTGATGCTGTTCACAGACTCTATTTAATCTCTTGTTTTTATGTGTGACAGTCAAAATGTTTTACTTCCTTCATTCTTGTGATACCTCTCCTATTTTCCATGATCTTTCAGATATCACTCTTAGTGATCCAGCAATCACATCTGCCAGTTCTTTCAGGGCCAAAAGATACAGCTCACCCAGGCCAGATGATGTGAATTCATCAAGTGTAATTAAATGCTTTTTACTATCTCCTAAATTATCTTAGGTATCAACCCCTGTTAGACATTTTATTTCGTCATTTCCAGTGCTAGGACAGTTGTCCTTGGAAGAGAAAAGAGAAGCAAGGCATTATACAGCTCTAACCTATTCTGTGTACTCAGTTATCATTTTTCCACGTACTCCAAGAAGAGGTTCTAAGCCTTCTTTGATACTACTTTTTCTTAAAATATGGTTAAAACAAACAAAACATAAGACCTTTTTGTCATCCTTTGCTTTCCATGCCAGCTGCAGCTCATCCTGTGTTTTAATACTCCCAATTCTATTTTTATATCACCATGTCATGGTCATATTCTTCTACCTGGTTTTGCTTTTATCTTCTAGTATATTTCTCTTTAAAATCATAGTTGGATGCTAGTTCCTTATGCATCCATGCTAAACCTCTGACACATGTTATTTTCCCTATAATTAAAATTGTGTTCCTTCAACATTTAATTCTGGAATTTCTTCCATCCTTTCCAGACGGACTTGCTGATAGCATTTTAGTCAAAGGGATCGTACTTATATTTATTCTGAAACTTTGAAATCCACTTACCCCAAATTCCAGCTTTATGCCAGATTGTAATTCAACTTCCTTTCCTTCTATATCACAAACTCTAGGAGAGAATGATGACTTCTTCCTACAAGTGTCTATCATTTTTACCTCTGATGACCAGTATCTCCTTGTTAGGGAGAATCAGATCAAGAATAGAATTCCCTTTTTTGTTTCCTCCACCTTTGGAAGAATGAAATTATCAACAAGAGAAGTCAAAAAGTAATTATCCTCCAATATATTGTGAACACCCTGAAACAAAGAAGGAATTGGAACCTTTGAGAGGCTTATATTTTGAAATCATGTTATTGACTTCTGAAACCAAAGTCTGACTTGCAGTTCTTTTCCTTGTTAACCACATCTAAAATGAGCAGATTCAATTTAGTACAGAGAATCAACTCATCTAAATTTCTAGAGCTAAATAATGTAGTTGAAATATTCCAAAGGAGGTTTGACCTCTTTAATTCTTAGATAATAAGGGTTTTTTTCTTTTTCTTGATATGAGAATTTGTCAACAGTGAAGTCTTTTGTTTCACTTCCAATGTCATCTAGAAAGGAGAACTCTTGAAGAGTGAACTGAGCAGCTGTTGCCTGGCAGGGAGGTAAGTCAATGACTGGGCACATGACAGATTCAAATTTGTATAGAATTTAATAGCAAAAAAGCAGTTTACTGGAAAATGATAGTCTTCATGCCCATTGATTTTAAGTTATCAGAATAAAGTGCCTTTGTAACTTGTTTGAAACAAATCAGCTACTTTTTCAAGTATTTTAATCCAGTGATATTTGTGACTTTGCATAATAACAACTCTTTATAATAAGAAAAAGAAAATAGAGAATTTCCTTTGATAGTTTTTGAATTACCTAATTCAAATTTAATTATGTTAATAAATGATTTCATATGTTATAATTCTTACCTTAAAAATAGAATGTGACTTCCTCTTAAACCTCATTTTAGGGACAAGATTCATTTCTCTTTAGAAAAAAAATTAGTCCAGCACAAAGAAACAAATATTTTGAAGACTTTTATTATATATTTATAATGATTTACATTCTCATTTCTATGTTAATTTCATGTCAAGGTCAAGGCTGATCAACATTAGAGAGAAAATTAAACGAAAAATGAAACTTACTTTCTTAGAAATGTTCTTCTTTGACCATAAATAAACGTACATTTAGAATATATAGGTTAGAAAGAGAATTATACAAGATTTACAGAATTGTTGATCTGATGTTTACTAACTTGGGAAAACTTAACCTTCATGATCCTCAAATTCCTCACATTTAAAAAAAAATAAGAAATTGGATTCTGCTATCCTCTTAGGTCCATTTTAGCTATATATTGTGGTGCATTAGTGCTAACCCATTTGATCATAGATATATGATCAAATGATCTTTGGGAAATTGTGGAAAATATGAGATGTGCCTAGCAATAGAAAATGACCCAAATATCCTCTTTTTCCCCAAAGGAAGAAAGTGTTCTGAAATGATAGGGCCCATGCCAGGAAAGAATAGGCTGGTGAACTTGACTTGAATTCTTGACAAAAATTCTGAAGGGACGGTTAGCAAGCATCTAGAAAAGGAAGCAGTGATGACAAGTCTCCAAAGCTGTCAAGAATAGGTCACATCAGAATAGTCTCATTTCCATTCTTGACAATCTTGCTACATGGGTAGGTGAGGGAAAACAAAACAAAACAAAACTACAGAATTTATCTAGGTGCTAGCAAAGGATTTAGTTAGTTTCTCATGCCAAAAAAGGGAAAGTATTGGCTTCAAATATGATTGAACAACAATGTAGCTGAAATTTTCCAAAGCAGGCTTAACCTCTTTAATTCTTAGATAATACGTTTTGGTTTTTTTTCTTGATGTGGGAATTTGTCAACACTGAAGTCTTTTGTTTCACTTCCAATATCATCTAGAAACAAATGAGATTGTTTAATAAAAATATCATTTTATTTGTTATTTATTCTTTGTGATAGCTTCATTTCAACTTTTATATAATGTCATGCCACAAGCTAGATTTACTTTGCAAGTATTTATATTTAAATAAGTGAATTGCAACATAAAATACAATAATCATATAGTCACTTCATCACAGTTTTCATGAAGATTCTTTCTTTGTCTACTTATTCATTCCCTTTTACTTTTCCTCTGGTCCTGCTTTTTCAATTTGCTTTTCCCTCCATAGGGCTCTTTTTATATTCGTCAAACTTGTACATGTTGATTGCATTACACTGTTGTATATCATTCAAAATAAATGAATAAAGATAAGATGCTTTTGAGAAATAAATAGAAAAATATGGGTTAGCACTAAAGCACCACAATCAATTTGATCATTCCCCAATTTTAGAAACTCAGCTTAAAATAGAAGGTTAGTGTGACAAGTTCATCCCAGTCCATGTTGACACTTTATATGATTTATTGTTTCATTTCCTAGATGTTCTCTAATCATTTCTTTACTAGGATGTTGAAGAATATTCCCAGCGATCCACCTTAAACTCATTGGTGTACAATTTTCAAATTATATTCTCTTCCTTTTGGGAAATTAAAAAAAAAAAAAACTTCTCCATTTTGGTGGCTTTGCTGACTTTATCCACAATTTTTCCCAAATATTGCTATTCCATTTTTAAGAAGATAAAATCTTTGTTTATCATAACATGTTTAGGTTACATTCTTCCAATATGCTATTGTGGCCTAAAGAGTAGTATTATTTTTGTAACTTTTACTGCATATTTCCAATTACTTTCCAAAACAGATTCAAGTTTATATATATATTAACAGTGAAGGAGTGTGTATTTCTCTTCAAACTCCCCAGAATTATGTCATTGCTATTAATGTTTCACCAGTTTAATGATGTGTAAAGGTAGTACTTGTGAGGCAGTATTTCAAAGTTATTTTAGTTTGCATCTCTATTAATGATAGTGGGAATATTGGGTATTTTTTCACAGTTTATATTTCATGTTTATTTAAATTGGCCATTTATATTCTTTGACCATGCTTTGTGATGTAGGAGATGTTATATGTTATATTTGTAATCTCTTATTTTTCTTATTCTTTTGAACATATTTTTAAAGAAAGCTTCATTTTATTTTTATATCATCAGATTCAGATATCTTACCTTCAAAATTATTTTTTAATAAAAAATCTTTCAAAATTTGAATAACTACATTATTTAATTACACACAGAGTAGATAGACTTCTAGACTTTGTGTGAGGAAGATATGGGTTCAAATTCTTCACCTCACTCTTATTAGTGATATGACTATGGTGAAATCATCGGAAGTTTTTGAGACTCATTTTCAAATACCACAGAGATTCAGACTTGAAAGAGATCTCAGTAGCCATCTAATCCAACACATACCTAAATAGAAATTCCTGCTACTATATAGCCAACAAATATGCATACAGTGTTTGCTTAGAGAAGGACCTCACCACCCCTCAGGTGAAGTTCTTTCCATTTGCGGATAGATCTAATTGTAAGAAAATGTTACCTTAGACCAAGTCTAAATTTGCCTCACCACAAATTCTTTTTTTTTTTTCCTTGATATGTTCTTTGAGATCAAACAGAAGGAATCTCACCATTCTTTTGCAAATAAGGCTTTAGGAACTTGAAAACAATTAACATGTATCCTAAATTTTCTGGTTTTGTTAAATCTTCTTCTTCTTTAGACTAAACATCTCCAGTTTATTGATTTGATCTTCATATGGCATGAACTTGAGATCCTTTACCATCCTGGTTGCCTTCCTCTGAAGTTTCTTTAGCTAATTTTTTTTTTCCTATCTAAAATGTCATCCCCAAAACTAAACACAATATTCTAAATGATATCCAATCTAGGAAGAGTACTATCATATCCTTATTCCTGGAAGTAGACCTTTCAACACAGTCAAGATCACATTTTTTTTTTTGTTTGTCACCTCTTATTGTTGAATTATATTGAGCTTATAGCTCATTAAAATCTCCCAATCTTTTTCAGAAAAACAAAGACAACTGTTGTCTATGAATGGCTCTAGGGCAGATAGGTGCTGCACTGGATAGAGCACCAAACCTAGAGTCATGAAGACCTGAATTCAACTCTGGCTTCAGACACTGTATGGCCATGGGTGAATCATTTTGCCTCAGTTTCCTCATATGTAAAATGAGCTAGGAAAGGAAATGGCAAACCACTCCAGTATCTTTGCTAAGAAAACACCAAAAGGGATCACAAAAAGTCAGACACAACTGAAAAATTACTAAACATTAATGGCTCTCCCATCTTCTACTTGTGAAGTTGATTTTTTTAAAACATAAATTTTATACTTTTCCCTATTAAATTTCATCTTAATCATTTTGGTCCGGTGTTCTACACTGTCAACAACTTTTTGGATACTGACTCTGTCATCCAAAATTTCACCATTGAATTTGCTAAGGATGCTTTTATCCAAATCATTGATAATCTTAAACGGCAAAGAGAAAAATATTAATCTGTAGGGGCACTTAACTAGAAAGGAAACGGACCAAGAACCAACAATGATTTCATGTTGATTTTGCTCATTCATCTAGTTCTGAATCCAGCCCATTAACCACCCAACAATGAGAATATAATGAGACATTATTAAGTACTTTTCTAAAATTCTACATAAATTGAATCCATAACATTTGAATACGTTTCATATTAGTAATCAATTCTGAAAAGGGAATAAGGTGTGGTAGGAACAATGCCCTAGTCTCTTCTATTCATGTTAGTCTCGTTTAGTGGTTCTCAAACTGTGGGTTATGTTCAATTTAAATATATCCTGCATATCATATATTTACATTACTATTCATAACAGTAGCAAAATTACAGTTATGAAGTAGTAACGAAAATAATTTTATGGTTGGGGGTCACCACAACATGAGGAACTGTATTAAAGTATAACGACATTAGGAAGTTTGAGAACCACCGGTCTAGTTTTTCCTTAAAAAGTATTAAAACATTTCTTGAAATATGATTCATTTAGAGGACTAAAGACTCAGATTTCTCACATCATTTCTTCATTGCCTGAGTACAAAGCAGTTCAAGGAACTCTAGGGATGCATTGATGCACAGAGTCACAATTGGAGCTTTCCTTAGCTGAATCAACTCAAGGTCCTCAATGCCTCTCCTTATTGAATATCCTTCTCTTGCTATGGCTAAGCAATCTCTTTCTGTTAACTACTTAATCATCTACAAATGTCTCATTTTGTTTCAATATGCACCCTAATTTTACAGGGGTCTGAGTCCTGAGTCAAATCCAGCTTAGAATGGCAAGTTAGTCTGATAAGATCGTCTGAGTCCATCCCATGTGATTTATTGTTTTCTTTCCTAGACATTCTCTAAAAACATTTCTTTAGTACAATGTTGAGGAATATTCCAAGAAATCCATATAAAGCTCATATATATATACAATTTGCAGATTGTATTCTCTTCCTTTCAGAAAATTAAAAAAGAAATCTTCTCCATTTTCACAGCAACTCTTAGTTCTTCCACAATTTTTCAGACCACTACTAGTAGCTTAGCAGTGATGCTTAAAAGTTATTATGTTATCTGAGGGTATAGTTTTTTTTTTTTTGGAGGGGGAAGGTAGGGCAGTTGGGGTTAATTGACTTGCCCAAATGCACACCACTAGTGTGTGTGTGTGTGTGTGTGTGTGTGTGTGTGTGTGTGTGTGTGAAGTGTCTGAGGCCGCATTTGAATTCAGGTCCTCCTGAGTTCAGGGCCAGTGCTATATTCACTGTGCCACCTAGCCACCCCTTGGATATAGTTTATCTTGGCCAAGTGATGAAAATTCATTATACAGAACTAAGTACTCTCTTACTACATCTTTACTATTTTGTCAACTCTCTACTAGATTATTCTGTTCTTTTCAATCCAAAAGTCATTCTTTAGGACAAAATAATTCAATTCAACAAGCATTTATTAAATTCCAGATCTATGCCTGGAACTGTGTAAGATGTTTATAACATAACACAACAAAAACAACAACAAAAACAAAAACAAATAGCAACAAAAGCCTAAAACTTTTCTGCTTACAAGGAGTATACATTCTAGTGGGTTGAAACAGCATATAACATGTAAAAAATACACAGAATGTAGAATTGAAGCAATTTCGGGAAAGTTATCCTATACAAGGTGGTACTAAAGCTGCCTTTTGAGTATAATTATGGTTTGTAGAGCTATAGATAAGATGGGATAATGTTCCAGGAATATTAGCCTGTGCAAAGACACAGAGGTGAGAATCAGAATGGCAGGGGATAAACATACACTAATCAGTTATCTGGAATAAAAAGTTCATGAAAATTAATAATTTGAAATCGGTCTGGGAAAATAGATTGGAGTCACACTTGAAGTGCTTTAAATATTTGTAAAAAATGTTTATTTTAGCCTGGAGGCTTTTTGAGTACGGGGATGGTTTGTCCAGAGTTTTGCTTTAAAAATATAAATTTGACCATTAGAAAATAGAAAGAATGGAAGTGGGGCTGTCATTGTGATATTATTGCAGTAATCTAAGTGATCATGTGAATGAAGAGAATGAATCTGAATGATATTTTAGTGGTATTTTTGACAAGAGTTAGTCACTGATTGGATATGATTTAGTAAGTAAGATGGAAGATGTGCCTATGACTCTGAGATTTTCCCCTAGTGATTAAAAGGGTAATGTCACCAGAGAAACAGAAGTTAAGAAAAAGCATGGATTGGTAGGAGATGGGCAGAATGGAAGAAAGATAATCGAGACCATTTTAGTCATACTGATTTCTGATACTTATGAGACAGCCAGATGGAGATGTTCAGCAGACAGTTGATATAACTATGGCTGGATAGATTGCTATGCCTGGATAGACAGATTTTAGAATCATCTGCATAGATGTGATAATTAAACCCATGGGAACTTGCCTTCAGCAAGCAATCACCAAACACTCTGTCTCTTCCTCTCTATCCTTAACAGGGATAATTTCTCATCTTACAGCAAATGTATATTATGACATAAGCACTTTATCACAACATACATATTCTTCCTCTTCTTAAAGATTATGATTCTTATTTCTTTACTATAACTATTAAGGGGTCCTTTCCTTTCTCTTCTGTGTGACATTTTAGCTCTCTTCAATGCAATGACATAAGTTAATATCCCCCTTAGTTTTTTCCCCCCTATCCTTTGTATTCTTTTTTCATACTGAAGCCTCATTTCCATTTTTAAAAGGCAACTTCATGATTCACGACAATGTAGAATGTGGAGAAGTATTCTTTAAGCACCTTCAGCTTTTCTGCCAGTGGAGAGATCTATCTCCTTTTTGAGATAGAAAAGAATTTTCTTAGTTGCTGCAATGAATAAATAAATAAACAAAGGCACAGACATACAGACAAGCAGCTAAAATGAATAGATAGATAAATAATTAAGTAGATAAATGGATAGATAAATAAATACATGGATGGTTAATAAACAAATAGATAAACAGATGAACTAAGAAATAAATAAATAAATGAATGAGTATTTCACACTAAATATGAGTCACTACAAAATTTCACCTTTTCCTCATATTTATCAGAAGTGTGCTACTACTTGTTTTTTAATCTACTTATATGCAATTATCACTCAACACTTCAGCATATAGGCATTCTCTTTTGACATCTCTTAATAATTTAATAGCCACATATAACTGTTTCTCTAGTTCCACCAAATTTCTCCTCCCCAAATGTAATGTAACCTCTGTCCTTCTTCAAAATTCTGAAGCCCTGAAAATTCCTTTACAAATTTTGTTTCTCTTTATCCAGCTCATATGATTCTTTTCCAGTTTCTTCTGCCATGCAATTATCTCCTGGAAAATTTAGAAACAGAATCTGTTTCTTTAACTATAAAATAGCTACAGTATTACCTCATTAATGGCAGCTGGGGGTACAGTGACTAGAGCTCTAGATTTGGATTCAGAAAGATTTAACTAAGTTTTAAGAGTTGGACACAACTGAAAGGTCTGAACAAAAAAGAAAATTACCTAATTAATGCATGTCAATGAAAAGTCAAGCATGAGCAGCTTTTCAGAGGAGTGCTGTGTGAACAGCTTTCAAGGTTCTGATTACACAGTATAGTAAACTCTCTATTTATTCAGTAATAAACTAAGACAAAACATTAAAAGAAAATCAAGGTACAGTATACACATTGTTACAACTTATCACTAAAACAGCCACATAGTTTTCATCAAAATAGTCACATGGTTTTAAGCAAATTACATTCATTTAATCAATCACAAAATCCTTAATTCAATCACTAAGTACAAAAATTAAAGTCCTCCATCCATGGGCTGAAATCAAATTACAATATCATCAATCGGTACTCAATAACCTGTTATGGGGTAGTGGAAAGTGCAAAGGCCATCCACCCCTAGGTCACAAGTAAATTACAATTTCATCAGTCAGCATTAAATACCCAAAGAGAGGTCTTTTCATCTTGACTTGAGGGAGGCTCTCAGCTTCCATGGTTCCTCTTCCATGGTCCCAGCTACTGCCTGAATCTAACCAATTGCCACCTGAGTTCAAAGGCAGGCAGCTCCCAGTTCCTTGTCCAGCTCTCCATGTAGTTCCTGTTCCATTTTGAAGCTCACAGTGTATAGTCCACCTCAAGTCCTTATTCAAATACGAGGAAACCAAGTCCCAGAACAAGAAAGTCAAAGTCATTACAGTAACCACATAGTTAGTACACATGGTTAATGTAGTGAATGCCCATATTCCCAAGCCTTCACAACAGAACTGGTTCCCTCAAGCAGGGATCCTCCTCTCTCACTCATGGTAGCTGCTTCTCAGAAGCTCTCAGGAGAAGTTACAAGAAGAAAAGTGTCAGCAGCATCTCTGTTCTCAAAATCAAAATAACTTTCTCCAACCTGGGCTTCTCCTCCTCAGCCCTCATATAGCTTTCTCCAGGAATTTCTGTCTCATTTCTCAGTTCTCATTTTTCTTCTCAGTTCTTCTCAATTCTCAGTTCAGTCCTCAGTCCAGCAGTAGCAGCCCAGCCTATAGATGCTTGCTGAGTCTGGCCTCTCTCAGCTGTGCTTTTCCTTATATAAGGTATTAGCTCCTCCCTGTTTTTCCCCTTCCTGTTACAACAGTAAGTTAGTCACACTTGAAACAAGGTGATGAGTGCTTGCCAATATAAGGGGATCTTCAAATTACATTATTATTATAGTCAAGTACTATGTGTATCAGTTAACTATAATTCATCAATTTAGTTATATAGTTAAGTGGGCAGTCTAAATCCATTTCTTATCAAACTGCTTACCAATTTCCTCAGATATTTTTGTTAAATGTCAAACATTTTTTCCTTATATTGTTTAATATAGATTTACTGAAATACAGAAATAGTTCTGTGCTACATTGATTTCAGGAATTCATCATATGATCCAGATTACAACACTTTTATATCATTCCATCCTAAGTAACTCTCATTAGTGTCCTTCCAAAAGTTTGCCACTGGGGCATCTACTTAATTTTGCTTAAAATGCTTAAATTTGCTTAAAATGGAGGCCATTTGTTATTTCCATAATTTAAAGCTGAGTAAGGATAATTGAGTTTCAGTAGAAAATTCCTCTTTCCCCAGTCATTCCTGCTCTACTTTCCAGATTTTTTTTAACCTGACAAAATACTCATCAATAGAGTGACCTTGCTGAGCTCCTTCTTCTTCCTGGCACAAGAAACTCTAATTCCTGATTCCAATATTTTGACTTGGTGGCCCCCTGTAAAGGTGATGGGAATTGGAAGATCTTCTCTGCTTTGAAAATAAACTCTGCCCCCAAATAGGATGAATGTAATCACATGGAACCTGTGATGGGAAAACATTACTGAAGGGTGGAGCAGAACCCACAGGAGGCTGGAAGTCACAGCAAGCTACATGGTTGTGAGGAGAGGATGCTTCTGAGGGAAACAAACAGGCTTGTGAGTAAATATTGGTCTTGTGTTGGCTTGTGGGAACACTAAAATATGATGTGACTTTCTGTGCTGTTGTGGCATATTAACTTGTTGGGACTACGATATAAACAACATACTGGGTTTTGGGATTCAGTTTTCTGGTGTCTTGGTGTTTCACCTCTGTCTTATATATGGAGAGTCTGTTATATTTTGTGATTGAGCACCATGCAGGTATATTTCTAGTGATAATGGGCCCTGTGAATATTGCATTGGTGCTACCTTTGGTGGAAAGAATGGGATTGTGAAATATTGGACCTCTATTTGGAGACAGAAAGGATTTAGAAGAAGAAATGGGTATCCCAGGATGGGAGAGTTCACCTTATTTCTCCCTAGCAGGGGAGTAATCTAAAAGTATAGGGCTCTTTGAAAACTGGGAACTGAGGTTACAACAGGGAGAACCTAGAGATTTAGAAACATGTTTGCTAAAAATGCCAATAAAACCTTGGGAGAGAATTAGAGGTAGTGTATAAGAGGGGCTGGATTTTACTAACAGGTTAACATATTATGTGTAAGAGTAGAAATAAGCTCCTACAAGAGAAAACTCAAATGGAAAGAGAATTGACTGTGTTAGAGCATTCAGACTCTCCTTTAGAAAAGCAAGCTGGACAATCTCAGGTTGTAGAAGAAAGGGCTTTTGTGAATTTGGCTTGGAAAAAGAAGCAGAAAAGTAACAGGAGGAAAGTACATACAGTTTTGGTAGAGACTGAGCCTAGTTGCTATGACAATGAATGCCAGGAGAGGGTATGTGTACAGAGTAATACAATGTTTCATGATGAAGCTTTTATGAGGGCAGTAGCTGACCCCATACTTAGAAGAAAGCAGGGGCCTCAGGGAGGGCAAACAGAGTTCAGGGAGATAATTAAGGATTTCACTGAACAAGAGGTTACATATATTAAGCTGATTTACTGAAAGGATGGGAGAATTCTTAATGTCTTGGATGGTGAGAATCAGTGATGAAGGGTCTGGAGGAGTATGGGTAGATAGTGTGGACTGATTGAAATTTATAGGTATTTGTCAGGATCTTTCTGTCCAGAAAACTTTTAGAGCTTTTCATATGGTATGAGGTAACAATATGAGCAATCTGTTAGCTTTAGCTGCTGCTGCTGCAATAAAATGTATCCCACTGATTCTACATGGTCTAATGGAGAGAAACCCTGGTATTCACTTAGAGACTGCATGAGAAAGCTGAAAGAAGATGTAATGAAAACTGCTATCATGGTTGGAGATGCAGATGCTTATCATGATATCCCCTTAGCTGTTCCTTATAGAAATAATATGGTGATATTTCTATATTCCTGCTTATAAGCACCTACTTCTGACTCTACTAATTGTTGAAATAGAGCACCTTCTTTCAGAGGTGGTGGATAAGATTTCACAGCTAAGTGACTGAGGAGAATGGGAAAAAGATAAATTTCCTTGTGAGAGAACAGTAAATAGCCAGAGGATTCAAAGTCAGAATAGACTGATAGGATAAGAATTCTTTACTGCTCTATTGAGAGCAAGGGCTGATTTTAGAAGAATTGATGGTTTTCCAACTAATGAACTATATAAAATGCACCAAGATAAGTCAGATGGAATGTGGAGAATGACAGTGGAGTACAGATAATTGAATAAGCACACCCTATATGCTACTGTTCCAGATACCATCACCCTAATAGAAAGAATTCAGAAAAATGATGGGACTTGTTTCATAGTTGTTGATTTAGCCAGTGTTTTCTTCACCATCCTAATGGATTTTAAACAAAGGGACAAGTTTGCTTTCACTTGACAGAGCAGACAATATACTTTTACCCACTTGCCACAAGGATATCTGCATAGCCCCACTATTTTTCATAAGATTGTAGCTGAACATTTAGATGAATTAAAGCTACCTGATATACAGCATACCCACTACATTGATGATATTATGATACAAGGAAAAAAATGTAAAGAAACTGGAGAAGAGTTTGAAACTTTTAATTGAGCATATGAAAAACAAAGGGTGAAAATTAACCCTGAAAAAATTCAAGCACCAGCTCAAAATGTAAAATTTTTGGGAATACAATGGAATAAGGAGCTGTGAGAAATTCTTCCACAAACCTGACAAAAAATTCAGGATTTTTCTATCCCTGCCAATAAGAAAGAGGCCCAAAAGTTTACAGGATTATTTCAGTATTGGTGATATTACATACCACAGCTGGACAGATTTTGAAATCCTTATATAAAGTTACTCAGAAGAAGTATGGATTTGATTGGGGAGTTGAGCAAAATAAGGAAGCCAAAGCTGCTATACAATTGGCCCTAGATTTATGGCCTATGCAAAATGGCCTTGTGAAATTACAAGTGAGTATATGGATGATTTTACAAACTGGAGTTTATGGCAGGAACAGCAAAGCTGAAATGTACCTTTAGGATTTTGATCTAGGACTCCCTTCATCCAGAGTTAAACATATACCTTTTTCAAAGGAGTTGCCAGCTACATTTTGGGCTTTGGTTGAGACTGATCAACTGACTCTGGGCCATGAAGTGATATTAAAGCCTGGAATCCTGATTATAACCTGAGTAATGAGGACCCCAGCTTCTCACAGAATTGGACATGCATAAAAGGCCAGCATAATTAAATGGAAATGGTATATTCAAAATAGAGCTAAAACAGGTAAATGTGGAGTTACTGTTCTACATGAATCTATAGCAAACATTGATACTGAGGGAAATGATACAACTCCTGAACCAAAGCAACAGTTGGTACATTCCTTGGTAAAATGGAATGATGGATATGATGAATTAACTGAAGAATAGAAGAAACCATAAAAGACATTGGAAAGCAGTAGCCTATAACACATGTACTAGGCAGGCTTTGGAAAGTACTGGGATAGGTAGAAGTAGTCAATACACTGAACTTATGGCAGTGTATCAAGCCATCAAAACAGAACAAGGAAGACAGTGTCATATATTTACTGACTCATGGGTAGTAGCTAATGGGTTAGCTACATGGATGCCCATGTGGAAAAACCAAATTGGGAAATTCATGGGAAACATGTCTGGGGCAAAGAATTATGGGAAGATATATGGGACATTTCTTTGGCTACTGATTTGGCAGTTTTTCATGTAGATGCTCACATGGCCCTCACCACACCAGAACATGAGCACAATTCACATACTGATACACTAGCATAGATTGCTATACAACATATTGTCCCTACTCTGACACCAGCTGATGATCCAGTACTAGCAAAATGGGTCCATCAAACACCTGGCCATTTAGGGGTCCAGGCCACACACCAGTGGGAACAAAATTGTGGTATTAGTATCTCTCATTCATTGTTAAAACAGATAGTAGAGAAATGTCATTTATGTCAACAAGAAAAGGAATGTACTGTTCCTTGGATAGTAACTGGGGAGAGTGCAAGGGGAAAAGTCACAACCCAGATTTGACAAATAGATTGTATTGGTCCTCTATCACAAGACAAAGGATGCAAATTTATATGTATTTGTGTTGACACCTATTCAGGTGTACTAGTGCTTGTCCTTATAAGAATATGACCCAGAAAAATACTTCTAAAACTCTAGATCTCATAACTATATTATGGAACCCTGATGTAGATTCAAAGTGACGATGTGTCACATTTCAAAGTTAATGAAACGAGGAGATATTGTATATTAAACAATATGGAATGGATATATCATATTCCATATTATCTACAAGCAACTGGATTAATTGAAAGAATGAATGGATTGTTGAAAGAACAGTTAAGGAAGTTAAGTTCTAATAATTCATATCAACATTGGAAAGATCATTTGTCCACTGCTTGATGTTATTTGAATAACAGACCATTTGGAGGAAGTACACCTCTAGCCATAATGATGACTCCAGATCTGTAAATTAGAAAACAGCAGACACATAACATCCCAAATATTGCGTATTGAACTGTAAGACAAGATGTCCCAGCACCAGGTTATATCAAGGAACACCTGGTTCAGGAAGATATTATTTACATTGTTTCAAAGACTTTTGGCTGTGTAGAAAAGAAATAACAAACATCTCTACTGGAATATGTATGAGAATTCCTAAAAAAATCATTTTGGACAGATATTACCTAAATCACATTTAGCAGCTCAAGGAATACATGTACTGTCTGGAATAATAGATTCTAATTATCAAGGAGTGTAATAGTAATGAAATTTGAAATCCTTTTGTATTGCCAAGCTAAGAGGTACTTATCACCTAGTTTCAAATTAAGCCTCTGTTAAAGAAACAGAAGGTATAAACCCCTGTTGCTGATGTAACAGGAAGGGGCTGAATAGGGAGAAGCCAATACTGTAAATAAGGAAGAGATAAGCTGGACAGTCAGAACTTCTTGGGACAAGCATCTGCAGGCAGAGCAGCTTCTGCTGGAGAGAGACAAAGAATTTCTCTCAGCAGGCATCTGAAGGCCGGGCTGGACTGGAACTTCCATGGAGAAAGTTATTTTGATTTTGAGAACAGGTGAAAGTGATTTTGATTTTGAGAATGGATCTGCTGACAGCTTCTGAGGGCCAGCTAGAGCTGCTGAGTACTTCTGAGGGCCAGCTGGAGCTGCCAGAGGAAGTATGACTATGTTGTTGGTACTTTGTCTATCTGTGGCTCTGTTAAGTTTTCTCTTCCCAGGAGCAGAAATTTTGAAGGACTTGAGGTGGACTGAATACTGCGAGCTTCAATGTGGGACAGGAACTGCATGGAGATCTGGACAAGGAGCTGGGAACTGTCTGCCTTTGAACCTAGGTGACAGTTTGGTGAATTCAGGTAGGAGCTGGGAACATGAAAGGGGAACTAGGAAATCTGAGAGCTTACCTTGGGTCAAGATAAAAAAACCTCTCTATGGATACTGAGTAGTTACTGATAAAATTGTAACTTACTTGTGACTGAGGGGTAGATGGCCTGTGTAATTTCTGCTACTCCTTAAGAGAGTATTGAGTAGTGACTGATATTGTTACTTAATTACACTCCATGGGTGGAGAACTTTGATTATTGTACTTTGCCTCTTTAAGGATGAATAAATTAAGCATTAAGGAAGCTCTCCTCCTTAAGACTGATTGAATTAAGGACTTAACTAAATTATTGATTGTCTAAATAAATGCATCTTGTTTAAGATTGAATGATTGAGTTACTAAATGATTGTGCTTTTTTAAAAATGATGTGATGATTTGGTGAAAACTATGTGGCCATTATAGTGATAAGTTGTTGAGTTGTGACATGTTGAATGCTGTGTTTTGATTTTCTGTGATAAGTTGTAACATTGTGAATGCTTTACCTTGATTTTCTGTGAATGTTTTGTGTTGATATTGAATAGAGAGTTCTCTATACTATGTAATCAGAACCTTGAAAGCTGTTCACAGCAGCAGTCCCCTGGAAAACTGCTCACATGTGGCTTTACAAGGAGAATTTATTGTGGCATTGCAAAATTTGAGTGAAGAACCCATACAGTTTTGTAAAAATGATTAAATGGTTCAAGGGATTATTACTCCTTGTGAACAATATCCCTTGTGAAAACTGACCCTCCTTCTGAAATAACTATCAGAGGAACTGGAAGGTTTGGTTCAACTAATATTGCGGTTCTCAATCTGTGGGTTGTGATCCCTTTGGGGGTCTCCTAAGACCATCAGAAAACACATATTTCCAATGGTCTTAGGAACAAAGACATCACTCCTCTATCTATCTCCAGGCAGGTCTGCCCACATACAGATACATCCACATATGAGTATTAAATGGTTGCAGCATTAGGAAGGTTGAGAACCATTGTACTAATGGAATAAAATTGAGACCTAAAGTATGGGTAAAGCAGTAGCCAGATGATGTTCCAAAGGCTACGCAGATTATTGCACATGGGAAAGACAATACTGTGGCTGTTGTTTGTTCAGAAGATAATTACCAAATTGTACGCTTTACTCATATATTCTACCATGAATGAGGCTACAATAGTGAGTTCATGGACTCCAGAAGCATGGCTGACCCTATATTTGTTTCTTTGTGGCTTTTTGTCTGTAAAACTTATTTGCAAGGTTTGTTTCCTGAAGGTTTAGTTCCCTCCACCTGCAGATGCCTGATCGCTTAAGCTGAATGCCACCCCCTGTCCATTTCTGTGATTTGCCACCCCTGGATGTGACATCCACCAAGCTCTAGAGGCCAGCTAAAGAAATGACCTTTTGCATGGGACCTACTGGACCCGGTGTCAACCATGTTCTGGATGGCAGCTAAAGAACCTACTTCTCAAATGAGACCTCTTGCGGCAGGGACAACTGAATGTCCACTTTGAGCTGGAAGCAGCTATGGAGAAAAGACCTCTGCCACTTACCCCAACATTTTGAACTCCATTCATTTGAGGGGGGAAAGATGTGGCGCTTCTGCCCAAGCCCCCACCCTAAGATATTGTTTTTGTGCTTATTTTCTATTATCCCTATTGCAAAGGATCTGTTGCACCAGTTACCCTGCCAATTACTCCTAAACTCTCATTAATCTATGTAATGAAATGTATTGTTAATGTATTTTTTCTGTGTAAGGGAGATGAAAAATCTTGGGTCCCAATGTAATGGTAATGGGAATTTGAAGATCTTCCCTGCCCCTTAGTAAACTTAAGGGGATTTGAAGACCTTTCCTGCTTTGAAAATGAGCTCTTCCCCCTAATAGACTGAATATAATCACATGGAGCCTGTGGTGGGAGGAGTTTGTTGAAGGGTAGAGCAGAGCCACCGGAGGCTGGGAGGCAGAACAAGCTAGATGGTTAGGAGGAGAGGATGAGATTGTGGGTAAATATTGGTCTTTTTTTTTTCTTTTTTTTTTTAATTTTATTATAGTTTGCACCATTCATTTCCACAAGATTTTGATTTACATATTTTCTCCCCCTCTTTCCCCCACCCACCGACCCAAAACAGCCATCCCGGTGTGTCCCCCCTCCCCCAGCCTGTTCTCTCCTATGTCACTTCTCCGTAGGGCAGAATGGATCTCCCAACCACAGTGCCTGTGTATCTGAAGTTCCAGTTGGGTGTAGTCAATAATAATAATAATAATTGCATATATAGATGGAAAG
>CM053591.1:113566174-113592629 GCA_028646515.1 Pseudochirops corinnae | reverse complement strand
TCTGTCCCTTAGGGCTTCTAATTTCCTGAGTTGAAATTTTCATTTATCATGTATGATCATTTTATGTGATGCCGCAAAGTGCTGCTTCACTCTATTGTTGAGGTCTGGTGTCTTGAGACATTTGATTGGTTCTGTATCTCTAAATAAATAAAGGAAGCCCTCTATCTCTCAAGAAAACTCATAAACCTGGATTCTTTTAAAGGGAGTTCATCCTATAAATCTCTTCCAATCCATTTCAATCCCTTGCTTGGTTTTCAACAAATTGATAACAGTGAACCCTTAATATTAGAGAACATTTGGAACATGCACTTACTACTAAAGAACAGTATTTTTGAGCACTGAATTCTAAAATTTATATTCCATTTGTGCCATTCAATAAAGAAAATGCTCAAAGTGTCTTTATCTAGCATCACAGAATTACTTGGGGTTATTCTTAATAAAGTCAAAATGACTAAAAGGGGTCTTTTCCTCTGAGGTTCACCTGGGGGTTTGAGGGAGATGTTTTCATCTTATTTTTGATCACCACATTTTGGATATACAGCAGGCAAATGAATTTTAAAGGATCAAACTTAGAACACTCCACATAGTGAAAGTCTTATCAGAAACCACATCTATACTTTAGGCAAGCTATAACTCACACACATTAGTAATTGGATGAAAGTACTCTAGCCGAAGTACTGCAGAAGTTACCATTATTAAGGGACCAAAGAGATCATCTGTTGCCCTTGGGCCATATAAATGTGGCTTTCAGTTATAATGGCAGTATGAAAGAAATTATTAGGGATTTGAGGAGACCCTGACAACTCTAATTATTGTCTAAGAAAGGTCCGATGTGGTTATGAGAATACATTGACAGCCACCTCAGGGGGTTCTAAGTCATTCTGGTCAAGTGGATGCTATACAACCTCTCTCCCATTAGCACTTTAAAATAAGTTAACAACCTACCCAAAGGGAAGGAAAGCTTCTCATAGATGTCTAATAGAGTTCTGTGCCATCATCCATTGGAAAATAGTACAGTGAGAATTCCCTGAACAAATAACTCATTGGCAGGTAGGCTACTGCAACTTGGTTGCCTGATTTTCCTACTGAAATATGAACCTTTACTTAAGCTCTCTGATGGGACTTTTCAATTGTAACACAAGAGGCTAAGAATTTCAGCGCAGTTTCCAAGGTTAAAAAGAGTTTAAAATCTTATTCATTGCATTCCCATTTTTATTATTGAAGAGAATAATAAAAATGAAATTTACCTAGTCCTTGGGTAATAGTGAATTAAACCCTATTAGGTTCTATTTCCTTTTGAAAATTCAGACTAACTATCTAGCTCCCTCCTTGAATATAGGGACGAGGGAAAGGGGAAGTGCCTTTTTGGATAGTCACATACTGAAATAGAAGTGGAATGACTATCTCAAAGCTTTCTCTAATAATGTTGTGTCTTCTGGGAAGTTCTTCAAGAGCAAAACAAGGTCTTCCAGGACTTTTGGTGATGTCAACTCTTCCTGGAAATATATGTGTGTGTGTGTGTGTGTATGTGCACACGTGTGTGTGTGTACATACATACATACATATATATATATATATATATATATATGTTTTTGACCTTCATAACAAATTTGTACCCCCTTCAATTTAAAAGTCAGAATACAGCTGGACACTTATTATTGAGGTTATCTATCATGGCCCTCTGAGTATTTAGTGTTATAAACATAACTATTATAATAATTATTATTTGCATAGTACAAGCACAAAATCAGAGATTTTCCGAGTGGGAAGAGAGGTCAATAGTCTTCTAGTACAGCTAGTATTTGAAAAGAAATTGTTTCAACAACATACCAAACAAGTGGTATTTGTTTAAAGACCTCCAGTGAAGGGAAACATATTCTCTCCCAAAGAAGTCAATCCATTCATCTTTTATATGACTCTATATTTTACATTTCTTTTCTGAACTCAGAGACTTACTAACTGTGTGATCCTTGGAAAGTCACTTAACCTCTTTCTACCTCAGTTTTCTCATCTGGAAATGGGTATGACAATAGCAAGTCAGTTGGCCTCCAAGGACTTCAGGTTCTTTGCTTAAAAAAGAGGAGGTAGGATTCAATGGCCTCTGATGTCCTTTCCAGCTTGAGATCTATGATTCCATTGTCCTTGTAAAGGTAGTTTCCCCAGCTACTAACTGTGTCGGGAATCAAAGAATCATCAGGTTGACTGTAGGCCTATTCTTGGTGAAGACCAGCTAGGAAGCAGCATTGCTGCTGTCTTGTCCATCATCCATGGCAGTTGTCTAATATGCAGAACCATTGACAAAATCAGAAGCTGAACCTGATAGAATATTGCTATTATCAAAAGGAAGCAGAAGTCATTAAGCCTACTTTAGATGGGCTTACTACTATATGTTTTATAGTATTTTCTAATTTTGAACTTCCCTCTTTGTAAATATAAAACCATTGAATAATAGTATGTGAGAATTTAGAAATCCACCTTTAAATCAGTATTACACTAGTATAGTAAAGGAAACACAATATGTGAAGAACAAAGCATCTGTCTTTCTTACTCTACTTAGCATTTTACATAAAAGTATTAAACATACTCCAGTAATATCTTAATATTTTATTGGATCTGTGATGTTCCTTATTATGAGTTATATTAAATTAATGAATTAATTAAAAGAGTTATTGTTTACCTTTTGTCAGGCAATTGGTTAAGAATTATGAACATAAATGCAAATATTTAGATGGAATCTAAGTTCTCTTCCACATTTTAGTTCAATGATCCTGTGGTCTCATGGATATGGGCTTATATGTATGCCCTCCAATAATTCCACTTATTGCATTGTAACTTATTCATGTCTATTCTCTGTTCATCAATTTATATAGTGTCCAACGTATAGTAAATTCTAAATAAATGTTTATTGATTGATTGATTTGCTATCATTGTTCATGTACTCCTAAAAATCCTGTACAAAAGTGTTCTACTCAAAGTGTTTGGATAGAGATACCCTCTCATTTTCTTAGCGTTGTATTGATTCCATTTGACCATGCGTGCTGCCAACCAGTTACCCCTGATTATCACTCAAGATAACCATAAACAAAAGTTCTACTGGGCATACTTATTTAGGGAACTCTTCAGTAAGTATGGATAAGTAGAAAAGTGTCTGGGATCATGGTGCCAAATATCCAGATAGAAGCTGAAATATTTCAGCCAAAAATCTGCTTGTTTGGTACTTCAAATGTGCCTGGAAGAAAGTCACAGAGTAGTAAAGAGCTAATTGGTGAACCCATGATTTGAATATGTTACCTAAGAATTCTCCATGCATTGAAAATTATTGTTATTTTGGAGGTATTTCAGAGCTATGAATCTCAACTATGGTCTTTGAAATCAGAGGATGTTGTATTAGTTTTAATAATAATAGCAGAAATATAGTTTCACTTTAACTAACTCATTACAAAGAATGAAAAATCAATTGTGAAATAAATTGTACTTTACAATGCCACTCACTGTGGTAGTTACAGTATTTCTTTTGGTGTACAGAAATACTTATTGATGATTCATCATCTCTTTCTGGGTTATGGACATCTATTTCACTATTTCTCATTCCCTATGGTTCTATTGAATATTACCAGGGTCAAGGGACTTTGGCATTATATTTCTTTCATATATATGTATATACACATATACAAATATATACATATACACACACACACACATCTTCAAAATAACTTAGAAAATTTCAGGGAGGAGATAGCTTCTTGTTCACTTTATATATGCCCTGCCTTATGTACAATATACAATCAAGGTTGCCTTAGAACGGATAGATGTCTATTCTCTAAAATTAGACATCACTGTATTTTCTTTTGCAGCATGACTAATATGAAAATATCTTGCATGGCTCAACATATATATGATCTGTATCAAGCATCTTGCCTTCTCAAGGAGGAGGGAAGAGAGAGGGGGAAGAGAATTTAAAACTCAGAATTTTAACAAAGAGATGTTAACTTTTTTGTTTACATGTATTTTAAAAAATGAAATAAATGAATAAAAAATGAAAATTTTACAAAGTAGACATCATTGGTATAGTCAGCTTGGGATGAAGTCTCCAGGGCAGTAACCACAGATCTCTGCTGTTTAACATTTTATCAATAGTTTAGATAAAGACATAATTGATATGCTTATCAAATTTGGGCATGACACAAAGCAAGAAATCATAGCTAATCAAAATATCCAAGTACTTCAACAATCTATAATGTCAGGTAAATATAATCAGAGGGCATTTCACAAGGATCAATCCAGTCTTTCCCTCAAATTAAAAACATTAACAACAACAACTCAACTTCATAAGGGTTAGACAAATTCTTTTAAAAAACATCTGGGATTATTTATAAGGTATAAATTTAATATTAATCAATCAAATGATATACAGCTAAAGGAATATTAATATCTTCTTAGACTGCATTAAAAGAGGCATGATATTGAGAAGTATTGAGAAGCAAACATTGCCATGCTCAGACTATACTTAGAATACTGTGTTCAACACTGGGTGCCATACTAAAGAATGACATTGACAAGTTGGTGAGCATCTGCAAAAGTGAAATCAAAGTGGTGAAGGCCTTTAAATCATGTCATCTGAGAATTAATAAAGGGAACTACTGAATTTTAGCCTGAATAATGGACAATGCGGGGTGGCTGGAATGATAGCTGACTTCAGATATCTGAAAGGCAATTATGTGGAAAATGCATCAGACTTGTTTTAACTAGCCCCAGAGAGAACTAGGAAATATGGTGGAATTTCAAAGAGACAAATTGAGGCTAACTGGAAGGAAAAAAGGTCTTAAGAATTAGAGTTCTCCAGAAATTATATGTGTTGCCTCACACCACAGTGGGTTTGTCCTCATTGCAGCTTGTCAATCAAAGGCTGAATGATTTTGTCACATTTGTCACATATAAAGTAGTACAGTTCTTTTGTATAGAGTTTACGAGGTGGAGTAGTGGGAAAGGCCTCTGAGGTCCTTTCTAATTCTGGGTTTATGTGACTTATCCCAATAAAACATTGTCTTATTTCATTCATCCCAAAATGTAAGTATGCTGAGAGCTTTTTGGATCCTAGTTTCCTTCTGTTATATTAGCTATCCCTCATAGCACCATTTCATCCGAAAAAAAATATTACATGTACATTTTTCATGGTTTCATCATAACCACTAATAGAGATGTTAAATTGTAGTTAGTCAATAAGCATATAATAACCACCTATTATGAGGTTCTGTGTTATATTCTAGAAATATAAAGGAGAACAATCAGAAATAAAACAGTCTCCGCTCTCAATGAGTTCATTGTCAAATGGAGAATAAAACTAAAGATTATGTACAAACAAGATATAGAGGATAAATCAGAGAACATCAACAGATAGAAAATATTAACATTCAAGAGCTCAGGAAAGGCTTCTCATAGAAAGTGGTATTTCACCTGGATGTGAAGGAAACCAGGGAGACGAGGAGACTGACTTGAGAGAGGAGTGAATTCCAGACCTGCACAACAGTCAGTGAAAATGCCAAAAGTTTTGTTTGAGGAACAACAAAGAGTCCGGTATCTCTGGATCAAGAAGTAAGGCATGAGGAGACTGGAAAGGTAAGGAAAGGAAGGGGCAGCTTATAAAAGACTATGAACACCAGAGGATTTCATATTTCACCATGAAAGCAATAAGGAGCTGTTGGGCTTTTACCAACAAGGGAATGGAGAGTCACCTGACATGCCTGCACTTTAGAAAAATCGCTTGTTTGCATGTTTTCTTTCCCATTGTCATGTGACCAAGAGAGTAGAAACTGTTTTTGGTTTCTTTGAATTCCAACATGTAGTACAGTGTCTGGCATCTAATAAATGCTTGTTGACTTGTTCAAAGATATATTGCAGTGGAGAGAGACTTAATACACGAAGTCCAAAAAGAAGGCAATTGAGATATTTCAGGCATGAGGTGATGAGAGCCTGGCTTACTAGGGTGGTGGCAGTGTCAAAGGGAAAAAGGTACATAGGAGAGATGTTTTGAATGTAAAAATGAATGGTATATGGCAACAAATGAATTTCCAACAGATGGCAAAAAAAGAGTGAGAGAAAGTGGCGAACTAAAGATAATACCTAGGTTATAAGCATGGGTGACTGGGAGGATTGTGATGTCTTTGACAATAATAGAAAAGGGGGGAGTTGAGGAAAGGTAAGTTTTGTTTTGAACATGTTGAATTAATGATCTTTATGTGATATTAATTTCAAGATGTCAACCAATAATTGGAGATGAGAGGGGTTAGGAGAGAGTTTAGAACTGAATACGTAGATCTGGGAATCATCAGTATAGAGATGACAGTTTAATACATTGGAGTTGATGAGATCACAAAATGAAATGTTACAGAGGGAGAAAAGAGCATAGTACAGAATATAGACAGTGGGAATGATCAGGATGAAGATCCAGTAAAAGATGGGTTGTTATGCTACAGAAGGATTAGTCAGACTTCTGGGTTGAGAACAAAGGGAGGAATAGCACAAATATTTGGACCATTCTGTTAGACACTTCCTATCAAGTTAACATTGACACCCCTTTCCCGCCAATGTCTACACTTTAGATCTGATCTGGTAATCCATCTACTTTTGAATTCACCTGAGTGAGCTAAATGTAAGTTACACATCCATTTTGGTTCACAAGCACAACATGAGATACTATCAAAAAGCTTTGTTTAAGTCTAGGTGAACTAAATCTACAACATTCTGCTGACATATGGTTTTATGCTATTTGGAAAAGTAAATTAGGTTAGCCTGAAAGGACCAACCTCTTCTTGATGAAGATGTATATTTTCACTGGCTATCCTGATGCCCAGAATTCTCTCTCTCTTCGTGTACAACCTGGCTTCCTTGGCTTCTTTCAATTTTCAGTTTACAACTCACTTTCTGCATGAAGGCAATTGTGGTCCCCCTAAGTTCTAGTGCCTTTCATCTAAGATTATTATTTCCAATTTATTATATTACACACACATAAATATATGTATGTGGGCATATGTATTATACATACATTATGTCTGTGTATATGTATGTTTGCACACACATATATTTTCATCCTATCAATCCTTGGCATGTCCCCCTTAATATATCTTAACAAAAATCACATGCATCCAGATAAATATTATATCTTGTTTGTACATAGGTTTGTTTTCTTTTGTTTTTTTTTGTGTTTTTTTGCATATTTTCTATCCTGTTAGATTGTGAGCTACTTGAGGGAAGGAACTGGTTTTGCTCTGCTTTCTCTGCCCAGTGCTCATGTACAAACAAGATATATTGCTATATACCAACGCAAAATATCTGGTACATAGTAGATGTTTTTTTAATGCTAATTAACTTGACTAAACTTTTCTAAAAATTAAAAAACTAGGGCAGCTAAGCGGCGCAGTGAATAAAGCACCAGCCCTGGAGTCAGCAGGACCTGATATCAAATCTGGCTTCAGACACTTAACACTTATAGTCATGTGACTCTGGGCAAGTCACTTAACTCCAATTGCCATGCCTTCCCCCCTGCAAAAAAGAAAATCAACAACCTTCCCTCTTCTAGAATTTTTTGGGGAAAAGAATTCAAATTCATTTTCTGATAGTTTACAATCTCCATCCAATTTTCTCTCTCTCTCTCTCTCTCTCTCTCTCTCTCTCTCTCTCTCTCTCCTCTGAATTGCCAGTTAATGCATATGGGATGTATTATTATATGATGTATTACAATCTCAGAAAAAAAGAGTAAATATAATGGAAAATTACATGATTCAATTCCCCCTTGCACCTTGCTTTCTATCAATTAATTATTGTGCCTTTTTTGTACAAGGATTGAGCCACCTATGAATAGTGTACATTCTCAGTTCTTTGCTCCCTGGTTCTGACTAAGGGAATGGGGCTAAGCTGAGAGGAAGCAGGTGCAAAGTTTTGTGGACACTTTCCAAGAAAGATAGCAGCAATCACACTTTGTTATAGAAAGTACAAAGGCAAATGGTACTACAAGTATAGAAGGAGATAGTATGAGTTTGAAGGACAGGGTGGTGGAGAGAGGTAGGCAGCATGGAGAAGACAATGGGGGGAAAAGTCCCAGAAAGTCACAAAAAAAACACAAAACTGGAATGGGAGCAGAAAGGCAGCAGGCACCCACAGGGTGTGGAGGAGGAATGCTAGGGTGGGAGAGGAGTTTGGGGTCTATTTTTTTAGGACTTTGATGGTAGGAGATAGACTAACACCCAGATCTAGTAGTTCATTAATATATCCATATCATCTCAAAGTTCTCAGAGATACCTTGGGGTTAATTCATTAGCATAACATTTTTCTGGTGTTTTGCTTGATTTACTATACATGCTGGGAGCTTATCTGATGCTTACAGACCATGGACAATTAGCAGTACTGAGGGGTATGGCCTTAAAGGCCTAGCTGGCTTCCCCTAATTTAGTACATAGTCTCAGGATGTGACCTTAGTTAATTTATGAAACAGTTTCCAGTGGTTCCATACTCACCTAATTTATGGGAGACTTTGCAAGTAACTGTTATGTTCTCTTAATTTATGGGACAATCTGTAAGTAGCGACTTCTAGTTTCCCCTTTGCAATTCTACTTTTGTTACCTTACTATTACCATTATCTTACCCACTATTGTTTCTGTATACTAGGTTCTTATAAACTTACTATAGTAACTAAAATAGGATATGTCACAGGGAGCAAAACAAGATTCAATTCAATTCTCTCCCCCTCTCTCTCTCCCTCCCCGCCCCCGTCTCTGTCTCTGTCTCTCTGTTTCTCTCTGTCTCTGTCTGCCTCTCTCTCTCTCTCTGTCTCTGTCTGCCTCTCTCTCTCCCTCTCTCTCTCTCTCCCCTTCTCTCCCTCCCTCCCTCTCTCTGACTCTCAGTCTCTCTGTCTCTCTCCTTCTTTCTCCATATTACACACACATACACACACACACACACACACACACACACACACACACAGATCACACATTGCCCTTTCCCTTATCCATTAGAATATAAGCTCTTGTACGTAAGGATTATTTCCTTCTTTGTATGTTCCTAGCACAAAATCTGACACACAGTAAGTACTTAATACTCACTGACTGATCAATCAAGACAAAGGTTAGACATTGAGCATTTCATTTCATTATGCAAATGTCCAGTAAAGAAAATGTTACAAACTGGTCCAAGAGAATAAGAACCTCATATAAAGGCCTTTGGATTTAACAATTCCAAAAATGGTCATCATTAAGAGTGCAGTAGGCAGACCATATGCAGAAAATATTCAGTGGAAAGGATGGAGAAGATAGTGACTGGTGCCAGGATAGAGGCAGGGCATTTGACCCACTCATCTGAGAAGCTTCTGAGTAGAAGGACATTAGCCTGAAGGGAAAATATTCAAATGTATTTTCAGAATAGAAGTGAGCCAGGCCCTACTAGAAGATCTAGAGATAGCAGCAAGTCATCTAATGCTTCCTTTTCCTTCTTCACCCAGAAAATTTTTGTATATAAGTGAAATCAAATTAAATAAAACTTAAGTGAAAAACCCCAAAATGGAAAATTATAAAAGAACATCCTTTAATATGTGTGTGGAAGGGGTAAAAAAAATTCATCCCTTTATCTTGATGACAGTGGAAGTCCTAATATGGTGGCTGTATACATATGAAACTCTGGTCTGCTTTTAGCACCAACTGAGAGTAACCTCTTTCTTGCCATGTTCCTGTCTTTCGGAATCATGATCCAGACCATTGTTGCATGGTATCCAAAATTCAGGACAAATTTGTCCTATCTTATGGATCACTTTAAGGGAGATGTTGTCGTCTTTGAAAGGAGAAAGGAAAGAGTCAGTGAAAAGTGATACATTGAAGATATTCAAGAGGGAGAGAGAATGAGACTTCTCCATTGCACATTTTATCAAACATCAAGGGGAAACAGTCTCCAACAGAGTCTGAAATAAGTTTGCCATAAGGTTGGTCATGCAGGCAGGGCATGCTGATTTCATCTGAACTTAGTGGTGCAAGCTGTATAACAATAATAGATGGGAGTAGTGTCTTAAAGCAGTTATTGTATGAAAGGCAGCCATATGTGAAGTGTACAGTAGGAAATCTGTAGGGTTCCACTGAAGCAAAACTTGAGGGAAATGAATACACAAACAAAACTATCTCTGCCTTTTCTGTCATTGGGGGATAGTGCTGGGCAGAATGAGCTGTTGTGGAGCAGCCTTAAATGGATCAGATCTCTTTTCTAAGCATAGGAGCAAAGACAAATTGTAAGTATCAATGCCACAATCATTCAGCAAAAGCCACAATCAGTGTGCAAATAAAGAAATTTGGTATTCCATATGTCACTGTGTTTGTGACATGATGAGCACTGAGCCTTACTTTCTGCTTTCCTCCTCTCCCCCCTCTCTCCATTCTTTTTTATATTTTTTTAGTTTGACTCCAACAATCATTAACAGATCCAACTGATTCATTATCTAAAAAGGAACATGATAACCATAAGAGAAACTGCAAAAAATCTATTGGAATATATAAAGTATTAGAAATACATACACATATACATACATATGCGTATATATGTGTGTGTATATACATATGTGTGTGTGTGTGTATATGTATGTGTATATATATATATATATATATATATATATATATATATATATATAGTGAGAGAGTGAGAGAGTAGTGAGTGTTTTGTTTCTTGTTGTTTTCTTTACAAAGGGGTTGCTTATTTAGGGCTAAGGGAGTATCTGTAAAGTAATAGCAACTTTTAAAAAGACCAACATAATAAAATGGGAAAACATAAAAACAAAGGTAGTCACCATTTTTCCAGTTATTTATTTTTAGTTTTCAGTATTTGCTTTTATAAGATTTTGAGTTCTAAATTTTCTCACCCTCCCTTGCCTCCCCCCTCCCCAAGATGGTATGCAATCTTGTACAGGTTATACATGTATAGTCTTTTAAACACATTTTCACATTAGTCATGTTCTAAAGAAGAATTAGAACCAAAGGGATAAACTACAAGAAAGGAGGCAGGGGGAGGGAGATATCTTTTGGAATTGTCTTAGACTGTAGGATTATGTTGTTTTGTTTTGTTTGTTTGTTTTTTTAATCCATTTCTTGGCAAAAATACTAGAGTGGCTTGCCTTTTCCTTGTCCAGTTCTTTTTTTTTTTTTTGGATGAGTAAACTGAGGCAAGCAAGGCTAACTGACTTATCCAGGGTCACATGGATAGTAATGGATTTTTAATCTATTTTTAAACCATTTTAATCCATTTTTAATGCATTTAATCCATCTATCTACTTCTTTTTTTATGTGAGAGTTCATCCCATTCACATTCACAATTATGATTACTGTGTCCTTCTTTCCATCTTATTTTCCCTTCTGTTTATGCTTTTCTCTCTCCTTTCTCTCTTTCCCTCCTCCCTAGTGTTTTCCTTCTGACCACTGTCTTCCTCAATCTGCCATCCTTTCTATCAGTCACCCTCTCTTTTCTTTCTCCTTTTCACTACTACTTCTTCCCTCCTTTTTGCTCTCGCTCTTCCCTCCATTGTACTTTCCCTGATAATCTTCATTTATATCACCCTTCTTGTACACTCCAACTTGTCACCTGCAGTTTGAAGTGTATGGAGATTATACCGCCTTGCCACTGAGCAGGATTCCCTGATATACTCCTTGTGCATTCATATAAATGTACATGAAAACCTGGCTCAGAAACCTAGAAAACCCCCACTCTTACTCAACATTGCTTATGTAAGATTTAGTATTTGTTCCTAGAGCTTTTCAGTATTGGCTCTTGAGGCAAAGCAGGGTTAGAAAGACCATGCTTTGTATCCATTTTAATACTCACGTTACCCCATCCCTGCAACACCTTATTTTCATCACTGACACAGGTGTATAAAATGTGGATACTATGAAATGGTGAATTTACATGCATTTGTTCATAATCACAATAATAAAACGAGACAAAAAGCATTTTTTAATGTCTTACTATGTGATAGGCACATGATCACAGATTTGGGGCTGGAATGAAACTCTGAGACTGTCTAATCCAAATACATCATTTTATAGATGAGAGTCTGAGAACCGGGTATATTAAGCTACTTGCCCAAAGCTTTATAGTCAGTAAGTTGTAAAAGCAGGATTTAAACTTTGGTCCTGTAACTTGATGATAGATTTTTACAATGTATCAGAGAAAAAATTCATATCTGCCAACTATCAAGTACAATGATACTTTCATTTTTATACTAAGCTTGCAACACAATAATTACTACAATTATAATAGACATCTAATCAGCCAATAAACATTTTAAGCCATTAATATATGCTGGGCATTGTGCGTTTGTTGTTGTTCAATTGTTTCAGTTGTGTCTGATTCTTGGGTGACTCCATTTGGGGTTTTCTTGGCAAAAATACTAGAGTGGTTTGCCTTTTCCCTCTCCAGTTCTTTTTTTTTTTTTTTTGGATGAGTAAACTGAGACAAGGCTAACTGACTTATCCAGGGTCACACAGATAGTAAATATCTGAGATCATGTTGGAACTAGGGTCTTGCTGACTCTAGGTCGAGTACTCTATCTACTGCCCCACCTATCTGCCCTGTCACTATGATAGATACTGAGCATACAAAGAAAAGCAAGACAGTCCCTTCTCTCAAGAAACTCACAGTCTAATAAGGGAGATAACATGAAAACAATTGTGTATAAACAAGATATATACATGATAAATTGCAAATAGTCAACACAGGGAAGGCACTAGAGTTAAGGAGGTTCAGGGAAGACTGAAGGTGATATTTTAGCTGGAACTTGAAGGAAGCCAGAATTCAGAGAAGAAGAGGATGCCAAGCATTGGGAATAGCCAGGGACAGGGACACTGCCTGGAGTCAGGAGAAAGGATGTTTTGTTCAAGAACCAATTAGAAGGACAGTGTCACTGGATCACAGAGTATATGGGATTTGTTAAGTGCAAGGAGACTGAAAAGGTAGGAGGAGAAGATTATGCCAGTCTTTGAATGACAGACACAGGGATTTTATATTTACTCCTGGAGAAGACAGGGAGCTACTAGGGTTTATGTAGTTTGTTGTCCATTGTTTTTCAGTCAAGTCTTAACTCTTTACAATCCCATTTTGACCTTTCTTGGCAAAGATACTAGAGTGGTTTGCCATTTCTCCAGCTCATTTTACATATGAGAAGCTGAAGCAAATAGGGTTGTGACTTGCCCAGGATCACACTGTTGGTAAGTGTCTGAGGCTGGATTTAAATTCATGAATGTATGTCACTGTTCCACCTTGCTGCCTTAGTTTATTGAGTGGGGAAGGGAAGATGATATGGTCAGGCAAGAACTTTGGGAAAATCACTTTGGCAGGTAAGTGAAAGATGGACCAGAATAGGGAGACAGTTGTGGCAGAGAGAATAGCCAGCCAGAACTGAAATAATCTGGGTAGGCGGACCTGTGAAAGGGTGATGGCAGAGGCAGAGTGGAGAAGAGGATGTGGTATGATTCTAAGATAAGGCTGACAGACATTGGAACATATTGAATATTGACGGTTAGAGAGAGCGAGTGAGCAATTGAGGATGACAGCTAAGTTGAAAGCCTTGGTGGAATCCTCAATAGTAATAGAAAAATAAGGAAGAGAAGGGCCAGCTAGGTGGTGGAGTGAATGGAGCACCAGGCTTGAGTCAGGAAAATCTGAATTCAAATCCAGCCCCTGACACTTTCTAGCTTTGTGACCCTCAGCAAATTACTTAACCTCTATTCTTTTCAGGTGTTCATCTGTAAAATGTGAACATATCAAAAAGGAAAAACAAAGCACTCCAGTATCTTTATAAAAAAAAATGGACAAAAATTTAAAACATGACTGAACAACAAGGAAAAGGAAAGGTTTTAGGAAGAATGATAATCAATTTAGTTTTGGGCATATTGTTTAAGTTGTTTATTGGACATCCAGCTCAAGATCTCCAATGCAATTGGAGATGTAAGACTGAAGATCAGCAGAAAGGTTAGGACTGGATGAGTAGATTTGAGAATCATCAGCAGTGAGACAACAATTAATTCCATGGAAGGTAATTAAATCTCCAGGTATATAGGGATAGAACAAAAAGAGGTCCCTGGATGGAGCTCTGTGGGATACTCAGTATTAGTGGGTATGACTTTGTCAAAGATCCAGAAAAGGAGAAGTCAGATAGGTAGAATGAGGATCTCAGTCCTAAAGAGGAAAAAAATATACAGGAAAGGAGAGTGATCAATAATGTCAAAAATTACAAAAAGGCCAAGAAGGATGAAGACTGAGAAAAGTTGATTAGATTTGACAGTTAAGGGATCATGAGTAACTTTGTAGAGATTAGTTTCATTTGAATGATGATGTAAGAATGTGAGAAAGCTAAGAAGAGAGTGAGAGGAAAGGAAGTGGAGGCACCATAGATGGCCTTCTTGAGGACATTAGGTACAAAACAGAGGAGAGTTTTGGTCAACAGGCAGTAGGGATGGAGGGATCAAATGATGAATTTTTTGGAAGACAGGAGGAACATGGGAATGTAGGTGGTAGGTAAGAAGCCAGTAGATGGAGAGAAATTAAAAATATGTGAAAGCTTGGGGAAGATACAAAAAGCAGTCTGCTGGAGAAGATAAAATGGAATGGGATTACATATGCATTTGGGGCCTTTACCTTGGCAAGGAAAATATTTTATGTGAAACAGGGGTGAAGGAAGAGAGAGGGACAGAAGGCATCTGAGTTACTGATGTGAAATGGGAGGAATAGGGAACTTTCAGTGAATAACTTCAAATTTTCAGCAAAATATGAGGGAATCTTCTTTTCTGAGACGGTGGGAGAAACAGGAGCCCTGAGAAGTTTGAAGAATGATGAAAAATTTTAGAAGAACCTCTGTGGTGAGTGGGATAATGAGTTAATTAGGGAGGTATAAAAAGCTTGCCTTGAGGCAGTGAGGGTTGAGTTGAGATTATGTAATATATATTTGTAACAGACTCAGTCATCACAGTTTCATGATTTTTCCAACTTAGTTTAGTAGCACACCTATAGAAATGAAGTCATAAGAGGCAGGAGTAATCCAAGGCTGAAATCTGGAAGGGTAAGATGGTAATATAATAAAGGGATCAAGGGACTCAAAAGAAGACTGTGTATAGTTGAACTGGTTTACCAAATGGTCAAGTTAGAGAAAGATGGAGAATGTAGCTAGGGCAGGAGTGATAGCCTGTGGAATAACTGGGGAGGTGAGGAATTAGACATCAAGGCATGAATGAAGAAACAGGATTTGAGGTTGAAAGCCAGAAGTAGAGGTGGAATAATAATAGATTGTTAGGGAATTTCAGAATCCATGAATATGGATGTATTGCATGTGTTAGTAATGATCAAGGATAACTCCATCTTTGTGTAGCTGAGGTAGAGTGGAAGAGTAGGGCATGTAATTGAGAAAGTAGAGAAATTGTAAAGTTAGGTTGTTTGAGGGACTGGCAATATATATGTTGAAGTCCCCTAGTTTCAGGACAGGAGTTGAGGAAGAGAATTTAGTTGCTGAAGTCATTGAGGAAAGAAAGGAAGTATCTGGGAGTTTGATAGATAATAGTTACCAGAATTTTGCTTGGTAAATATAGATTCATTGAACCTCAAAAGAGACAAGGTTAATAAGTGATGGTGGTAGAAGGAGAAATGAGAGGGGCAATGGGTACAAAGGAATATTCCAACCAGTAAGTCAGGGGAAATGAGTGAAAGTCCTACTGTTGGTGGAAGGGGAGGCCAAGAGAGGCTGTGTCATCAAGAAGGAGCTGTGTCTCAGTGAGATCTAGAAGATGAAAGTGGTGGTGAAGGAAAAACAAAAGATAAAAGCAGATATGCTGTCTATGAAGCAGGCATTCAAGAGGGCATGCATGATAAAAGAGGTGGCTAGCTTTTTGTTGGAACTTTGTGGGGATTGGGTTAAGGAAAATGGGAATAAGAGTTTGGGTAATAGGGGATGGAGGATGGGATTTGAATTATGATAGCATTGTACAAAACCACTAGAATGAATACAGTTTTTCCAGGGCAGAGTTTGTTCATCATTGAGGAATAAGTTTGGGAAATTTTTTGATGCCCAGAGGTTCAGCTTAAGGAGCTCTGTAGGGACCATAAGCAGCTCTGGAGAGGGGACAGGCAAATTAAAGAAATGGCATGTTCCCCATGTTATAAAAACAGGAGTCCTAGTATATGGGAATTGCATTTTCTTCTATAACTTCAAAGACAGCTGACTGTTCCATTGCATTTCACTTCTCCATGAGGGAAATTGAATTTTTTTTTCTCAGTGTTAATAATAGGAGGGTTGTGGGTAGTCAGACAGAAAGGCTCAACCTCTGTGATTCAGCATGAAATATAACTTGAAATATATTCAAACCTCAGGAAGGAAGACATTTTTTTTCCCCTTCTACCAGTTCACTGGTCTTGGAAGTCAGATTAGTCTTTGAATCTCCTTTTTTCTTAATCCTGAAGAAGGAAATTGCATGACTTATTTGTCTGAAAACTCATTGTATAGCTATCTAATGTCATGGTCATCAAAGCATATTTGAAAAAAAAAAGATTTCTGGTAGCTTCCAAAGAAAGACAAAGTCAATAATTAACTTGCTTTTTCATTTAAATTGTATTACATAATCCTATAAGAAAAAGAAGGGAGAAATTAGAACAAGAACAGCAGGTGGTACCTTTCCTGTTAGAGCAAAGGAGTTACAATACTAAAAGTGATTAAGAAATCTATATTTGCTGTCCACTTTGGCTCAGTTGGAAGTATTTTTGGATTGTAAAAGCTGATAAGGAAACTTTAATAAAGAAGTTTGACTTGGATATCTACAGGTTTACCCAATTAGGCTGAGTCCCATCATTATAGACTCCTGCCTGTGCTCCTGGAGGCAATAGGGATGAATCTGAAACTATCTTGGGGACCATTAAGGATATAAGCAACGAAGCCTCTAGGAGAATTATTTTTAACCTGAGTTTACTCAAATGGGAAATGGTGTTGGAGTAGATGATCTATAATATTCTTCCCAGATCTAAGAGTGTAAGAAGGAAGATCATCAACATTTCATTAATAAAGTGACTGTGAGGGACAATAAGAAAAGAGAAACAATTTTCTAAATGCCAAGAGCCTAGAAGTCCTATTCTTTTTGTTTTCATTTAGGTTTTTTGTTTGTATTTATGTTTCAGAGTAAGGATAGGAAAGTTTATTTGAAAAAAAATTGGTGATAATGTTAGTAACAATAGATGCATTTTGAAAATAAAGGAGTTTGTATGAACCCATTAAATATTAACCATCTGAGGAATGGATGCCTCTGGAGTATCATAAAAGCATACAAGTCCTCCAGGGCTTGGCAAGAAGATGGCTAAATTGGAGGGTGGGTCTGGGGCTGACAACCTCTCACCAAAAAGAGAAGTAATGCCCCAAGGTGGAAGCTGAAGCAACGTGTGTGTCTCCCAATAGTTTTCAAAATGTGGTTTCAGGATCCCTTTAAACTTTTTTAGAACTATCGAATATGCCAAAGAGTTTTTATGTGCATTATATTTGTTGATAGTTACCATATTCAAAATTAAAGATAAGAAAAGTATAAAATACTTATTTAATATTCCAGTTAAAATAATAAAGTAGTCATATTAACATAAATATTTTTATGAAAATAATTACATTTTTTCAGAACAAAAATAGTGAGAATGACATTGTTTTGTTTATTTTGGCAAATTTCCTTAATATCTAGTTTAATAAAAGACAGCTAAATCTTCATATGTGCTTCTATATTCAGTCTTTTGTAGTGTTATTTTGGTTGAAATATATCTGGCTTCACATAGATAAGTATTTATATTTCTGGACATTTTCTCTGGCTGTCCCACAAACCTGAAATCTTCTACCTCCTCACCTTGACCTACTGGGTTCCCTGGCTTCCTTGAAGTCTAAACTAAAATGTCAATTTCTATAGGAAGCATTTTCCAACCCCTCTTAATTCTAGTGTCTTCCATCTGCAACATTTTAAAATTTATCCTGTATATACCTTTTTAGTATATAGTGGTTTGCATGGTATCTGCTCCATTAGATTGAAAGCTCCTTGATGGTAAAGACTGTTTTTTTGACTCTTTTTTGATAGGTTCATAGGCTATATATATAAAAGATATAAATAGAGAAATAGAGATAAATACATGCGAGTATGTATACAGGAAATATACACACATACATGTAAGTATCTACATATATACATACAAATGTGTGTGAATATATTAATATATTCATATATGTGTGTATGTGGGTTCAAATCCCACCTTAGACAATTATTAGGGAGGTATCTATGGGGAAGTCACTTAACCCTTCTGCTCCACAGGAAACCTCTAAAGACCAAGCTTTAGATGCAATGAATGAATCTGAGCCTTTCTACAAGTTTTAGTTACCAAAGAGAATACGTGTATGCCAGTTGAAGGGAGGAGGGATAAGTGACAAACACAGCCAGCTGCCAGAAAAAAAAAACCAAAAAACTTTACTGTTCAGTCTCAAGAAAGTCGGGTAAAACATAGCAAGCAGATAAGTACAATTTATTTTTTCTTTCTGCATAGAGAAAGAGACAGTGGCTCATAGGACATGAGTTCGACCTGTCTGGACATCCTCTGAATTCAATTACCACATTGCAACGTCCCTGTGCTATTCTTGACAACTTGGGAATGTCTTCTAATGTCCTTCAATTACTTTTGCCCTAGCGTTTCAAAGTTAAATAGTTGTGAAGTGTGCTTTTTTTTGTTTGTTTGTTTCCTTATTTTGTTATGTTTTAGCTTTTGTATTAAATCTTGGTGCTACCTGATATTTAGACGGAAAAATTTCATTAAAGTTCATCAGCTTTTTTTGTTTTTTGCTTTTTGGAAGGGCAGTTAGGGTTAAGCGTCTTGCCCAAGGTCATGTGGCTAGTAAGTGTTAAGTGCCTGAGATCACATTTGAACTCAGGGTCCTCCTGACTCCAGGGCTGGTACTCTATTCACTGTGCCACCTAGCGGACCCAGTTCATCAACTTTTAAGATGAGAGGAAGGTGCTTTGGCCATCTATAACACACACACACACACACACACACACACACACAGAGACACACAGACACACAGACACACATACACACACTTAGATATATCCACCCTCATGTAGCTGGTCTTGATATAAGGTAGTAATTTCTAATTCCATATCTATTATTTAAAAATTCATCCTCCAGAGCAGGGTTTATTTACACAAATAGACTGTGAGTAACTCATTCCACTTGCTGTCTTAACTTCTCATCATGCCACAGTAAATCTTAGTATTCTGCAGGGATCCATTTTTCTCTTGCTCTTCCTCATTTACATCAATATACTTTCAAATTCCTGTCGATCTGTTCACAGACTCTAGTTGCAGACAAGACATTTCTTATTTTTGCTGAGAAAAGTGTAAGAAGGATTAATAGAGTCCTGAATTCATGATTAATGTATCCATGCACCAAAAACTGGCTAGAAATGCAACTTGGCTTTTGAAAAACCACTTATCATTGCACTTGGACAACACAATATTCACATAAATATTTTCAAGCAAAATAATATCCATGGGTGCTCATGAATTTACAATTTTCTTGGCTATAATCATATGTATCCTTTAAGCAACTGGAGCTTTCTATTTATCTCAGTCTCTCTTAACTATCATATTTCTTGGATGAGAGAGTAACCACTATGTTGATAAATTGGCACTCTGATTTCTGCCTTTACAGAGTGCAACAAATGTAAATGTTTGTGGTACTTCCAACCTGATATTAGACAGGTAGACTCTGCTTATCCACCTAGTTACTGTGAATACTTAGACTAAAATGTATAAGGCTGAGCTCCTCAGACGACCAAATATTTTGATTCTATCATTTTTTCCCCTTAAAAAGCCTTCAATTATTTTCTGGAAAATATTTTCCAAAGGGTAACAAAATTATATTATGCATGGAAAATAATATATAACCAATAATCAGGCTACTTTGGTTTTGTTAAATTTTGCTATTGTTTTTTGACTTGGCATTATTATTTCCTGGCACTGGCAATGCTAAATGAGGGCATTCTAGTTCAGCATAACTGCCACAATGCAAGGTAATTTATAACATATTTTATTTTTCTTATATCTATTTTTCTATTATATCTATTTTTCTTGGTATCTATATCTATTTTTCTCCAGTGTCACTGCTGAGAGAAGGCATTTTACACCCATAGTTTCTTCTGTTAGCAATGTCTAGAGCATACATAGGCCATTGCCATGATGCTATTCCCTCTAGAAGTATAACAAAACAAGAGGCCCAGGGTCTTCATTCTATCTATAGAATGTCCTTATGTTTTCAGTCAAATATAACTATAAACAAATCTACTAGTGGTTAAATTATTCAGGTTGGATATTCTCTGGATCATTGTGCAATCAATTATTTTTTATCAACTAAAGTAATCTTTCACATGTGAACAAATTAGAACTTTGAGATGAGTTTGTAAATGAGTAATAAAATTTTTTAAAAATTGCACTTTCATTCATTTAATAAACATTTGTAAAGTACATAAGATGTGTTCCAAGGGAGAGGAACCTATGACCTCGGGACTGTAGGCTCCCCACCCCTGTGTAGGTACTATGCTAAGCATTGGATATACAAAGAGAAAAAAGAAGTTCCTGCCTTCAAAATGCTTACAATCTAATACATACACATATGTATGTGGGTATATGTGTTTATATATATATATATATATATATATATATATATATATATATATATATATATATATATAGAGAGAGAGAGAGAGAGAGAGAGAGAGAGAGAGAGAGAGAGTTGTATGTAAAGGTAGAGATATATGTAAAGATAGAAATATATATAAAATATACATATAGGATAAACAGGAGAAACAATATGTTGGAGAAAACTTCCTGTAGAAGGTAGAATTTTACTGGGGACTTGAAGGAAGCTAGGAAGGTCAAAAGTCAGAATAGAGAAGGAAGAATATTACAGACAAAACCAGAGAAAATGCCCCAAGCCAAAGATAGAATTTCTGGTTACGAGAAGAGTCAGGAGATCAGTGTTACTAGAATGAAGAGAACATCTTGGGGAATAAGGTGTAAGAATACTGGAAAGGTAGTAGAGGCATAATTATAAAGGACTTTGAATGCCTAATAGAGAAGTTTGTGTTTGTTCCTGGAGGCAATAGGAAGTTTTCTGAGTTTATTGAGTAGGAGGATGACATAATCAGACTGGCCTTTTGGGAAAGTTACTTTAGTGACTAAATGGAAAGTAGATAGTAGTAGAGATAGATCAAGGCAGACAGGCTCACCAGCAGGCTACTGGGATGGAATGGGATGGGATGATGAGGGCCTTCGCTAGAGTAGCAGTAGTGTCAGAGGAGAAGGGGGTCATATTCATAGATGTTGTAAAGATAAATTTGACAGACCTTGGCAACAACTTAGATATGGAGAGTGAGAAAGATGGATATGGATAGTAAGGAATCCAAGATGACTCCTAGGTTGGGAGCTGGAGATATTGGGAGGATAATGTTATCCTCTGCATTCATAGGAGTGGTAGAAGGAGGAGAGTTTGATATATCTGAAAGACAATTAGAGGTGTGAGATTGGAGATCAGCAGAGAAATTGGGGCAGGAAAGATGTTGTTTTTTAGTTGTTTCAACAGTGTCCAACTCTTCATGACCCCATTTAAGGTTTTCTTGGAAAAGGAGTGGTTTGTCTTTTCATTCTTCAGCTCATTTTATAGGTGAAGAAACAGACAAATAGAGTGAAGTGTATTGCCCAGGGTCACTCAGCTAGTGTCTGAAGCCATATTTGAACTCAGGTTTCCCCTGTGCTCTATCGGTTGAGTCACCTAACTGCCCTTGCAGGAAAGGTAGATTTGTGATTTATCAGCATTGATATGGCAATTAAATCCATAAGACTTGATAAGATGACCAAGTGAAGGAATATGGAGGGAGAAGAGAAGAGGACTCAGGATAGAACTCTTAGACAATTATGGTTACAGAACATGATCTGGAATATGATCCAGCAAATGATCTAAATGGGTCTGTAAAGATGAAGCATGAATAAACAATGGAGAGTATAGGCATTACTCACTGGCCTTACTTTTCCAGAGGCACACCAGCTATATCTTCTTCAGAGGGTTTTATACATATCACTGGGAGGGGGAGCAGGTTGAGACATATGTCTCTAACTGCATCATCTTGTGCCCCCATTATAGTGTGTTCTGGTAACCACCAGTTATTGGTGCCCCAGTTCCATTGAACAAAATAATATCAATTAACTTTTACAAATGGCTATTCACTTTGAAGATAAAACAAATATAAAATTATAAACATTGTCTCTCAATACCTCAGAGGTACTTCCCTCCCTATATCGCCTTAGTCTTAGGAGAAAGTGGGTTTATGCTTAATGAAATTTCTACATAGCATTGGTCCCACCAAATTTATGTCCCAATGGAGTATTACTGATGGATGGAATCTTATCTTGGTAAATCTAGGTTGGTTACAAAGATTGATCCTTGATCACCTGGGCGGCAAAGTTGGAACAGTTGTCTGCAAAATCCAGAATGGACTTAACTTTCAGACCTCCACAGTGGCTCACTCCCTGGCCTCTGGTAGCTGACAAATATCTGATCTCCATCTCCAATCTCTGCTACCTAAAATAAAAGAACAAGCACCAAGACATGGAATTAATGACATATTCATATACCTATAAATTCTTCATAGCATTGTTTTTCTTCTCTTACCAGATAACCAGAAACAGTATCATAGGGAAAGAAAGGATCCAAGCCTCTAGGCAGACAGAGACTTTTGATTATATCTCCAGTTTTGACTATAGCAGAACCATTTACAGAATGTCTAGGCATATTGGAAAGTCTTTTCAAGACATTTCCATTATACATAATTATAACTCTCATGGATGCAAGTTCACAGTCTCTTTCACATGGAGAATTGTCTCATAGATACACGGTACATGATCTTAAGTTCTGGAATCATTGGCCAGTCCTTCATTAAAATATCAAGAGATAGGTTACATCTGCAGGTTGTCTATATAACATGTACTTATCACTCACCAAACTTATTTACATGGCTTTAGCTTCCTGAACAGAGTATCCTGTTTAAACACAAGATGTAATTATATTAATCTTTTAGCACTGGCATGATACAGCTCATAAGTGTGGCATATTTCCTAAGCATCTGCTGTTCGTGTTAGGAAAAAATACAATAACCTTCTTGGTAATAGAACCTAACAGAATAGAGGATAAGGTTAGGCATCGTCATTAATCTCACTAGAAGTATTTTATGTAGGGAGTAGAGAGGGAGAATAAACAGTTTTATAGAAGGCAACCTTGTGAAAAACATAAAACATATACTACAGAGTGAATAGAGTAGTAAAACCTTCATTGATTGCCACAGCAATTTAGCAGAGTCTCATTTTAAGTATATCAGGGGATACGACTGATACCATACCCTAACACATGATGTATCAGATGTTTTGATTTAATGCAAGTGTTATTTGTGGTGAACTTCAACAACCCTGGTATTCCTGAATCCATATTATAATAATAAGCTTTGTAATAATAGGAAGTGTGTACACCAACATATCTAGTATATAATATGCCTTGAACACAGGAAGTACTTAATAAATATTTATTTAAATGTATTTCATTTTATAATTCAAGGATTTATAGTTCCATCCACTAGTATAGAATATATCACTTCTCATCAATTAGTGAGCGACAATTATTTATTAAGTGACTAAGGTATGCCAATTCTACATCAATTTTTGGTACTACAAATAAAAAGGCAAGAGTCCCTAGGCTCAGGGAGCCTACCTACTAGCACCCTAGGAGAACATCTTTGAAAATTTCTAGGTCTAAAAAAGATTAATGACCTAATATTTAGTTTTCTGGTTGTGAATTTTTCATACTAATAGGCTGGTCTTTAAGCAACAAACGTATAGCATCATCAGTACTGGATTCATATCTGAAGCCTTTCCAGCTTGGTATGATCTGTCAAAGCTTTCTCAATTCTCTTTCACATTAAAATATGTGAAATAAACTACATTGTAGCTTCCCAAATTAATTCAGGCACAGAACATTTTAAATCATTTTTTTTTCCCTTTCATGAAACTATGGCAAAGGCCCTATGGTAGACACTTGATTGAGTTATATTAAAGGAACATATAATTCTGTGATAAAGAGGAAGAAAAGATCTTGAGTTTGTCAAGATTATGACCTCATTCGCAGTATTTATGCCATTCTTTTATTTTTAACATTCCTGAGGTTCTACTTACATTGGGCCTTTTAGAAAACCTTGGCACTTCTGTGATTGAGAGAAGAGACTAAAGGTCATTGATGGCCCCATGCCTTGTCTCTCTTATTCTTTTCCTTTCTTTCCTCTTCTTCCTGTCACAGCTACATAGAATTTCAAACTTAGAGGTTATTAGCTCAAGCTTCTCACAGAACATCAAAAGGGCCTCATAGTTTATACGTATAGAAAATTACACATCTCAGGGCACCAAAGATGGAGTGTGGAATGCCTCTGAGAACTACTGACTGGAAACTGAGCTCCATATAGGTGTCTCTCTTCTTCTGCCATCTTGCAATGAGACTGTGAGTTTGGCATCAAATAATAGTCTCACCTTACCGAGAGCCCAAACCAGTTATTTACCTACCCAGATGCCCAAATGAACCACTGCCTTCCTCTCCAGCTCCCCTGTATTTCAGCCAAGAAAGGTGATACTGCCTATTCCAAGCTCGGTTATCAAAGCATGTTGGAAGGTAGGGGTCTCGATCAAGTGGTTTAATTCCATGCTAGAACAAGCAAATTTCCAACTACTTCCCCTTTTCCTGTTATTCAAAGTTATGTTTGCTTAGATCAAACAAAAAATAAAAATAAAAATAAAACAACCAATCCAAACTTTTTTCCCCTCCTCTCTCCTGATACTCCCATCCCTGTCTACCTCAACCTTACTCCCTTGAAACATACTTTCTTCTTTCCTCCTATTTTACTGTGCCCTCTGCAACCACTGACCTATTGTTTATGAAGCCCACAGTAATATAAGATCTCTTCACTTCACAATCTTTCTCTCTTCTTGCTTTAATAATGTTAGATAATAACTAATTGTTTAGTTTGTTATTATTTAATTATTTCAATAATAAAAATACCTTTTTAAATAACTTTACTAATAAAGAAATTTGGCTCTTTTTAATACATACTGCACTCTTAGGCACCCTATCCAGTACTGGTTATTCCATCTCACATAGGTTCATATAAGATTTAGACCTGGGAAGAAACTTAGAAGTCATTTGTTCCAACCACTTTATTCTATAATTGAGGAACGGGGGGGCAGAAATATTAAATGACTTCCCCATGGTTTATACAAGATATAAAGAACAGAGCTGGGATTTAAACCAAGGTCCTCTAGCTCCAAATCCAGCACATTATTCATTATACCATGATACTTTCTGACATACTAGATCAGGAAAAAGTTGTACTTCCAACCCAGACCCTCCCTTTACTATCATTAGTCAACAACATCTACTTTTTTGAGAGTTATCTCATTACTCTATGTCATCTGATGTAGTTCCCTTCCGCAGACACTTATCAATTACTAGGTATTCTACTGCTTTTCTTAAGAAATTCAATATCTGGATCATAATTGTCATTTTTACTCTAATCCTTTGCCTCATACTTAGGGACATAGTTATAAATAGGGATACAGATTACAGGCACATGTCCCCTTGAATGCCCTAGATTCATTGTTTATTAATCTCTTTAAATCCTAAATACTGAATGGTCTCTCTTAGCCTCTTCTATAAATGCTCTTTCATGAACTTCCATGGTTTCAATTTTGCTCAGTATTTGAGCAGCTCTCATATCTGTTTTTCAAACTGTAGTGCTGACTTGGTGAATTTTAACTGTGTAACTCAAAATGTTCAAAAAAGAATTCATTTTCTTTTCACCCAAACCCAACACTTTCTGAACTTCCCTATTTTGTCAAGAGTAACAGCATCCTTCTAGTAATACAGATTTTTTATCCTCAGAATCTTTCTCAAATCTTCAAACTCACATATCCAATCAGTTTGCAAATCTTATCATTTTCAACTCTAAAGAATCTTTTAAATCATTCCTCTTTCATCACTCACATAGGCATAATTCTTCCCTAAATGACTCTATCACATTCAAAGTTTTGTTTGTCTTATTAAGCCATCTACATAACCCTCCCTTCCATTCCTTGCAGCAAGGGATATTGGCTCTTACTTTAATAAAATTTTATTTTTCAAGTAACAGAAAACTATTTTCTCTTCCACTTTCACTTCATTGGGGGAAAGAAAGTAAACATGCATAGTCAATAAAAGCAAATTTCCTCACTGGCTCTCTTTTTCTTTCACCCTCTTCCTCTCTCTCTCTCTCTCTCTCTCTCTCTCTCTCTCTCTCTCTCTCTCTCTCTCT
>CM053591.1:113540617-113557413 GCA_028646515.1 Pseudochirops corinnae | reverse complement strand
ATATATATATATATATATATATATATATATATATATATATATATATATATATATATATATATAGTCAACATTAATCTTTCTCATGAACTCAAATCTCATATTGCCTTTTAGACATCTCAAACATAGTATGTCCTAAACAGAACTCATGATTTCCCCCCCAAAGCTTCCCTCTCTTTCAAACATCTCCATTGCTGTGGGGTATACCATCATATTCCCAGTTACACAGACTCACAACTTCAGTGTCATTTCCAACTCCTCACTCATGTAACACCCACATATTGATCTTCATATTATTTCTTGTCAGAGTTTCTCAATTTATATATTCACCATTGTGTTATAGGACCACATCACCTCCTGTCCATTATATTTAAATAGCATTCTCTTTGCTCTACCATGCTCAGATTTCTCTTTCTTTCAATCCATCCTTCACTCAGTGGTGCAAGTGATTTTCCTAAAACACAGGTCTAGTCAGTTGACTTCATTACTCTATAAACACCAGTTATTCTCATGTAGAAAAGGGACTACTAGTCACAGAGAATTGGATGATTGGAATTAGTTTGAGGAGTTGGTATAAAAGTCTCCCTAGGACATTTACAAAAGATCTGTTCATTAGCTGGTTTGCTTTTCATTTCCACCAAATTTATTCCAATCACTGGCAAGTAGATTCATTTAGGGGATGCAAATTTGGTAAGACAAAAAAATCATTTCTACACTCAAAGAGCTTACAGTCTAATTGGGGAGATACCATACAAAACAATTGTGCATTAGCCTTAAGGTAAATCGGAAACCTTCCCATAGGAGATCACATTTTAAGGCTACACTTGAAAGAAACCAGGGAGGATAGGAGGTGTGAATGAGGAAAGAGATCATTCCAGACATTTGGACATCCAGTGAAGATTCCAAGAACATGGAGATGGAGTATTGTGGAAGAAAAAGGAAGGAAATAAGTGTCACATTATCACAGACTATTGGTTTTGGTTGGAGGGGGCGGAAAAAAAGAGGGAAGATATGAGGTTTGGAGTAGAGCAGGCATATCTATTTCAGAAATTTTGAATAGCTGAACAAGCTGTAGTATATGATTGTGGTGAAATACTATTGTGCCATAAGAAATGAGGAAGAGAATGGTTTCAGGAAAACCTGGGAAGACAAATATGAACTGTTGCAAAGTAAAGTGAATAGTACCAGGAGAACGTTGTATACAGTAACAGAGCAACATTGTACAATGATCAATGCTGAATGACTTAGCTATTCTGATCATTACAATGATCCAAGAAAGTTCTGAAGAACTTATGATGAAAAAATGCCATTCACCTCCAGAGAAAGAAATGATGGAGTCTTAATGTAGATTGAAGCATAATTTTTTCACTTTATTTTTTTATGTGTGTGTATATGTGTCTGTGTGTTTGTAACATGACTAATACAGAAATAGAAAAACAATAGGTCTTAAAATGTTTTTTCTTCTTACTAGCAAAAGTACTTTTTGCCAATGAACAATCTCCCAGCTTTTTAGTCCTATCTACTTCATGCAGATTCCTTTTATGAGTTAGTGAGACATTTCTCATTTTTCTTTCAGGATAATCTAATAAACATAGTAAACAGCTGGGTAGAAAGAATGTTTATAAACTTTTCTGAAGGTAGAGACAAGATGGCAGAGTACAGGTTTGAATCCAGCTGAACTCTCTCAACATTCCCCTCTTAACAACTTTAAAATAATAAATCAACTTTTGGAGCAGCAGAACCAACAAAAGGAGAGAGAAAGATTTTCCAACCTATGAAAACTTAGAAAGTCAGCTGAAGATGTCTGTAACACCAAGGTGGGTGCAGGCCCAAAGCACAACAAGAGCCTCCAGTCACAGACCTTGGAGATGGCTGTGACAGTGGTGGCAGCAATAGCTTCAAGAACTCTCAGCTCAGAGACAGTAAGAAGTCAGACAACTGTCATAAGGAGACTACAGGAGATCTTTTACTGGAACTGGGGAAAGCTGGTGCTTATTGACAACTCTATTGTCTATAAATAGTTCTATGTCCCAGTTCCAGGATAAAGAGGAGCACTTGTGATTGGTAATGAGGAAACAGGGTGTATGGCCACAGTTCTAGGGCCAAAAGGAACACTAGTACTTGTGGCTGAAGGGGAGCAGAGCCCCTTTCTGGGTAAAGACATAAGTATAGAACAAGAGAGCAGTGATCACCCCTCTCTATGTATCACATCACCTTGGAAGTAATGAAAGCTTATAGAGCCCCAGAACTAGCTCTGAAAACAGCAGTGCAAAGAAGTCTGAAATTTGACAAAGTGCCTCCCTACCATCAAGTTTACAGAGACCAACCTTAACATAAAATTCAATATAATAAATAAGCAGAAAAATGAGGAAATAACAACAAAAAGCTACTATAGTAGCAAGGATATAAAAATAGCTATAAGCAAAGTCTCAAAGAAAAATGCTAATTGGACCCAAAGCCAGCAAGAATGCCTAGAAGTTAAAGAAAGATGAGTGGTAGAAGAAGTGAGAAAAGAAATGAGAGTAATATACCAATATCATGAAAACAGAATTAACAACTTGGTAAAAAGAAGAACACACTGGAAATGAACCAGTCTACTACATTTGACTAGTAAGAAAGAAAACCCCAGAGACAGCATTGGCATACTATGGTTCGTAGGGTCATAAGTGCTAGACATGACTGAATGACTGAATAAAAACTGAATGAAAGAGGCACAAAAAAAATTATAGAAAGAAATAATATCTTTTAAAGCAGAATTACCCTAAGGGTAAAAAAGGTACAAATTTCACAGAAGACAAAAACTCATTTAAAAGCCAAATAGGCCAAAAGAAGAAAGAAGTACAAAAGTTTAATAAATAAAATAATTCCTAAAAATTAGAATTGAGCAACTGGAAGCTGATGACACCATGAGACATTAAGAAACAATAAAAATAAATTCAAAAAAGAAAAAGGAAATAAGAAATAACTCATTGAAAAAGCAACTGACATGGAAGAGGAGAGATAATGTAAGAATTATTTGGTATGCAAAAACCTTGATAGAAATAAAAATCTAGACATGATATGTCAAGAAATTATAAAGGACAACTGCCCTGATGTCTTAGATAGAGTAAAAGAGAAATGGAAAGAATCCTCCTATTATCTCCTCAAAGCAGACTCAAAATGAAAACACCCAGGAATATTATAGCCAAATTCCAGAGGTTTGAAGTTAAGGAGAAAATATTGCAAGCAGTGAGAAAGAAACAATTCACATATAATGAAGTCACAATCAGGTTCACACAAGATTTAGTAGCTTTGACATTGAAGGAGTTGAGGGCTTAGAATGTAATATTCTGGAAGACAAAGGAGCTAAAATGACAACTAAAAATAATCTATTAAGCAAAACCAAGTATAATCCTTCATGGGGAAAAAGTGGATATTTAAAGAAATAGAGGACTTCCAAGTATTAGTGATGAGAAAACCAGAGCTGAATAGAAAATCTGACATTCAAACAGAAGATTCAAAAGAGGCACAAACAGATTAATCATAAGAACCTAAAGTTAAACTATTTACATTCTTATATCAGAAAAATGATACAGGTAACTCCTAAGAACTCTAACATTATTATGGTGGTTAGAAGGAGAATATTTAAATAGGGGGCATGAGTGTGAGTAAATTTTGTGGGGATGATACTTCCCCCAGTACCTCCTAAAAATTAAAGGGTGAGGAAAAGGAATGTACTAGATGAAGGGGGAAGGAGAATTAGAAGAGGGAGAATTCTTTCACAAAAAGGGGTGCTCAAGGAAAAATTTGGGGAACAAAATGGCAGGGGAGTGGTGGGGAACACTTGAACCTTTCTTTTATTGAAATTGGTGCAAAGATGGAAGAGAAAATACATACGTATAAACATATACAGGCAGTTGGGCATAGAAATCTATCTTTGTAGGAATATAGGAGGGTAAGAGGATAAGAGATGTAGGGGAGCATAATAAAAGGGAGGGTGAATTAAGGGAAGCAGTGGTCAGAAGCAAAGCAGATTTTTGAAAAAGGACAAGTTAAAAAAAGAGAAAAGGATAAATAAGAAGAAATTATGATGGTAGGGAACATACAGTTAGTAACTGTAATTGTGAATAGGAATGAGATGAGTTAACCCATAAAATGAAAGCAAGTAGTAGAATGAATTAAAAACTAGACTACAATAACATGTTGTATATAAGAGACATACCTGAAATAGAAAGACATACACAGAATTAACCGAAAGGGTGGAAGAAGAATCTATTGTGCTTCAGCTGAAGTGAAAGCAAAAGTAGACTAAATTAGAAACATATTTAGGGAAACTAGTTTTTTTCTAAAAAATTCTATGTATTAAGTAATAAAAACATTTATAACAAATTTATCTGATAAAGGCCTCATTTCTCAAATATATAAGGAATGGATTCAAAGTTATAAAAATTAGATCCATTCTTCAATTGGTAAATAGTCAAAGGAAAGAACAGGTAGTATTCAGATGAAGAAATCAAAATCATCTATAGTCATATAAAAAAAATGCTCTTAATTATTATTCATTAAAGAGAGGCAAGGTAAAACAACTTTCAGGTACCATCTGACACCGATGAGAAATGGGGGTTGCTGAGGAGATGAGGGAAAATAGGTTCTTTAATGAATTATTGGTTGAGTAGTGATTAGTCCAGTTATTTTGGAGGGGAAATCAGAAACTATATCCAAGGGACTATAAAAGTAAGCACTACTCTTTCTTCCAGCAATTCCAGTAGTACCCCAAAGAAAAAGGAAAAGTGCAATTAAGTACAAAATGATTTACAGCACCTCTTTCTTTGGTGGCAAAGAATTGAAATTTGATGGGCTATTCTTCAACTGGAAAATGACTAAACAAGTCATGGCGTATGATTGTGATGAAATACAATTATGCTTTAAGAAATTACAAACGGGAGGGGTGGAGTCAAGATGGCAATGTAGAAACACTACAACTCCACAAGCTCCCCCCAATACCACCTAAAATACCTATAAAATATGACTCTAAACTAATTTCAGAGCTCCAGACTCCACAAAAATGACAGAGTAACAAAGCTCCCACTGAAGGCAGACCAGTAGGTGGTCATCCCAGTACACTGGAAGCAGAGCCCAGCACCATGTGGTTTCAGCCCCAGGGTGTCCAGAAGAAGCCCCAGCTATAGTGTTCAGGAGTGTGGATCATCAGCAGCTGTGAAGATTTCCAGACTCACCAACCCACAAGAGCCATGGACAAAGGGAAAAGGTCAGTGGAACTCATCTAAATTTGGCGAAGACAGTCCAGCCAAACTGCCTCCAGAGCTACCAGCAGTCTAAAGCAGTGGCCCTGCAGCCACCTCCTCATGACTGCTTCAGAAGCTCCCGGCCTACAGATTGTGGGGAGCGGGGGCGGGGGGGGGGTGGCAAGTGATCATTCAGAGGCTATGTGCTCTTGCCTTTAGCTGCCTAGATCAGATCATGGTCTTGGGTGGTGGTCCTGAGGTGCCAATTAGCCAAAGCTGGTGGGGGCTGCAAAAAAACAGCAGCCCCCTAATAGCTCCAGCAGCTATGAAAACTCCAGCAATTTGGGACAGACCTCTCCCTTCTGAAAGCAGAGTTTTACTACTGATTCCAAAAGTTAAGTGATTGAATGGCAACATGAACAGGCAAAGGAAGCAAAGCAAGTCCAGCAATGCAACTTTAGATTCCTTCTTTGGAGACAAATAGGACCAAAGCATGGAATAGGAGGAAGACAACACAGTCAGAACTCCCACATGAAAAGCTTCCAAGAAAAATACTGAATAGAGGCCATAGAGAAGCTTAAAAAGGAATTTGAAAACCAAATAAGAGAAGTGGAGGAAAAATTGGGGAGAGAAATGAGAATGATGCAAGAAAATCATGATAAGAGAGTCAATAACATGACTGAAGAAAATAACACCTTAAAAAAAAAGACTAATTCAAATGGCAAAGGAGGCCCAAAAATACAATGAGGAGAAGAATGTCTTAAAAAGTCTAATTTGCCAGGTGAAAAAAGAATCTCAAAAGCTTTCTGAAGAGAATAATTCCTTCAGAATTAAAGTGGAGCAAATGGAAGCAAATGACTTTATGAGAGGGTGTGGAGAGGGAGCGGAGAAAATCTGAAACTCAACGGATTCTGGAAGAAATCTTGTAAACTAAAAGTAAATAAACAAATCAATTTTTAAAAAATTCACCATAATGGGTAGACTCTGAAGAAGCCTAAGTATCTGTGACACTTTTATGGGACAAGTGGGTCAGAATTCTCAGCCCCTTCGTGGAGGCAAGACGGATCTTATATACAGAAAGATTGTGGGAGAATTTAGGGATGGTCTAGAGGAGGAGTTTGGGGAGGGTCTTGAGGGAACTGAGGTCAGACTAGTAATGAGATTAAGGGTGGGAAATAGCTGAAGGCTACCTGGAGATAACTGTCAATGGAGGGCTAGGCTAGTTTAAGGGTAAAAGATTTGTGCATAGATATTTTGGTTGGATCAAGGGTGGGAAGTAGCTGGATAGTGTAGGGATAGACTAGATTAAGGGTAACAAAGATTTGGGCCTAGCTATAATGAAAGGCTTATGGCCTCAGGCAAATGCCTCATTAAGTGGGAAGATTCAATGAGAGTTCAAGGGGTTTCTCAGAGCCTGTACTCCATCAAGATGATTGCCAAATCTTAAATCTTCTCCTTTGTGATATACATAGTTCTGTTGAGTTTGTCTTTATTATTCTCTAAAAAACATATCCATTAATAACTTGCCTAATGTAGTACATATCTGTCCATTCATTTCATTAAAATAATTTTTTAAGTGTTTCAGGGGCATAATTCTCTGGCGTCAAAGAACTAGGTTTGTACTCTAGCCCCCTGCTAAATAAGGACAGGCACAAAACAGTCACTTGTGGGTGGTACTTAGATTCCCCATGATGTGTGAGTTGTTTCTAAAATGGTGACTGTGATAGAAAGAAATACTCACTCAAAAGACTATAAAGGGATTAAGGGAAAATGTTCTTCTCTCTTTTGCAAACATTGTTTTTGAAATTTTCCAGCCCTCCTTTGGACTGGAAGCTGGGAGAAAGGGGGTTTCTCTCCCCTTAGCCCTGTGAATAGCAATGATGGCTATCAGCATATGCCAGCAGCTGTGTTTAATCTAGCTGAGCCTGAGACTAGACCAGCAAGTCTTTCCTTGCTTTTTTCTTCTTCCTGTTTTGTATTCCTTTCTCCATCACATGAACCCAAATAGTAGGCCTGAAAAAGTGGATGGTTACATGCCTTCCATAGCCTCCTGATTTAGACCTCCAGGGTTTCTGTAATGCCATGCATGAGCAGGTTCTCAAAAGAATGCTAATGTGAACAGCTTTTAAGCTTCTGATTACACAGTATAGTGAACACTCCTTGTATTCCATTACAAATCAAAGCAAACGCTCACAACAAATCACAATATAATATTCATAACATTACATCTTATCACAGAAAATCACAATATAGTGTTCATAACAGCTTGACATTAAAATGGACACATAATTTTCACCAAAGTGGCCACAGTATTTAGAACAAAGAACAAAAGAATGATCATCTGATATCTTAAGGAGGTTTGCCTCCTCAATCAGTCATTCAGTCATCTCACAATACAATAGTCAGTCTTTCACTCATGGGGCAATTATAGATTAACTTAATCATTTGCTTATCTAGCAATCATTCCCTAAGTATCGTTAATCACTAAATACAATCATTAGAAAGTTACACAAACCCTCCACCCCTCAGTGTCTAGTAAACTTCAATTTCATCACTCCTTCAACATCCAAGGAGAAGCCTTTTCTTCATCTTGACTCAGGGTGGTCTCTCAGATTCCCTGGTCCCCTTCCATGGTCCCAGCTCCTACCTGAATCCCCTAACAGTCTCTTGGATTCAGAGGCAGATATCTCTCAGGTTCTCGTCCAGTCCTCTGGCCAGTTCCTAGTACACACTGTGTTCACAGGGTCCAGCACATCTCAAAACCTCCACCACTTCTGTTGCTGGGAACTCAAGGATCAACCAAGCTAGCAACAAACAAAGTCTTATCCTGGTCATGCTTCTTCAGTCCTCCATCAGTTCAGCTGGCCCTACAACCCAGAAGAAATCTCAGCCTCTCAAGAAGCAATAGCCACTTTGGTCTTCCAGAAGGCAGCAGCCACTTCAGCCTTCCAGGCAACTCCAGCCTTCACCAGATCTCTCAGCAGAACAGCTTCTTCCACCAGGAGCCCTACAGAAGAAAAAATTCTTGATTCTGACTGCCTCTCTCTCAAGTTCTTATATACACACACACATTGGCTTCCTGTCTCAGCCAACCCCTTCCTGTTATGTCAACAATAGGAGACAGAGGTCATACCTTCTGTTTCTTTCACAGAGGTACTTAGCCCTTAGTTACTAAGGGTGAAGTACCTCCTAGATTAATTACTCTTACAATTTCTCAGTGAATTTTGGTTGCCCAACAAGAGGTGCTTATACATATATTTAGACTTGAAAGAGCTTGAACCCCCAAGAGGTGATAAAACTTTTTCTTTCACTTTTTGGTTCATTCTCCTCACCCCAGAGTTCTATGAGAAATCTTTTTTTAAAATTAGTTATGGCTCTTATTTAGTTTTTTTCTTTTCTTTTTCTTTTCCCCAAAAAGGGATTAATAGGGTTTCTTCTAGGAAAGGCTTTAAAAGTAAAAAAAAAAAAAATGGTAATAATACAATAACTTATTTACTTCCTCTGCCACAAAAGAAATTCTTAAACCCCACCCCTCAAAAACTAATAATTTTTTTTAGTTTTTCAAATCTCTGCATCTGTAGAGGTGAAAACCATCCTGGGCACATAGTAAGCATGTATTAAACTTTTGTAAATTGTGTGCTTTTTTGCTTCATTCTCCAGTCTTTGCTTTTATTCTGTTCTTCCTTCATCCATGCAGCCTACTCCTCCTACTGTTGAGTTCCTTCTGGGACTTTTATTTTGAGGAAGAGCCCAGAGGAGCCATTCTTCATCATCTGGATTTTATCACCATTTCCTCCCTCACCTCCCCCCACCAGTTTTCAGCTCCCTTTTAAATGTTTTCTTCCCTCATTAGAAAGTAAGCTCTTTCAGGGCAGGGACTCTCTTTCTTTCTTCTTGAATTTGTATACCCAGTGGTTGGCACATCCCAAGTACCTGGCACAGATTAAGAGCTTACTAAATGCTGATGGACTTGTTTACTTAATTTTTTGTTTTTATATGAGAGATTTCAAGATCTATCCCAATCCACTCTACCTTCACTCCTCTGGAACTCTCTTCTGAGAAAGAGAAGATTCCTCAGAGAAAGCTGAATTCTAAACAACTGAAAAATAAATAATAAGTGAGGAAATCAGATAAATAAGTATTCTTCTCAGAAGGGAGGTAAATAGTTCATTTCATTTGCATACCACAAGTTGTTTAGTTATTCCCCAATCAATGATTCATTTTATCCTAGTTCTTTACTATGAAAAAAGTTCTGGTAAAAAATATTGTGTATTTGAGACCTTTCATTCTGCCCTTTAACTCTTTGGAATATAGGACCAGTAGTAAGATTTTGGGGTCAAATGATTTGAAGAGGTTATTGACTTTTTCATATAGGAACACATGTTTACCAGATTGTATATTCACAGTCTTACTGAGTCACAAAGGTATGCCATATTTCATTCTCTAATTCATAACTTTAAATTATTTGGAACTAGTCAGACCCTGAAATTATTTAGGGATTTGTTTTAGTTGTCTTGGGAAGTATCAAATCCTTATTATAAAATGAAGCTAATGGTGGTCACTGTGTAGTATAGTTTGGAATATTTAGGACCATGTTATGTGACTCTAGAGTATAATATATTCTAAGATCTTAAATCTGTAGTGTTAATATTTTATGAATATTTTATTTTATAAGTTATAAGTTATGAGTTTTCATAACCCATGAAAAGGCCTTAGAGGTACATAATATTGAACGGCTGCTCATGAAGGATTATGCATATATTTGAAAATTTTGTAAACAGGAGAGCCTAAAAAGAAAAATGACTAAAAAAAATATTAAACTGGGAGATGGTTTGGTTCTGTCACTAGCTACTTGTGGAATCTGCAGAAAGTTACTTAATTTTTCTGCCATTGGTCTGCTCATATGTCAAATTAGGGGTACATTAGGTGATCTTTGTGTTCTCTTCCAGCTTTAAAACTCTAAATTCTATTATTTTTCTCTCTCTCTCTCTCTCTCTCTCTCTCTCTCTCTCTGCATCTCTTATCTCTCTTTCTCCATACATATTGCATATGTGTGTGTGTATTTTCATTTACATAGTCCTGTCTGCTGAAATTTTATTCTATCTTCCAAGGCCAGTTCAAATATTCTACCTTCATCCCATGAACTCTGATGACCCGATCCAGAAGTGATTTCATTTTCTTGAAGTTCTCACAACAACTTGTATGTATTATCTTTGTGTCATTTATCTACCTTGTATTGTAGCTATTTACATGCATAGAGTCAAAAGAGACAGATTAAATTCTGCCTGTGAAATTTATTGGCTTCGTGACCTTAGGAAAGTTATTTAATGACTCTGAACCTCATAGTCCTCATTTATAAAATGGAGATAAAAATACAAAGATTTTAATAAAGTTGTTGTGAAGATCAAATGGAATAATAATGTGTGTAGAAAAGTACTCTGTGAATCTTAAAGCATTGTATAGATTTTTGGCTCTTTATTATCATGGTTGCATCTCCTTAACACCAATTATTCATCCATTTCCTCCTCCAACAGGTATCAAGCATTTTGTACTTCCATGAATCTTTTCTTTCCTGCCTATCTTTCAGTAATAGATTCCTTCCCTTATATTTCTATATTTCCTCTGTTTCTACTCTAAGTTTTCATCAAATCTTATCTTCTAAAGACTGGACTTTCCCAATCTGGTCCATCCAGAAACTGTTAAGACCCAAATAAGACATGTTTACATTTTAGAGGGACTATCTTAGTAGGTTTATGAAAGGAAAAAGATGTCTTTCCTCTCAGCTTGGGAAAAAAAGGGACACTATGATCAGCTCCACTGTCATTCTTAACCACATGCTTACAATATGTGTTTCCAGACATTCTTCTTTCAGTGCGATATTGGCTGTTTTTTGTATCCAATGATTTTTCTCTCTGCTGCTCTGAAAATATTCCGTAATGAAATATTTAAAGAGAAATGGAAAGTCCTTTGTTTTAAATTTTGTGACCAAAATGAATAATCATAATTATCTCTTCCAAGCTCTGTGAGAATGGGGTGGTAAAATAAATGTTGAAGTGGTCTAACATGGGTTTTCCTAGAGTAAATCATTGTTCTCTTCCATTTGAATTGTAAATCTTGGTACTGTAAAGACCTTAATTTATTGGTGTTGTGAAACCCATGATTCCCTCTTGCTAAAATCTGACAGTCAAGCATGATGAAGAAAACATCTATGACTCTATGACTCCTGAACTGTGGAGACAGAGAGGAGAGCAATGGGTACAGCAGAGGATATAGTCCTATTAACTGTTTCCACAACTTAGTTATATTTTTAAGCCACCATATTATGTATGTGTGTGTGTGTGTGTGTGTGTGTGTGTGTGTGTGTGTGTGTGTAACTGCAAAGCATAGTTGCACCTTCATAGGCATAAATTTCACATAGAGAAACTTGGTACCGAGGCACTGACTGAGCTCACCATGTGTGTACCCCAGATAAACCTCTCAAGTCCACTCCTTACATATTGTTACACCCTTCTAAAATTGCCTAAAATCCCAGGGCTTTTCCCATTTGCTAGCCAGCTTTAGCCAGAGCAGACCAGGTAGCTTTGTCACTGAGTCTGACTTGCTGTTGTTTAGCAAGATGTTGTTCTTCCTTCCTTCTGGAAGAAGACCAAGGACACCAGCAGGGTGATATCCTAATTTGCAATTGAATTGGATTTAAGCAAGGCAGAACTGTGCAAAGTCTCACTCCAGAGTCTCACTCATCCCTCCAGATTCATCAGAGTCCAGTGTCAAGATATGGGTGAGGATGAGTGGCAATGACCCTGGATTCAGTGGGATTCCTTGACCTTTATAATGAAAGGTGTTTCCCAGGTTTAAGTTAGTGTGAGGCAATACCCATTCTGTAATTAAAGGTAGGAATGGAGGCAAAAATGTCCCAGTTGGCCTTCACAAAAGAATCATTCTGGAAGGAGAAGACTCTCAGAGTTTCTGGTCAGAACTAGATGACCTGCCAGCAGGATGGGTAAAGCCCACCTGACTCTACCCAAGGGGAGCAATGATCCGGCCTTCCTCATAGGCTTAATGGGGCGATTCCATGTCCTTACCTCTGTGGCTTTTACTCTTCAAAAGGAAACTCAAAAGGGCTCAGTGACCTGGCTTTGCTGGCAGCTTGGAGGAAACTTCTCACACCCCTGTGAGCACAGATAGCTTGAAGAAGTCTTGCCCAACACTATACCTGCCTTTATAATAAACACATATCATGTGTTGAGCATCACTCTTGACTGGATCTGAGTCATTCACTGACATATCACATTCAACAATGTATACTAATCAGTGTCCTATCTCCACAGGGGTCCTAAAGAAAACAAAGTATTGAAAAAACATGACAACAATTTTATGATTCCTCTTGTTTACCCCTTGCACCCTTGCTTCTCTGTACTCCACTCTATTGTAAGAACATTCATATATTTTCTTAGATTCCCCATAGAGGCAACTTATCAGAAAAGATAGAGGGCCAAGCTTAGAGTCAGCAAGATCTGAGTTCAGGTCCTACTTCTAACACATACTACTAGGTATATGAGAAGTCAGTTTATCTCTTGAGACTCATGTATAAATTTCTACATAAATAAATCAGAGATAAGTTGCAAATATATATTGACCAAAGAAGCTTACTTATGACAGGTATCTAAGTGTATGAAATAATAGATCCAGATTTTTTTAAATGCACATTTAACCTAGGTTCCACGCAAGTCTGAGGGTCGGGTTTTTTTTGTTGTTTTTTCATTGTTTTGTTTTATTTTTTTGCTGCTGTATGTATGCAGGGTGAAATATAACTCCAAATTGATGGAAAAAATATTGAATGTGACGCTATGGACTTCCATAAGGAACTTACTAGGGTTGGTTCAAGATAAATTTGAGACAGACACATGCACAGAAAGACCTGGACATGTCAGAAATTCTTGGGAAATCAGACCCTTGATTTCTCTGGATTTGCTTGAAATTCTAGAGATTGTTGAAAATGGACACCCCAGGTAAGATTGTGCCTTCATTGTTTGAACTAGAATAACATTACTTATTCCTCTCCCCTTCCCCTAAGATGAAGGAAAATATAATCCACTTATGTTTTTATGAGGCATATTCTAATCTGTAAGGCTTCTCAGACTTCTGTTTGCTGTTTTGCTTAAAGTTAGTTACTTGTCATTCTCTATTTGTGATGGTCTTTGTGTAACCAGATTTAAGCTGGTAAATACGAGCTAAGAGCTACCTCCTCTATAAAAGTACAACTTTTGTTCTGAATATTTCTTCCAATATTTGAATCAGGGTAAATAGATAAAGTTCCAGTCCAATACACCTCTCAGATACTATAAGAAAAAGTGCCTAGCCTTGAGTGTGCTACCTGGGGACTACCTGGCCTGGTCTCTCCATTCTGCCTTCCTCTCCCCCAACCCTCCTACCTCTAGGTAACCTACTGATGAAGTAGGCATAATAGCCCTTAGTGTTTCTCTCCCCACTGGTGGGGCCAGAACTCAGATAATATCTCTCTATGCTTCCAATGAACCACATCTATATAATTAAACAAGCCATAGGGTCACAAATTTTACATGTGGGCAAGTTACATGGATTTCATGTAACCTTTTCCAATATGCATTACTACCTGTTGGATCCAAATGGGGAAATTATACCTATTGCTGAACTGAGTTCTCCAATAAGAAAGCCTGTTGTATAGCCAGGGCAATTCAGCTGAATTGGGAATATATGGAATATGACAAATGGAGATCAAGGTGTGGTCCTTGACTCTCAGTACTTTTGTTGTTGCTTTCCTGAAGACCAGAACCTTTGTGATTCAGAGCTGGACGCAACTTTAAAATTCATCCGACCCAAACATTGCATGTTTACAGGTGAGGAAATTGAGGCCTATATAATGTTAAGTGACTTGTGTGAAGTCACATGTGGTAGTGCTAGGTATGAAAGTAAGTCTCCAAACCCGGCAAACTTTTCAGCGAATTAAAATGCAATGCCTATTTTTTTCTTTGCCTTTCCTTCTCTCCCCTAACATGCAAACACCTCTACAGATCTAAACATACAAGAAGGCGGTGATATAGTGAGGCTCCTGGGTACTCAGACCTGTGAGAGTAGTTCTTAGAATGTTAAAAGGAGTTAATTAATCAGGCCTAGAGTACCTCTTTTGCCCATCTCACACTCATTTCAGAGTGTTTTAAAATGTTAAAATGAATGAATGGAGAAAATAAACACAATAAATAAGTCACATTTGAAGTGACAGGACAAGAACATGTAGGTAGAGCTAGGGAAATAAACAAATCAAAAATAATAGCATTCACCCTGAGTGCATATTGATACCAACATAAATTATAATCTCTATTATGTCCATGAAGTGTTAATTAAAATTCTGCCCTACACAGCATTACATATAGCATGTGTGTAAATGTTAGTGCTAACACATTTTACTGCATCTAATTTATCACCTTCAAAATCAACTGTGTATTTGTTATACTTTATACAAGTAAAGAAACACAAGAGGCAGATTAGGGTTTCCTAGTAAATCACCTTGGCTCATATGAGGCTTAAAAAAAAGAAAAAACAAAAGAAAACTTTTCTGCATAAACAATTATAGCATTTAGAGCTCCAAGAGATGTTAGAGATCAAAGTCAAACCCTATTTTACACAAAAGGAAACTGAGGCCCTTGAAAGTGATTTGTTCATCATAGACAGTGTTTGTGACCTATCTTTATTGGCTTTCTATAGTGTATACCTTGCCACTTACTGATGCGGAATCAGTTTAATCATCTTGTGATCTTCATGTAATAACCCTTTGACCTACACTGACTTTGTTTCTGGCACATTCTTTAAGACAGTGTTTGCATTACCCTTATTTCATTGTACCTCTTTATAGAAAAATTGGGAACTTTGAATAAAAATCCGTGGATTTTGATACTTTACTGTTAATAGCTACACTCTGACAATGTAAGAGATTTAAGTAATTCAAAAAGCTAGATGGAAACTTTTCTGTCTTTTATGGTTTTTTAAATAAACTTTTATAAGTACATCAACCACAATTTCAACTGAAAAATTAGTAATTAATATTTTAGAATGAAAATTTATTTGCAAAATATTAAAGATATGAATTCAAGAATGCAAATAATATCAGTTCTCAGTACAGCAAAACAAAATCCCACAGTAGAAAATCTGGTTGCACTAATCTTGGTGAGATTCATCCTTAGAGTATTTTAAGTTGAAACTGGAAGGACAAAAATTTTGCAAAATGGCAAACTATTTGTCAATGTTTCTATAGTGATTTAGGTTGATTTTCGTAACAATGGAGTTTGGGATCTCCACATTTCAGTACCAAAATGTTTTAGGAGGTAGTATACATGTCACCTAAGAACATTAAATCAGGAAGAGTCATTAGACCAGAAATACATGAAGAAGAAATCAGTGATGGAGTGACTCAATAAAAATTTAAAACCTAATAGGAATTTTAAAGTTATTTTAAAAAATGGGGAGAAATCATGAACTAGGGAGAAAAAAAATAAGGCATTGTAAAATTCCACTAATGATGCAGACCACAACTCATCCATGGCTACTAATCCTATATGAATCTAAATCATGTTTTCACCTATCTTCACTTGCAAAGGCCTCTCCTTCAGGTATTATAAAACTGGGAGAATATCAGTGAAGCAGATAGGCTAAATCACTGGATTTTTCCTTGGTATTGCCATATGGTCAGTCTATCTTCCTTTTCCATCATACATTTCTTTAATGACAACCTTTATAGTACCTGTCCTACATAATTCTTTAAAAAAAAAGATACATTATAACCTGCTTACTCTGCTCAACGTACATTCTTCAGAGACTTTAATTTTCTATGACTCACAGATATAAATACGATGGGGAGGATTTTAGTGTTTAAAAAATTAGCCTTCTTTCCCCTTCCCCCATTCTTGTTCTTTAGGGGAAGCTTGGCATAATTAAAGGAATTTTGCAATTTCCCAATGGCTATCCAGCTTACTCTTTTTTTAATTTTCAGGTCCTACTCATTGTCATTTGCAGGGTCTATTCAAGATAGATAGAAAGAAAGAAAGAAAGAAAGAAAGAAAGAAAGAAAGAAAGAAAGAAATGGGCTTGATAATCAGTCAAGATGATATGAAGTTTATATATATATATTGTATATTAGACTAAACTTTTACAGTAATTATGGAAAACAGCAGGATTTTCAGGACTTGGTGCAAAAATCACAATGCCACAAATATATAGGAGACTTGGAGGAATTTGCCATTAATACAGAATCCCTTTTTGGTTGGAAATCTTCATGGGACCTCCTTCATGATAATGGCACCAAATCTGACAAACATATATTCCTTTTACTTATGTTTAATTTGATAATTAATAATCATATCATAGTCAAACAGGACTACGCTTTTGTTTGATCTTTCAAAAAATCTGGTATAATTTTAAATAGAAATTTGAGTCACTGTGTTGGAGGAAAGCTTTAAAGGCAGAATTTTGTTCCACTAAATTAAGCATTGTGAAATCTTATTATCTATACTTTCAGTCATATATGTGATGATAATATTTAAT
>CM053591.1:113523043-113540117 GCA_028646515.1 Pseudochirops corinnae | reverse complement strand
TGTGTATGCATGTATAGGCTAAACATTTGTTATCTTTTCCTGCATCAGACACTATGAAAATTGATCCCCCTGTGTAGACTTGGGTGTATTCCTGTTGATCTTCCTATTTTGTTTTCTATAGTACCATTTCTGCTTGCCCTATAAATATACCTGGGACTGAGAACTCAAATGTGATCATTCCACTGCCATTAGTTATGAAAATATATTACAAATGTCTACAGATCATTTCCATTCCCAATTATTTCTTTTTGTTTTTCAAATTTCCTCCTTAAATAACTTTAGGATGATTTCTTAAAAACTGGATCTCTATATATGCTTTCTTGAACTTTTTTCTTCTACTTCCACTTCTCACTTTTTTGGGAGAAAATATTGCTAACAATATTCCATCATCATCCTTTGTAAGATTTTACAAACACGTTTTTGCTCTCAATTAGTATTGCCTTTGTGTATATCTGGGGAGGGGCACTTTTAAGGCTCTTTTCGTATCATTAGGGACACACTAGCTCTCATTTACATAGTGTCTAACATATGCTAGGCACTTTACAAATATTATCTCATTCAATCCTTACAAAAGCTCTTTGTGGCAGGTGCTATTATTCTTCACATTTTACAGTTGAGGAAACTAAGGCAAATTGTGGTTAAGCAGATTGTCCAAGGTCACAAAACTAGCAATAGTAAAGCAGATTTGAAATAAGGTCTTCCTGACTCCAGATCCAGCTCTCTGTGCCTCATAGTTGCCACACAATTTGTTAGCATGTGTTAAATAACATTAAAAAAAATACTTACCAGTATATGTCCTCTTCCAGTCACACCCCATGATATAATATCAACATCTTATTTTAATGGGTCAGAATATGACATACCTTTTCCACAATTTTATTTTTTTCTAATTTTGTATTAATTTTTATCTTCAATCTAACAAGTTTCTGATTGAGAGCATATATTGCTGATGTCATAAATTACTACCTCATTAGTAGCAAGTCACTTCTAGTTGATAAACAATTAATCAATTTCTTTATTAATTTATATGTGCTAACCATAAAGCCTCTTTCAATCATTTTTCCTGAACCATCTATATCAATATATTTTTCATTTTCCTCACCTTTGCATTAAATTTATAAACTATCAATGTATACGTTAATATAAATTGGAAATGTCTTTGAGTTCCTCATAGAATTTGTCCGTGTTTTCATTTGCCACAATAAATGTTGAAACAAACTGCAATTATTTTCATAACATTCTTTTTGCAAATATTTCTCATGAGCATTGTTATACCACATAACCACATGTCTCAGACATGATATTTCCTCTTCCCAAAGCTTGTGTTGCACTGGCAGAGGCTTAGAGATCCCAGCATCACTTTTACATTATTATAAAGCTCGTGCATAATATGGTGAATGACACAGAAATAGTTTAATCTACCCCATTGTTATCTGGTTCCTAATCTTTTTAATTCTTTGTTTATGTTTAGATATTCAAATAGAATTTATAAGATCAGAATGACCTTGAGAAAGTCATGGAATCTCTCTGGATCTCTGATTTCACTTCAGTAAAATAATGGGTTTGGATTATCTATCTTCAAGGTTACTTACAGCCTTCAAGGTTAGCATGGATCATGTTGTAGGAACAGAACCAAATGAAACTCTAGAAATAAATAATTAAGCAAAAATAAAATAACTAGATAAATAAATGAATATATGAATATGAATAATAAATAAGAAGATCAATGCATGACTAATAAAGAAATAAAATAAAATAAATGAATAAATAGAAAAATAGATAAATAATTTTGGGAGAGCTAGAGGAGAATGTCTATACTGTATTTCTCAACCCTTGTCAGAATTTTATGTGGACCAGGTATCAAAGGCTGACCAAGTAAATCCCTTCAATTATTTGAATATTCCATCACTAAGTTCAAAATAGTTCAAGGGTCAACGTAAATTTGTCCACACCTCAAATATACTAGATAACTTAAAGACAAATTTTCCAATATCTAGGAACAAGTATAGTACAACAAAAGGATCACTGTGAACAAACTGTCTATTATGACGTATTGTAAACTACTGGTTTTTTCCTCTTCACCATTCATTCTTTTATTGTTTTGTATCAAAAAAGGAGATTGTTATTTTGTTATACTTGTTATTACTTACAAGACAGATTGTTATTACTTGGCTAATTACATTATTTTAAAAGTTTTTATTACATTTTCAGTTTTCTCAGTTTACACACACACACACACACACACACACACACACACACACACTTACAATCATTTAATGGATAAACGGTTCAATTTTTATTTCCAGTTTCCTTTACAAATTTATAAGTCCTTGCCATATAAATTATTAAAGCATGGTGTTAGTAATTTATTGTGATATTTCAATTTTAAAATAGCAATGGAAATGCTAAAGCAACTTGTAAATAAAATAGTAGAACAATGGGTCCCTTTTCCATTTGAAAAGTGGTATAAATTAATTTTTTCCTCCAGTATAACGATTCAGTATGTATTATGATTATGATCCTTAATAACACTACAAACTACAGAAGCATTTGCCACTGCTTGTGTATATAGGTCAGTTCACTGATATAGATAGGATGGAGCCCAATTTTTCTGACATTATGACAGTTAGCAAAAAATATCTTTTGTAGCAAATTTGAAGATGCTTCTGTTTCTGCACAACAGGTGCGAATGAGCAGTCTACCTTTTCTGAAAGAGCAAAACAGATGGTCACATACCAAGAAAATTGATTGCAACAGAAGAAAAAACCTCTGCTAAAAGCAGAAAACTCTGCACAACCTTGTTTTAGTTTAAGAATATTTGTAGTTCTTGAAGAATTTGGACAGTAGCTAACAGTGCTCTTTTAAGACCTCTTTGTATCACTTCTTTGTCTATCACTTAAGGGCATGTAAAGCCAAGGCTGAATAAGCAATCATAGACTCATGGATCTCTTAGACAAAATCTATTTTTGTCTCTTTGGTTTTTAAAATAAGTAAACTGATAGCCAAAGAACTTCAGTGATTTACCTGAAGTCATAGGACAAATTAATGGTAGAGCTTACTGTCAGAGTGGCTAATATGAAACAAAAGGAAAGTGTTAGTGGGGATGTGGGAAAAACTGGGACACTGATGCACTGCTGGTAGAATTGCACACATTAGATTTGCACTTAGTGGAGTTATATGGATCCAACCATTCTGGAGAGCAATTTGAAACTATGCTCAAACGGTTCTAAAACTGTGCATACCCTTTGATACAGCAATATGTCTGCTAGGTCTAGATCCCAAAGACATCCCGAAAAGTGAAAAAGGCCTATTTCTATAAAACTATTTATTGCAACTCTTTTTGTGGTGGTAGATAATTGCAAGTCAAGGGGATGCCCATCAATTAGGGAATGGCTGGACAAGCTGTGGTATGTAACGGTAATGAAATATTATTGTGCAATAAGAAATGATGAGCAGGTGGATTTCAGAAAAACCTGGAAAGACTTATGTGAATTGATGTTTAGTGAAGTGAACAGAACCAGGAGAACATTGTCCATAGTAACAGCAATATTGTTTTGATGGAGAACTATAAATGACTTAGCTATTCTCAGCAAAACAATGATTCAAGACAATCCCAAAGGAATAATGATGAAGCATACTATTCACCACCAGAGAAAGAACTGATATTGATTGAATACAGACTGAAGCATGCTATTTTTCACTTTTGTTTTCTTTTTCTTTTGTCCTAGTCTTATACAAAATGACTAATGTGGAAATGTTTTACATAATTGCACATGTATAACCTATACCTTATTGCTTACCATCTTGGTCAGATGGGGGGAGGGGAAGAGGAGAGAAAGGAAAGGATAGAATTAGAACTAAAAACTTTAAATAAAAATATCAGTTAAAAAAAGAACATTCAGTCAGCTATGAGCTAGACTATGCTATTTTCTACATGTCCACTATTTTCTGCTGGGAACAGCAATGAATTTAGTTCACATAGTGAATTTTCAAGTTCTCAAGGGAAGATTTTCTCCTTTATAATAGAGGGAGAGAAGGCAGTATGGTGTAATGGATAGTGACTTAGCCTTAAATATAGGAAGAAATGGCTTTAAGTCCCACCTCCAACACATATTGGTTGTATGAGTCTGGAAAATTCACTTAACCTTTCTAGTCAATTATCTAAGATTATAAGAAACAGAAAAGATGCTAATCTGTAGTGATAGAGAGAGTGCCCTCACCTAGGAGTTCCCCATACCTATGAAATCACAGTTTTATTTCTTATTTATATTAGAGAAAGAACTGGGTAGATTTGCTTCTTTTATTTGATTTCAAGTTGTAAAATGGCAAAGAAAACTGCATATGATTTACTTACCTTTACAAATGAGGAAACTGAGTCCTAGAGAGCTAAAATTATAACCAAGGTCACAGCACAAGTTCATTGTAGAAGTGACATTACAACCCTAGTCTCCTGACTTCCAGTTCCAAATTCTTCCTGTTGCACATTAGAGTAGCTAGGTTCAAATTTTGCCTTTGAGGCTTGCTAGTTTTGAATCCTGGAACAAGTCTCATAACCTCCCTGGGCCTCAGTTTTATCATCTATAAAATAAGGAAGTCAGACCTTAAGGCTTCTAAGGTACCTTCACACTGTAATTATATGATTTATGATCCTCTCAATGATTGCATGATTAAAAATGTGAAGAAATGGACTTTTCCCACATTGTGCTGAAGCTTCTATCAAATGAGATCACAGATAATTGAAACATTTTGTATTTAGCAGCTATTTTTGTTCTGAAATTTTATGGAAAAGTATATAAATCCATAACATATTTAAAGAGGAAAAGCAAAGGGACCAAGATATATCTCAAAGGTGAAAATAGCACATAATTGCTTCTTAATATAAAACCCACAAAATACGTAAATATATTTCTAAATTACATGTTGTTGTTATTGTTTTTGCATTGTACAATAGTATATGCCATAAGTAAAGTTTATTGAAGTACCAAATCTGTTATATTTTCATTAATCATTTACAACCATCTGCTTGAACCTGATGCCTTCTCCTATTTAGACTAGCTAAGAAATAAGAAGAGTTTGGGGAGGTGTTTGTTTTTATTTGGAAAGATCATTTGGCAATGGAATGAGTTACCTCATTATATTGCTCTTTCTTTCAAACGCTCCAAGAAAAAAAGTGACTACTATTATTTATAGAATCACGGCAATGTAGAGGTTGAAAATACTTTAGAGGTTATCATGTTTAACTCTTGTCTAATGTATAAATTCTCCAACCCTGACAGATTAAAAAAAAAAAAAAACAACCTCAGCCTGATGACTTTTCATTAAAATGGCTAAGTCACAGGGATATAAAAACTCAAGAATATTGGGACTATTTATTCAAAGATGATTGAATGTGCTGTTATTGACGTGTCCTTTTTATTAAATGGCATAACATCTGGCACTTAGTAGGAATTATATAAATGCATAGGAGGAGGAGGAAGAAGAAAAGTAAGAGCAGAGTGAGATGAGTCATAGTAGAAATTGAAGTAGTATTAGAAGTCATAGTAGTTCAAATGAATCCATTTCTTTATTCAATGAACATTTATTAAGTGCCTACATTGTGCCAGGCTATGGAGATACAAAGATAAGAAGGAAATCATTCTTGCCTTCAAAAAGCCTACATTCTTATAATATATTTTCATGCTGGTGGGATCAAGGTAATCATAAAACACCTATTATGCTCAAGATGAAATGTGAACCCATAATTTATCTCTTGATTTACTAAAAATAAAATTTGTTATATTATTTCAACTCTTCCCCTGTTTTCCATCATCAGACTACTGCAAGGCTCATGTACATTTAGAACATTCTTTTTACTGGGTACAACAGGATTCATATGACCTGTGAAGGATTGCAAGTAAAATGAAGTATACATCATTTAAACTGCATTTTCCAGAACACTTTGCCTCTCTTATGTTGCCAGCATAATGGATGCAGTAGTATGTAGATGCCTGGAGACTTTTCTCTTGTGGCCAGTCCTGTATTTATCATCTATATTGTCACTGGATACACAAGGTCCATGAACTTTGTAAGAGGATTTCTGCCTAGAGAGCTATATTTTATTTTTCTGCTAAGATGATCAGTTTAAGAATGACAAAATGGTTTCACTATGAGTTCAACAGTAGTTTCTAAAATGAGACTATGTTATTCCCTATCTTAATGGACCTGATGTTATAGTTTTTTCTAGGTGGTTATTCTAGCTGTATAGAGATGAAAGCCCCAAAGACTTCTTTGGTCAATTTTTACTTTGGGTACTTTTAAATGAATAGACTGGGCCAAGCAAAGGGCATGTTTGCTGTCTGCATTAGCTAAAAGGATGCATGAAGAAGCTAGTGTCAAGCTATGAACATATTTATACAGTACAGTGGAGCAATGTCATTGCCTTTGCTTTCAGAGACTTTGTCAATTAAGTTAATTATAAAGGTCACTGTGATGTGTCCTGAAATCACAATGAAGCATATTGCAAATTGGACTGTCAATCTTTGCTTTATCATTCTGGATGCATTTCCATGAAGGATAATATTTTAAAGTACCCGCCTGCTATGTGGTCATGTTAGAAACCCCACCTAGGGGTTAAACCACAGTGATCTTGGTCTGACCCAATGAACTGGACTCTAGCACAGTCTTAATAGCTAATATGGATCAATGTAAAGACCAACCAATCAGTTGTGCTGTAAACAATCAACTGTTAATATAGAGCAACATAAGATATGGAATTGACCCAGTCCTGTCTGATTTAGTGGCAATGCATTAGCACACACAGTCTAAAGTGAAAGATGACACAAACAGCCAACATTCAGTCATGGCATTATTTCCAATGCATAGAGGGAAATTAAAGGGACTTAAAATAGATTGGGGTCTGTTTGCTATTTGTGTTATCTTCTCTGTTGTCTATTTGTTTGAGTAAAAATTATGTATGCGAAGAGGGAGGAAATAGAAAGGCCACTGAGAGGAGTGAGAGAACCAAGGAGAGGGTTTCTGATAGATGGAAGTTTTAATAAAGGAACGACTGGCAGGGCCACATTGTAGGAACTTTTATTTCATTCTTCTCTTTTCCATAAAATCCTCTATTAAAATATTTAATTTTCATTTATTTATTTAATTCTTTTCAGTGATCAACAATTCACTTCAACAAGACTTGTATGTCATTGTGCTAGGCTCTGGCAAAATAAAAATAAAAATTAAAAAGAACCTGTCTTCCAGGAATCTATATTACTTTGCGGTCAACACCATGTGCATAGATAAATAATTATAAAATATATACCAAGTAAATGAAAAATAATTTGGGGATGGAGAATCACTAACAATGAAATTGGGATGAGGTGGTAATCAGGCAAGGCATCTTTTAACTGGTATTACTTAAGCTAAGCCTTGAATTAATCTAGGAAATTCTAGAGCCAGAGGTTAGGTGAGAATACACACCAGGAATGGAAGATAGCTGATGAAAAAGCATGTTGTCTTTGATGGAAATTTGGTAAGCCATTTTGGTTGGACTAGAAAATAGGTGAGAGGGTAAAATGTAAAATATCTATATGGGATGATATTTCATAAAAAATAGATAAATATGTCATAAAAATAGACAAATGAATTCATGCACACATATATACACACATATATAATATATAGACATTTCTATGTATATATGCATAATCATATTTTTATGTCTATATAAATTTCTATCTCGATCTTTATTTCTATCTCTACATAAATGCCCTGATGTTTAATAACTAGGTACTGCATGGATATGAAGGAATGTTTATTTGCATTTTTTTCCACTAGGATAGAACATCATAAACTCAAATTAAGCTGTATCATCATAGCCAATAAGGCAGGTAATAGTGCTGTAACCCAGCAGACTTCTAAAAGTATTCAGTATGTATGTGTATGTTTCTGTACATATGTGTGTGTATGTGTACACATATGCATATGTGTATATATTTGCTTTATGAGTACATGAGCTATATATGAGGTACTGAAAGTTATAAGGAAATGAAGGCATCAAGATTAAAGAAACATGAATTGAGAAATATCCAAATAGTTGGACATAAACTATTTTTTTGAAATACATTGCCATGAATTAAACCCTTATGGCTCTAAAATCAGGGAAAACTGAGACCTAATTGAGAATTCATTCATAGCTGCTTGAAAGAGAGGCCAAGACTCAGAGACAAAATCACTTTGAAACAGTTTTAATATTAGTTCATCTACTAATCTCCTTGATTAATTAGTTTTTTTTTTCATTTTAATCTGACCACTAGATTTTTTGCTGAAAGAGGAGCCCCCAAATGATCCCATGCAGCTGAGTAAAGGGCCTTCTTAGCATGCCAATGCTAAGCATTTTTTCCTATAGTAGCACTTTCAGTTAAGATTAAAAAAAAAAAATGTGAATTCATGAGCACTGCTCATGAACTACCCATTCAGGCTGAGTGGTCATATGTATAACCGTCCTTGACCTGTGATTCTGAAGGAAATCCATTAGGGTCATAATCACTACTATGTCCTGAACTTGGAAAATCTATTCCATAAAACTCTTGTTCCTGATTTATCTTTAGAAGTTATGGGCCAGCATATATAATTTTCACATTTTTTCTTATCCTAAAACAACCATTCTAATTCTGGAAGTTTGAAACTGTCAATGAGTACCAGAACTCCCAACCACCAGCAAAGCAGAGGGACTGCTCTGTTGTGTACTGATCTGTCTTTTCAAAGTTTTAGAGAGGACAAGAAAGTGACCAATATAAATTCACACATCCACTTTATAGATCAGAGAGAGGGACAGATCCTAGTATAATCATCCATATTCCACCCCAGTTCATCAACCATTTTGAATTCCCTGTTTCCAGCTGAGCACTGGAGGCATGCTTGAACTCCAAGGGGAAGTATTCCTCAGATGATTTCAAATAAAACAATACTAAACTAATCAATGAGGGAAATGCTGGGGGTATTATTTACCTAGTTGTTTTTTTAAGGTTATAATAAATTATTTCATATTATGCTTATGGAGAAATTGATGAAATATAAATTAGGTCATAATAAAATCAACTGAGTTTAAAACTTGTTAGATGGCCAAAGATTCATTGCCAGTGGTTCCACGCCGATGTGATAGGAGGAATTCTATACTTCAGGGACATAGATTTGACTCTGTGATTTTATCATCAGATGCTGTCTGGAGTACCCTGATCATTTCTGGGCACTACAGTTTAGGTAAGTCATCAATTACCTGAAAATAGTAACAATGAAGATGAAAGTCTTTGCATTCATGACATATGAGGATTGGTTAATAGAAATGTGCTCACAGAATCTAGAGAAGACTCAAGAAGTGAAGGGGGGGAATGATTGAATATGAGGGCTGTCTTCCATTATTTGAAAAGCTGTCATGTGAATTTGGCCACTTATTAAACTTATTAGATTTGGTGCAACAGGGCAGAACAAAGAGCAATGAGGAGAAGCTGAAAAGATGCTAAGTTAGGCTTGATGTCAAGAAAACCTTCTTAACAATTTTTGTTGTTATTCATTTGTTTCAGTCATGTCTCACTCTTCATAACCCCATTTGGAGATTTCTTGGTAAAGATACTGGAACATTTTGCCATTTCCTTCTCCAGATCATTTTATAAATGAGGAAAATGAGGCAAACAGTGTTAACTGACTTGCCTAGGGTCACACAGCTGAGGCCAGATTTGAATTTAGGAAGATGAATATTCCTGACTCCAGGCTGGGGGGCTCTATCCACCATGCTACCTAGCTTTGAGGTCTTCAAACAAATCATGTCTCAGGATGTTATACTAGGGATGTATTAGTTGAACTAGATGACCACTGAAGTCTCTTTAAACTCAGATTCTGTTCCTTCAGGTTATAGTTTTGACACTTATTAAGTATGCAATCCCGGACAAGAATAATCATTAATGGGTCAGTATCATTACTGAGCTAGATCTCCACTGGAATGCTCCAGGATTCTGCGCTTGGACCTTTTGTGTATTGTTATTATTTAGGTCAAGGCATAAACAGAATGATCCACAAATTTGCAAAAGACCCATATCTTGAAGGAATAAATAGCAGTCAGGGTCCAAAAAGATTACAAAGATTAGAACATTGTCTTGAATTTTTAAAATATGTAATATAATAGAAATAATTGCAAAAATCTCTCTTTGGGGTTTAAAATATCAACTTCTCCCAGTAGCAATCAGATAGGAAAGGCACTAGTAAGGAAGCAGTGCATAGATGTGTGACAGCCAAAAAGAAAACAGAACAAAACAAAAGCCTATTTTATCTTTAGCTGCTTTAAGAGAAGCTAGTGTCTAGATTAACAAAGGAAGAAATATTCCTACTGTTTAAACCAAATATTGTGATCAGTTCTACATTTTAGCAAGGGCATTGCTAAACTTATTTATAGAACAACAGCCGGGACAATTAGATTGAAGTTCCTGCCCAATAAGATTGGCTGGGAAAGACCTGGACATGTTTAAGCCAGAGAAGGGTAAGGTGAATATCAGAGCTACCTCTCAGGAACTGAAATGTTTGTTTTCCTTCATTCTTGAAGAGGACCAAAATGATATCACTATGCTAGAGTCAAGTTTCAATGTGTCCAACTGTGGCTGATGAGACCAATATGAGCTCAGAATGCTCTACCACAGGTTGGGTACAAATAGTCTTTGTGAACATTTGAGGTCAATTCTCTAAATTTGTACATCCTGCATTTCCTTTGAGCTGTTTCAATTCTGCTTTGCTCAGAGAGTACAGCACCTGCACTGAGGTGGGCACACCATGCTGAGTGGTCCTGTGACAATGTCTCCCATGTCACACATTCAATTCCAATGTCCTTAAGAGAGACTTTAAGAGTGAGTGTCCTTGTATTGCTTCTTCCAACCACCATATCAACACTTGACCTCTGTGAGTTCTCCATAAAATAATCTTTTTGGCAAGCATATATTTTGCATTCAAACAATGTGGTCAGCACATGAAAGCTGCTCTCTCTGAAACAGTTTGAATGCTTGGTAGTTTAGTTTGAGAAAGGAACTCAATGTTTGGTATCTTATCTTGCCAGGTAATCTTCAGATTCAAATGGAAGCAATTCAGTTTTCCGGCACGGCTCTGGTATTCTGTCTAGGTTGCATAGGCTTTGAGGTCAATATGGCCAACACCACAGCTCTGTAGACATTCATTTTGATAGTCAGTATAATACCTCTTCTCTTCCATACTTTCCTTCAAAACCGCTTGCAACGCGTGTATCAACCTCATCATCAATGTGGACATCCCTGGTAGTACATTACCAAGGTAAGTGAACTTATCCACAGCATTCAAAACTTCTTCATTTGCTGAAACCAATGGTTCCATGTATGGATGGTGTGGTGATGAGTGATGGAACATTTATGCTTTCTTGATGTTAATTGTTAGGCCAAAATTAGCACATGCAGGAGAGAATTGATCTATACTTTGTTGCATCTCACCTTCAAAGGCTGCTCTGAATGCACAATCATCTACAAACAGAAAATCATGCATCAAGATTCCCTCCATGTTGGTCTTGGTTTGTAGCCTTAAATAGCATCAAATGGAAGGACTGAATAGTCTCATTCTGTTTGGTCCCAAAGGAGGAACAGAAAGTATATGTTGAAAAGAGAAAAATTTGGCCTTGATATGGGAATAACTTCTTAACTATAAAACATATCACAAAATGGAGTGGGTTGTCTTAAGACGCAGTAAATTTCCCATCACCAAAGGTCTTCAGAAGTCTTGATAATCATTGTTTTTAGGTGTGTTTTAGAAGATATTCTTACTCAGCTACTGGTTGAACTAGTTGGAATCTAAGGTACCTTCCCAGTCTGAGATCACTTCCAACCTTTTTCAGTCTTTGTTTCATTAAATGAAAAATTAAAATAAAAAAAGCAAAGTAAAGTTCTTTTCTGCCTATCTGAACACCTGACTAATTTTGAGGAAAGGATTTTGTAGGTCTTGTAGTTAATATATAAAATGTGGCAATTTTATTTTTATAATTAGTGAATACTTCAAGGATCAGTGGTTCTATTGATATTGCTAATTCATTCATTGGTCCAAATCACAATTCATCTACACACTGGTAGGCAAAGCACTCTTCTTCATGAATTTCTCTTACTTGAAAAAATAAATATATCACAAACTATTGACCGAACTTCTGGTGATGAGAAGATGATAGTGATGGTGATGGTAATGATGATGATGATGAAGAAAAGGAAGAAACTGTTGATGGCCACAGTGATTATAGAACTGGGCTTCTTATTAAAAATAAAACCAAAAATGCAACAAAATGGACTCTACATTGTGTTTAAAAACATATTTCCTACTGGATATTATATAATATTTATTTCCTTTATTTTTACTATCTGTATGTCCACTAAAGGTAATTCCATACGTGTTTTGCATTATTTACAAAGATGAATTAAATCCCTGGTTTGTGATTGAGTTCAAGGAAATTGTTTCTACTAAAATACTTCCATTTTTAAAGCATTGAGAACCAAAGCACATACACACAAGTGACCTAAAGCCTAAGGTGAATAGGTATAGGCTGTGATGAATATGCATGCATAATAAAAGAAATGAAAGATGAAGGTACTCTTATCATGTGGATATCAGAGGCAGGTAGGTGGTTCCGTGGAGAGAGCACTGACCCTGGAGTCAGGAAGATCTGAGTTCAAATCCAGTCCAAAACACAGTCTCAGCTGTGATACCTTGGGTAAGTCACTTAATCCAGCAGAGAAAAAAAATGACGAATAACTCCAATATCTTTGCTAAGAAAATCTCACTGACAGTATGGTGTACTATAGTTTACAGGGTCATGAAAAGTCAGATACTACTGATCAATTGGACAACAATAATTATGTGGATTATCCCATTTTCTAGATCACCTTCTTTACAAGCAAAATTATACCTAAAGTCTTCCTGCATCCAGAACATTAAGATAATAATGGTTCCTGACTTAATTACATATCACATTGCTATATTTTCCAGCGTCATTTTGGATTTGTTCAGGAGACACAAAACAATTATTGGAAACTTAGATAAGCAATTGGATTCACCTCCAATTCCCACCCCCATCTGTCTTCTAATCTGAATAACTTTTTTGACTGTTTTAGTATAAGGCAGATGAAGCCCACCCTCTCACATCTACCTTGGATTTTGTCTATGTTTGTGTTTGTGTGTGTGTGTGTGATTAGAAGATGTGTTTCAATTTTCTTTTCCCCAAACTTTGACCAAAACTTGAGAATACTCCAAGGAGTTATTAACAAAGAAATCCTCAGTCAGAAGGAACATTCCTAAAGGAAAATTCATTGCCTAATGTGGGATGTCACCGGATGGTAGGGACATGGAAGTCCCTAAAAATTGAAATCAAAGATTTTCTCTCATTACTAGTATGTATTTTAACAATCATGATAGAAAAAGTAATAATAAAATAATGTAACACAAAAAATATTTGTTAAATATTTATTACCTACCAATATTATGCTAAGTGCTAGGTATACAAAAAAAGGAAAAATAAAAAGGAAAAATAGTACCTGCCTTTAAGGAGCTTACAGCCTAAGAGAGGAAGACAATCCTTCCAAAAGAAGCTGAAAAGAGGAACAACATCAGAAGGCATTTTGCTCAGGGCCTTAACATGGTGGAATAGAAACCAAGGTGGTATGAAATGATAGCTTGATGTGTTACAGGTGTGAACACAACTCAAGATTTAGTCTCTCTGTCCACTATGCTATAACTGCCTCTCATCCCACACATCTTGGAATGTTAAATAACTAATTAGTTAACAACTAATATTTATTAAGCCTCTGGAGGTTTTCAGTTCTATTTATGAACATTATCTTTTATGGTCTCTTAAGATAAAAACAAAATACCAAAGGAAGCTTCATTTCCATTTAAAAGATTAGGGAACTGTGGGTAAGGAAAGTTAGGGGATTTGTTTGGGATCATACAACTGCTAAGTGTCTGAGAGAGAATTCAAGCCCAGATAGTTGTGATATTAGAACCAGCCCTCTATCCATTATGACATACTACATCTCAAGGTTGTGGGTGTGCTTGGTTAATTACTCTGTACTATGTGAAATTTAATCATACTGTGTAACTGTATCAGCAAGCAGAAGCTCAACAGCTTCCCAGAGTCTCGTCTGGCCAATTCACACAACTCTTCTCAAAGTGATCCCCAAAGCAAAACCTCACATCAGCAGTTTATATAGCCTTCTCCTAGATGGGAGACTGTCACAGCACTCTTGACCCACTGCCCAATCACAAAGTAATAAGGCCTGGGCATTCCTGTAGAACAAGCCTCCTGCCACAAGCTCCATGTGACCATATTCAGCCTATTAGGGGGCAGAGTATACTTTCAAATCAGGGAAGGTTCTCAGAGCCACTTAAGCCTATCAAGGGGCCCAGGGGCAGGGAAGATCTTCAGATTCCCATAACAGTAATGGACCATTTTCATATAAACAGTAGTGTTCTAATCCCCATTTAAAAATATCTGAATGCTGTATTTTAAAAGTATAATTAAGATATAGATATATTCTATACTATTTTATACCTTTGTTAGCCCTTGAAAGGTCATTATATTTCCACTTTTGGCAAGCACAGGAATTTGAGAGTAATATCCATGATGTGCATAGTAAGATGAAGGGTAAAGAATTTGCAATACAAGTTCTGACATGGTTTAGAAACTTATCCTCACCTGTCTTCTCTGACACAAGTTGCTTGCAATAGTGAAGGAATGATGAAGTCACCCATTACAACTAATTCATAATAAGAGGGTCAAATGATTCTTAAGAAGTCAGAATTGATCCTCTCTCATATTAATTGTGCCAGAAACAACTTGAATACAAGAAAATTAAGTAAATCATAATTACTAAATTGAAAAAGGGAGAGTAGAGAGTTATGGGTATCCCATCTGAAGCAAAATTGATTTCACAATTAAGTGTGATTTAATGTGAGTGAAGACACATTCAAACAGCAAACTTCAAAGGATTATACAAATTATTTAATTTTAGAGGAATTTTATTTCATTGAATATTGTCCACATAAAGTGGTAATTGAGGATAGAGAAGAGAATTACAAAGATTTCATAATTAACCCATACCAGGTTCATCCCATACCTGAACAAGAATCTTTTCTATAATTCATTGAGAAACAGAAGTCCTTCAGTGACAAGTTAAATTCATAAAGTACCTAGTTTGATGTTGGAATAATTACAGTTATTAGTGAACCTCTCTTTGTATTCATCTTAAATTTGGTTCAGTTTCCACTCATTGCTCTATGAATTACCCACAAATGCTAGCTTTCTACCCAATCACTAGTTTGGTCCTCCTTCTATCCCTACTAAGGTTGTTTTCTTTTTGTCTGAGTAAGGGACAGTTATTGGAAAGACCACGAGGCAAGGAACCCCATGACATGATCTTAACTTTGTCCCTAATTAGTTGTGCAACTTTATAGTATCTGCTATCCAGTAAAATACTTAAGAAATATTTGTTGATGATTAAGGGAGTCTCTTCTTTTATAGAGTTGCTTCCATTCCGGCGCCTGAAACATCCAGACTATATTTAATTAATGCAGTGGCATGCTTATTTTCACATGCAAGCTCTTAAATAAGCATTCAGAGGCTTTTGTGAGATCCTGAAGTCTCAGACACAGGCTAAGTAATCCCAGGGTTCAAATATGACTCTTTTATGTAGATCTGCTTTTTTTTTTTTTTTGTTAGAAAGCTTGACTGTGCAAAGTTGCATAGGTATGCCAATTTAGAATCTAGCTTGAGGCCGATGTGAAAATTTGCCCCAGAAGGTTCTTTGAGCTACAATATGCCTGTTGTGTAATACATGACAGATAATCTCTTTAGAATAGACTGAAGTGGGATTTGTAGCTTTGCAATTCTGCAGGGTAAAATAATGTAACAGCTGTTAAATAACGTGATTTTTAAATGGCATTTTTTTACAAGTAGTAGGGATTTTTAATTGATGTATTTAGCAGATATTAAACAGCTCTCTACACTCCTGTCCAGTGGGAAGTGGCTGTCATGTGCCCCATGCTGTTATCCCATATGGCAGCATAATGTCCACATTCAAAGTTCTTACCATTTGGATCTCATCAAAATCCCTGACTAATTTAGCCTTACAGTCCAGAGTGTTGTGAAGAAATGTGAGTAGAATACGCATTAAAAATACCATATCTCAGGAAAGTATTTATCTGTGTAGACTGTGACTAGACCAAGATGTCGTGGGCTATTTCAGAGCCCTCTCTTGTTATTAGACTGAGGGGCTTTGGTGAACATTTCTATCCAGTTGGTTAAAATTATCTGAAACATTTATTGTGCTTACATGCTAGATTTTAACACCCAAGGTGAGACAACTATAGAAAAAGGAAGCATGTTTATATTGTCCCTTTAGGTCTTTATCAACATTCTGTAATAAAGATACATGGATAAGAATAAAATGAAGAGAATGCGCATGCTGAAATAACACAATAATAGTAATGTAATGTGTTCCTCCCACCTTGGTCATTATATACCAATCAGCTGGGGAATTTCACACCAAAGACAAATAATTAAGGGAATCATATTAGAATATTTTGGTTTTGTTTATCTGTTTTTAAATTACTGATACCCTTTTAAAAAATATTATAGTCACTTTTTTAAATACATTACCCCAAACCTCAATAATTCCCTTCCTTGTCACAATGAAACTAGTTTTAAAAATGCAAATGCATCTGATAGTATATGTAGTATTCTATGCCACAGGCACCCACTTCCCAGTGAAGAGAAAGTAAATAGAGTTCATACTTTTTTCTTCTGGAGCCAAAATTGGTTGTTGGGTTTAACATGAGTATAAGAGAGTATTCATAAAAACAATTTTGAAAATGTGCAAGTTCAGCAACAAAAACTCAGAGCTTCAAACCCAAAACACTTGTGGACATTATACAAGGTTTGAAAAATTCCTTCCCCACAAAGCCTTGTTATTGGGTCATCAAGAAGCTTTACATCTTTAAAGGAACATATGCAAATTTTATTATCATAAAAGAATAGCAGGTACGGTCCAAA
>CM053591.1:113506009-113522543 GCA_028646515.1 Pseudochirops corinnae | reverse complement strand
ATTATTATTATTATTATTATTTACATTATTATTATTTACATTAAGATATACAGGCACTGGGATAGGGAGATCCATCTTACCCTTCCAGAAAGTCAGGAGGTGATGGGGGAGGATATAAGAGAGAGTAGATTGGTGGATGGGGCATACAGTGGGATCGCTGTTTAGGGGGGTGGGTAGGGGAAGACAGGGAGAAAATTTGTAACTCAAAATCTTGTGGAAATCAATGATGTAGATCAAAAAAAAAATTAAAAAATGTTTAAAAAAGAAAATAAATTCTTTTTTGCCGATAAATTCACAGATGTAGACTAAAACATATATGCAGTAATGTCTTGCAACAAATGATGCATACCATACCTACATTATTTGCATAGTGCCTTTTACAATGACATTTTGATGATTTGTCATGCTCTTAATTATATCATTGTTACTGAATACTGTTTGAATGCCTACCATGTGCAGAATGTTTTTAGTCTGGAAAATCAAGAGTTGGAAGTTTTACAATCTGAATCAGGATTTTTGAATAAGAATAAGATTATCAGTCTTTGAAAAGAAAATACAGCTATCATTTTGCTGCCTTGGGCTTATCTGTTTGCCATCTTCTGTGTTAACTAGTTGACCTTAGTGGCAAGAAATAGTTTTTTAAACAATTAAAAATTAGGGTGGCTAGATGGTGCAGTGAATAGAGCCCCGGCCCAGGAGTCAGGAGGACCTGAGTTCAAATAAGGCCTCAGACACTTAACACTTACTATCTATGTGACCTTGGGCAAGTCACTTAATCCCAATTGTCCTGCCTTCTCCCCTCCAAAAAGCAAAAAACAAACCAAAAAAACAAGTAAAAATTGTAATTGTTGGTTTTTCTGTTACTTTGTTTACATCCATAAAATCCTCTGGTGGAAGAAATGAGTAAAGAAAGCCAGAAATATATTCCCAAAGACTCATAGTGAAAAGAGATGAACAGAAAGAAATCTCTACCATATATTTCTTTTTTAAATGAGATAATATTTGTAAAGCACAGTGGTTGGCATATAGTAGATATTTAATAAGTGTTTATTCCCTCCCTCTTCTCTTTTTTTTTCTATGAATACCCTTTATTCCGTTTTTTAACCATGCCACAGAGAAAAGTGTGACTGTCAATTTTTCCAGTGGCAACAACTCCAAACCAGAGAGTAATCATGGCCCTCAGTGAACACCTGGGGTTTTTCCTGACCTCAAAATGTTTGCCAAATCCTGGGTTTCTGATCGATTCTTGGAACATGTGGAAATTTGGAAAAAGGAAATTATTCCAATATCAGTCATAAGCAAAAAATATAGTCCTTTGGGATAAAACTGCTGTAAAAAAAGAAAAAGAAAAAATCTAGTCCATATATTGGAGGTAAGCAAGGAATTTCAGTTTTTCTTCTTTTAAAATTGACTTTTCCTAAAATATTGTTCCACAAAACTGGAATTGGGGACATGGACTTATGGGGGCAGCAAGCAATGAAAACGGCACACAGAAAAAAACCATTAACACAAACCAAAAAGGACCTGAAATTGTATCAAATATAGGCAGTCTATATAACAGACTAGGGTCACATTAAAAGATATCCAAGGCTGAAATTCACAACGCTGCAGGAGCAAAGGTTTGTGCCATCATGTGAAGATCTGTCTGCCAAATTCATTGACCCTGACCTATCTCCCTTCCAGCTCCAAATCCTGGTTTCTGGGTCATTCCTCCATGGGGAGGACCTCTTATTCCACCACCTACCCCACTTTGTGGGCCTCCTGGTCCACGTGGTCAGTTATTTTGATGATCACCTTCTCTGGTTGCTTGTGTCTTCTTTTCCTCAACATTCAAAAGCACCTCACCTCTAAACATGATGGGCCTGCTGCCAAGGTTCTTCTGAACTGGCTCTGGGTCATCAAACACCACAAAACCAAAATTGGGTAGCTTCTCTTCACTATTAATTCGAAGTTCCACAACATTCCCATAACTTTGGTAGAAATCTTTTAGTTCTGCTTTGTCCACATCATGTGGAAGATTTCCAACAAAAAGCTGACGACTGTCTGGATATCTCACAATTCTCCTTGTATCCATATCACCCTGTTCACCACCTTCACAAATTGATCTGGGTCCCCTTTGGGGTGGAACATTAGTTCGTTGTTCCCTCACTCTCTGGTCCCTCTGGGGCCTCTGTGGTGGTGTCTGAGATTCAGGTTTTGATTCTGGTTGAGCATGTGAAGCTGGTACTTTAATATGGGATGGTAACCCGGACACTTTTTACAGCTCCACTAGGTGGAAGGTTCTTACTGGTCACAGATGCCCAGGAAAATGTTGTCAAGTCCTCCTGTACTGCTAGAACAGAATCCACAGCACCGGACATGAGCTCTTTGGAGTCTCTTCAGAAACAGGCTTTTCCAAAGCTGGTTCAGACCTTTCTTCATGAATTTCAGGTTCAGCTTCTTGCTCAGGCTCTGGTTCTGGCTCTGGCTATGGTTCTGACTCTGCAACAGGCTCCTCTAGATTCTCCTCCAGGTTATTGCTGCCAGTCTGGTCATAAAAAGTTCCAGAGTCATCAGAAACTACTTCAGGAGTCTGCTATCTTTCTTCTGGTTTTCTACTTCTTCCTCAGATTCTTTCTGAGTTTCTGTGACAAAACCACCAAAAACTTCATCTTTGTATCAGAAGATGTCATTATGAACATAGAATTTGTTTGCAACAGAAGCCTCTGGTGCAAGTACAAATGTCTGCATGAATCTTGAAAATGCTTGGTTATTATTAGACAGCAATCCCATCACCTGGGCTACATCATCATTGAGGGTAGCATGAGCATTCACATGATGAATCTTAGTGTGACATGTGGTAAAGTTTTGGGACATCACTTTCCAATGGATTTTTTTTGTCCATAGACAGCATCAGCTGGTTTTCCATTGGAATCCAAACCTCCATGAACATAAGATGAGTTCTTTCCATAAAACCTACCTCATGTCTGGAGCCTGGTTGAGCAGAGTGTAATACTGTCTCACAAATTCCCAACCCGCCAGCAGGGGACTTGGCTTCTCCATAACCATCTCTTTGATCAACTGGAACCTTCAAGGCTGAGCGGGAGAGAAAGAGTCTTCACTCTGAAGCAGGCCAGTAGCAAAACTCTCTCATGCAACAGCATCCATGCCATCCCCCTCCCCTTCTCTTTCAGATAAGATTATAACTAGAAATAATGTAGTCCTCCTCAAAGGAAATTATGCCTGGGGATAGTATAGGTCTTCCTTGCCCTGGTATATGCAGAGTTTGGGTAGATTGATAAATGATAGATAGATAGATAGATAGATAGATAGATAGATAGATAGATAGATAGATAGATCTGAATTCAAAATAAGATGATACAGCTCACTGTAAGCTCTTCCTTAGCCATATCAAATATTTTCTAAGTTATCAGGCCAAAAAGGAAATAATTCAGGTTTTCAAGAACAATATCAGAAAAGGAAAAGATGACTTTCTTTTAATTCTACAGGGAATTTTGTAAATTTGTGTGTTTGTGAATATATGTGTATATACAAATATGAATAAAATGGTTCATGTCATGATTCACATACTATACTATAAGAACAACATTTAAAAGTTAGAAAGACATTAGTGTAAATTAAAAAGGATGATGAGGAAGTCCTAACCATACCACAGGCATATCAGCTAAAGCAACTAGAAATGTTTAGTAGTCACTAAGAAATTAGATTCTTATGCAAATACACATGAAAGTCTAACCAGGGGTGGGGAACTACAGCCTTGAAACCTGGAGGCTGCAGGTTCTTTACCCTTGGAAGTAATGAGGAAGTCAAAAGGAGCTAAGAAGTCTTCTAGTCATTTAACAGATGAGGAAACTGAGATTTTAAGTGATTGGGTTTTTCCTGTTGACCAAATTTACTTGATAATACCTAAATCTTGCATTCACTTTCAATGATATGGACAGAACTGGTGATATATTTGAAAGTCATTTCCTCAAAGAAAGTTGTTCTATCTCATGTGCCTAAAGTTCTTACTTTTCCAAGTAACAGAGCACAAAGAAAGTATAATATATCTTTTAATATGGGTTCTTGATGTGAGTGATTATAATTTTAGCAGATGCTACATTATTTGATGAAACACTTTAGATCCTGAATGAGGAGTCCTTGAAGACGAAGAATGAAAATTATATCCTGAATGTGCAAAATAAATCTGACTTCTTATTACCAGTTTAATGCTACCTAGAGTATAGTGCCATTGTGGAGTTCATCAAGAAACAATAGATGTTTCCTTTTTCTTTTTTTTTCTCTCAGTAAATCAATTATCCTGTGAAGTATTTTAGCACAATGTATTAAACCCAAAAAAGGTGTAAAATACCCCACAATATATAGAAACAAAATTCTATAAAGGATAAATTATATAATTCTACAAAGGATATACTCTTTATTGGGGTAGAATTGGAGAGGGACATTAAAATATGTTCTCTGTTAAATTATCTTATAAGCCCATGAGTTAGGTTATATATTCTTGCAGAGAATAGGACAGTAGTTTCTACCTCTTTCATACTTCCAATATAACCAAACCAACTCTTCATATACAGTCAATATGCTAAATATATAACTGTGCCAGGAATATTGACAGGAAATATCCTATTATGTAATAGTAAGCCCATTGATGCTTACAGCAAACATTTTTAAAAGTAACTGTCAAAAAGAACAATTTAGTTGCTACCAGCATTACTGTGCTGGAGTCAGTGATAAGGTCAAAGCTATAGTAAAGAAGGGAAGTCCTTTACTCATCAGAATGACCTATAGTGATACTAAAAGTCAAATGCTTAAAACTCAAAGATCCATGACATTTTGCTTCTTTCCAACTCTTTTCAATTCAATAAAATCCAACAGGCATTAGTTAAAAGCCTACCGTCTCCAAGACATTGTATTGTGCACTGGGGATAAAAAGACCAAATGAAAAACACTATTGCCCAGCTGTAGCTTCTACAATCTATTTCATGGAGAAAGGACTGAAAATCAAGATATCAGGAATGATTCCATGTATTCACTCATGTGGCCTCCTATGGCTGAATTCTAATTCTTCCCCTTCCTTTATTTATAGACCTGTCTAAATCTTTCTTGTTTTGTTTTTAAAAATTGACTCAACTCGTGAAAACCTTCTACTACTCTTTCAGACTACATCATTTTATTTAGTACTGAATTATACCCTATCTTAAATTATTTCATGTTTGTTACTCTTGTTCCTCTAGCTACATTTAGTTTCCTTAAAAGAAGTACCCATTAATAATTTTGTTTTTAAATCCCTGTTTGCTTACTGTAAAGCATGGGTTAAAGATTAGTCCTTGAGGATATCCAGGATCTAGTCACTGATTAACTTTTCCTTCCTGCCCTCCTCATTCTCTTTTGCTGTTACATTTCTAATGCTGCCATCACTAGTATCCAGTGGTAGCACCAGGGAATTATTTGTCCTACGAACTAAAAAACAGCATGAAGTAGACTATTCTTAGCCTTCCTTTTTAAAGACTTTTCAATGGCATATTATAGATTAGATCTGTCTGAGGCTTTAGCCAAGAATTCAGAATATCATATTGAGGGTAGGTCCTAAAAGAAACTTCCTTAGAGAAGGTGACAGAACTTGTGATGGGAACTTTAGTGGAATATTTATCCTAATATTCATTCATGCTTCACTGTTATTATATTTGATTCCATGGTTTATTAATTATTTAATGCACATTTTTAGTTCAGTAACTAATAAAAATGTATAGCTTGAGATTGGTCAATGTTCTTCATATTGTAGCTATGCTTTCTATGTTCTCTTGTTTTTTAGTGTATGAAAATATCTTCACCAAAACTAGGAATAAAAATGAGTTGACACAACTGGATTAGAGAGGGGAGAAGTACTTAGCCTCATCCACTTCTTTCAAAGATTGATTATCTCAACATTTCTCTAGAAATGCTGTCTCTGAGTAATGGTAGCTAGATGGAACAGTGGATAGAACTCTGGGCTTGGAGTCAAGAAGACCTGAGATCAAATTCAATGGCAGAAATTTACTGTGTTTTATTCTAGGCAAGTCATTTAATCTCTGTCTCAGATTCCTCAAGTATAAAGTAGGGATAATAATAATAATAATATCTATTTCACAGGTCTATGGTGAAGACTGAATGGCATATTTGTTATGAAAAAAAATAGAAAACAGGTCTTAGCACAGTATCTGGCATGTAGTAGGTACTTAAGAAATGCTTCTTCTTTCTCTTTCCTTTCTCTCCTCCCTTCCCTCTAGAATAAACAGGATAGAATTTCCACGTAGGAAAAAGCACAATTGTTCCAAGATGATGAAAACTGCCACCCTTTAGTGGAACTATTTTATGTCATGTGAGAAAAGAAGAACTATCCATGAATTTCCTTATTTGAAAAGTAGTAAGAGATGTTAGTTATTATGTGCATACACATGTCTTTTAAAGGAAAAAGGGAGGAAAAAAAGAAAAGTTCATTTTAAATAGTTGTTCTCAAAATATTCAGTTGAATTCAGTCTACCAACTGGTTAGCTATGAATTAATCATTTCAACCTTAATTAATTATAAGCCTAGTAATTTCAAATAACTAGTTTTTTGTAATTTTTTTTTTCCTTCCCTTCAAATTAGTTTATATGAGGTGAGACAGAATTCACGCATGAATGTTTGGGGCTAGAAGATTTTTGTGAAGTCAATGTACTTTTGAGATCCTCCTTGCAAAAAAAGAGTTATAGGCTGTGATGGCTTTAACCTGTCACAGACAGTCTGCAGTAATATTAAAGGCACAATCGGGCTGATCCCTCTACCTTTCACGTCTTCAGGCAGGAGCTTTGTAGGAATAACCTGTGATTTAGCCATGTCCACATTGAGACACTGTCTCAAAACATATGTCTACCCTCCGCCCTTTTCTCCTGCCTATTTACATTTTATCAATATCCATGTTTTCAAAAGGAAGAAAATATTTTCATCAGTAAACCTGTCTACTATAAAAAGTGGCAATAGATAGAAAGCTGGCCTCAATTAAGAATACCCTGGTCACATCCATACCTACATACCTCTGATGATTACTCATTGTGACCCTAGGCAAGTTAACCTTTTAAGTCACTTAACATCACAGTCCTTCCAAGGGACTCTATAAATGCCTAAACTGAAAGCAAAATGAAGTTTTGCATTGCTAGAGGAAGTATTCTCATCCAAGGATTCTCTATATAAATGAAATGACAGGCTTGGACCACCTTAACTTCATCCTGGGATCTATCACCCTGCTAAAAATGCTTTCACCTGACCTAAATTTCTAGGTTCTCAATTAGTGGGGTGTACCTAATGTTTAAGGTGAATAACTCAGTTTTTTCTTCTCAGTGAAATCACTTTGAGAACCTTAATAACCACTGAATTATTTTAGGGTTGAATTAAAGGCAAACCATTTGTAATCTTTAGGTCTGCTACTGGAATGCTGGAAGAGGAAAATCTGTTGCTAGTGGTGGTGTTTTTTTCTGAAGAGTTTATTAACATTTATTCACACTTTGGATTTCTGCTCCCTCTGGTTCTATAATGGCAAGATGAGGAGGAAAATGAAGTAATTACTTGGACAATTTAATCAATCTGTATAAGCAGAATGGAAAATTGGAGCAAACTCTTATTTATCAATAGCAGGTTTGTGTATTTCAATTGACTTCACTCTCTACTTCAATTTCCGTGTCTTGTCACATCTCAAATATCTATTTGGGACAAGTAGGTAAAAAAGAAGGAAATATACATCTTGTACCTCCCCATATATCTTTTTAAAAAATATTTTTTTCTTAATTATATGGATAAACAATTTTTAACATTTTAAAAATATTTTGAATTTCACCTTTTCTCCCTTCTACCCATTCCTGAGGTGGCAAGTAATTTGATATAGGCTATATATGTACAGTAATGAAAAACACTTTAATATTAATCACGTTGTGAAAGAAAATACAAACAAAAATAATATAAATAATATCATATATATGAGTATACACATGAATATGTAATATATGTTATATATACATACACATATATACATACATATATATTTATACATACAGAGAGAGAGAGTGAGAGAGAGAGAGGGGAAGAGAGAAAGAAATTGTGGGCTTTGATGTACATTCAGACTTCATCAGTTCTTTCTCTAGAGGTACCATTTTTCATCATGAGTTCTTTGGAATTCTCTTGGAATATTGTATTGTTTACTATAGCTAAGTCATTCACAGTTGATCATCAGACAATATTGCTGTTACTGTGTGCCATGTTCTCCTGGTTCTGCTCACTTCACTTTGTATCAGTTCATTAATGTTTTTCCAGGTTTTTTTTTTCTGAAATCTGCCTGCTTATCATTTCTTACAGCACAACAGTATTCCATCACAATCATATACCACAACTTACTTAGCTATTCTCTGATTGATGGGCATCCCCTCAATTTCCAATTCATTGCCACCACACACAATAAATCACTGCTATAAATATTTTTGTACATAAAAATACTTTTCCTTGTTTCTTTTATAATCTCTTTGGGATACAGATTACGTAGCAGTACAAAGGGAATGCACAGTTTTATAGCCCTTGTCCAGATTCCAAACTATTCTCCACAATTGTTAGATCTGTTCACAATTCCACCAATAGTACGTTAGTGTCCCTGTTTTTCCATATACCCTCCAGCATTTGTCATTTTCCTTTTCTGTCCTGTTATCCTATCTGATATGTGTAAGCCAGTATCTCAGAGTTGTTTTTATTTTCATTTCTCTAATCAATACTGATTCAGAACATTTTTTTTCATGACTATAGATAGCCTTGATTTCTTCTTCTGAAAACTGCCTGTTCATATCCTTTGATCATTTTTCAATTGAGGAATGACTCATATTCTTCTCCCTAAATATCTTAATTATATTTCAAGCTTCCAGGATTTTTCTAAGTTTGGCCTCTTTATAAATGTGATGGAAAAAGACCCATTCCGGAGAGGAAGCTGAGATATAAGTGAACTTGAAAACAGTAGTTGTCAGCCTCTATTCTGGTCCATAGATGGCAGCAACATACTAAAACTCACCTACTGTGCCCACAGCAAGGCACTCTAAGAAAGTTAGCCGTATACTAAGCACTATGTTCCCCTAACAGTACATGAAAATTATTTAATGGGAATTATAGCATCAATAAGATATGAACAATGATGAAAAATTCCTCTGCAGCCTGGCCTAGTCCTTTATTCAGTAAACTAAAGGACTTGTTCAGTTGACCCAGCATGGAAGTCTTTGTCATTTTAACTGGGTGTCACAAAAGATAGAAATAAAAATAAAACTCTTTTAACAAAATAGCAATTTAAAACAATACTAAGAAACTACTCTGTCAGCAGTGGCTATTAAAAATGGATTAATACATGCACACAGCTATCTTTCATATGTTCAATTAAAAAAATAAAGAGATTTTAAAGATCTTATGTGCAAAAAAAAGCATAAGGAAAAATGGAAAAAAGGGAAGAAGAAAGGACATCATTAGATTTATACACAAAAGACAAAGCAAACTAAGAGAAATAGGCCCATTGTAGAAGGGAAAAACTATAAGACTAGATCAAAGCAGAGAGAATATAAATTCAAACAATGCCGTTGATTGCCTATCACTGAACAAAACATCTTTTGGTCATCTGTTGAATTTTCTGTCCATAAAATCCTCTATCACATGTCGAATCTGATTGGGTCATTTTATTTTCTAAGTTAACATAATGTTAGGAATACTCTGAAACCTTCACGACTATTTTAGAATACAATTATGCAAAAAAATATATTTTTTATCACGAGAAGTAAAAGAATGTTTCCAAAACCCTTGATCATGCAACATTTTAAGTCTGAACATAACTATCACTTCTACAAATGGTTTTGCAGGTGGTTTAAATAAATCTGAAGAAAGTTTCCATTTCAAGAAAAAGAGGAGGAGGAAGAGAAATAAAAATGCAGAGAGCAATCTTAAGGGAGAGAGATAGAGAATTCATCATATGATAGTAAACTCAGGTGAAGTCAGCTGGAGAGGAAAAGACTGTTGTTTTACAGTGCCTCTCAGGGTTCAAATCTGAAACTCTAGAACAACTTACAGATGTAGGTTTTACTAAATATTAGGAGGTCTTTTAGAATTGGGTTTACTTAGCTATTTCCACTCTTTCAAAAAATGTTTAAGTCCTATAAATCCTCCAGAACTCACTGTCTAATTGAATTGGGTATCCTGTATGTCTACTCAATAAAAGCTACTTTCCTATTTAATTACTTGACTTACAAGCCTTTGAAGATCAGGCTGTTCTGCTGATTTTGAATGGAAATAGACTAGATTTTTGTTCTCCTTCCTCAAACCTTTGTTTCCATTTCATCCTCTGCAATCCTAAAATTCATATATTTGCCAGCAAGAATATGTTTTTCACTCTCTCATTAGCCAAGACTGGAGTGCAAAGAAAGACAGTGAGAGATAGAGAAACAGAAACAGAAACAGAAGGTCAGGCAGACAGACAGACATGAGACATAGTTACATGATTATCAGAATTAGGCTTACACCACCTTCAACTTAGAAGAAATCGGTTTATCAAAAAGTGATATCCACCATAGAAGAAAATTAGAATAAATGAATTTTAAAGAAATACAGCAATGGACACATTTAAAAGATGAAACCTCAATGATAAAAGTATGTGGATTTTCCACTAATCACATTTAAATCATTGCAAAATAAGACAATTTAGCAAATCTTTTCTTCTTTTATGTATTCATCTGTGCATCTGAATATAAGGATGAATATATATAATACTATGTTTGTATACTATTACCACATTAAAAATGGTGATTTCAGTTCATAATATTTGAAAATTATTTTTGTTTGAAATTTTATCTAGGCTGCTTTTTTCCATTTTGGGTTGAAGAGGAAAGGGAATTGTTATTAATTTGTGAAGAAAAACTATAAAAATCAGGATAAATGTTATACACCCTGGAGATAATAAAGATAAGTACCTTCTTCCCCCAAAAAATATAACTTAAAAATACTGATTATAGTATAGAGAAATCATTATTTTATTTGTGATAGAAAAATGAGAATGGTTGTATATATTTTATTTTGTTTTTGAGGTGGTGAGGGGAATTTCCCCCGAAGCTTAAGTGAATTTAAAATAGTAAAACAATTATAATTTTTCTTGAAACATTCAGTGTCAAAACATAGTTTCTGAATTCCCCAAGTCAGTAAGTTAAAAAGCTAGATAGGTGCAATCCAAGCATTTATCAGGAAAACATATTTCCTTCAAGACTGCCGAAACCTTAATAGCTGGGTTAACAGACTTCTGATATTGGTTTCTTGGAAGGAAAAAAAAAAAGACATCAACTCAAAGGCAAAAGTGTACTTTCTGAATGCATTGTTAATCACTCCAGACACTCGGTGGCAGAGCTCTCCAGTGGCAATTACTTCTGTGGTGACTGTGACCGTGTAATTCAACCCCCAAATATAAGTGTTTTATTTTATCACCCTATTAGAAGAAAAAATATCCTCTCCCATTTAATGAATAATAACGGGTCCTGCAAAGAATGTATAGTAGTCCATCTGACCAAATGTCCTTGTACTATAGTTAGTGTATGGATCAGACTACAAAAAGGATGATTGAACAAATGTGTAAATGTCTCTTCTCCATTAAAAGAAATGATGAAGCCCTCAGAAAGTCGCATGCTTTAAGAAGGGACAGAATCTCATCTAAAATGCAGAGTGTGTACTGCTGCATATCTCAAAAAAAATCTGTTGCTGGGCTAGCCAAATCCAAACTTCAAGGGAAATACGGTATTCCACAAAACAGGGTGATTGATATGTAAGTGCCAAGAAACTCATCAGCAATCAAATCTGAGGTTCAAAATATTTGGGAGTAGGAGTAAGGGAGAGAGATGTCTTTGGTATCTGAAACCAAAGTCACTAATATAAAAATTGTTTGGAGGGTAAAGTATGAAAAATTTCCAAATGAAAATTTTAAAGTTAGAGACAAACTTCTTTTTTTTTTTTTAATGGAATAGTAGTAGTAGTAGTAGTAGTAGTAGTAGTAGTAGTAGTAGTAGTAGTAGTAGTAGTAGAAGTAGTAGTAGTAGCAGTAGTAATGATAAATAGCATTTATGGAGCACTTTAAGATTTGAAAAGTACTTTATGTATGTTATGTCTTTGATCCTCACAGCAATGTGGTAAGGCAGGTTTTGTTTTTGTTTGTTTGTTTTTTGAATCCTACTTTTACTAGGAAGAAACTGAAGATCAGAGAGGATAAGTGACTTAGCAAGTGTCACACAGCTAAAAAAATATCAGAGGCAGGATTCAAACTCAGCTCCTCCCAAATCTAAAACCAGTGTTCTTGCATTACATAAGGGTACCTTTCAAAAATAAGTAAAATGGGTACCCAGAGAACTGGAAGCATAGGCACGACTAGAGAGCAATATACATGAAGAAAAACTCTGCATAACTCTGTTATGTAAACATAGTTTTTAGGACCATAGAGTCAGAGTTGGAAGGGACCTTGGAGTATACTTAGTTCAGACCCTTAATTTTATAGATGGGGAAATTGGGACCAAAGTGGGTTAAATGACTTCCCCAAGGTCACACGGTCTCAGAGGCAGGATTTGAACCTAGATCCCCAGACTCCAAAGCCACAATACAATATGACAGCCAAAAAAGATAACACTATCTCAGGTTATATTGAAAGCAACTGGCTTGGAGGTGTGACAGCCCCAATGAAACCCTGGTCAGACCACACGTGAGTCATTATTTTTCCCTTCCAGGTACTGCCACATTTTAAAAGGGACATGGTAAAGCTAGAGAGACTCCATAAAAGAAGGAACAAGATGATGAGGATCTTCAGGTCATGCCTTAGGAGGATTAGTTGAAGGAATTGGGGAATTTAAAACTAAATATGAGAAAACTTTTCTCAGGGTGGGGCAAGGGATGCACAAAGGTGGAGCAGGACTCATGATAGCTGTCTTCAAGTACTGGGAAGGATTGTCATACGAAGAGGACAATGACTTGCTCTGCTTCACCCCAAAAGGCAAAGTTAAGAACCATAGGTGAAAACTACAGAAATGTGAATTTCTACTAGATATATATAAAAAAAAAAATTTCTAAACAATCACAGTTTCCCTGATGGTGGGGTCATTTGCCTTTGACAATAATGGGTTTCCACTCATCAGAGAGTATCCCGTTCTTTCTGGATAATCATTTTTCTGGTAAGATGTAAGAGGGTTTCTTGTTTAGTTATGGGTTAGAGCAGATTGTTTTTAAGAAAAGCCTCCATCCTTTCTAACTCTGAGATTCTGCATGATGATTGTTACATTGCTATATAAAATGAAAAAGGAATTCACATTGTGGGGAAAAATCAGTACAAAGACTTACATAAGTAAATGTCAGTGTTATGTACTGGAAAGCAAACTATTATGGGTATCAGGACACTGTGGGTTCAAATCTCACCTCTGACATATACTGGCTATGACTCCAGGGAAGTCACTTAATATCTCAGACACAGAAACAACCCTCTGAGCCTCAAGTATGTAGATCAGCTGCTGATGTATACTGGTGGAAGATCCACACACCAGTGAAATCATAGGTTCGTGCCAAAAAGAAATAGCATAATAGCTATGTCTATTTGTTTCTAGGTAACCCACAATAACACACAGCAAAACATTTTGTATACCAGGAATAATCTTGCATGTCCAGTCCTTATTTTTCTGGCTCCGTGTGTCAATACATAAGTCTCACATTTTACGTGCTTAATAAGTTTGTCTGATTTTCTGATTCTATCCCAAAAGAAGAGTTTGAGTCCTCATCCCTCTCCCTAGCTAACATATTTGTTGTAACAGGTGTGAAGGCAGCTGAAGTAGGCACTGTGGTGTGCTTAGAGTTTGGCCCGATGCTGGAGAATACAAAGTCCCCCAATGCATCCTGACCCATGGCCAGTCTTCTTGACTTTTGTCTTACCACTAGACTTCAGTGACTGGAAGAGAGAGTGAGCTGATGACTTTGTGCAACTCTGCCTCACTTAAATCCAACTCACGTGCAAGTCACGACCTGTTATACCATGGATCCTCTTTGAAAATGAGGGATGAACAATATTAAACACTTTTAAGAGACAACTCCAAAATAAGACCAAACCCCAAACCCAGGAAAAACAAAACAAAACATTTTTGTCAACTGAAAAATCAAGTTCAATTTATCCTTGAATAAAAGATCTCCTGGCGTCTTTACTGCTGGTAACTTTCCAGGACCATTACCCCAAAGTATTTTTCATCAAAGAACTTTTTGGCCTTCAGACCTCACCTCTCCCCTTTACTTCTCTCTAGTAGCGTATATAGGCAGCTAATATACATTTATACAATTATGCATGTAATTCAGCCTCATTCATTGTTAAAAGTTGCTTTTCTGTCTCCTCTCCTGCTTCTACCCTTGCTTTTGCCCTGAAGTAATAGTGATATCATTGCTTTACCAAACTCCTGGGTAAGAAAACTACTAACACAAAAGTCAGCACCTTCTCTCTGCAACTTCTAGTCTTAAATAACCGTCCAGAGCATGGAAAAGTAAAGTGATTTACTCAGTCACACAGATGGTCAATATTTGTGGCAGAATTTGAACTTGGATCTTCCTGGATTCAAAGATACTCTTTATTCACTGCATCATGCTATTCCTCCTAAATTAAACTTCTTTTTCTATTTGTCCTTTTATGTCTCTGTTAAATTGTAAAACATACATGCAGACCTCCTTATCACTGAAGAATAAGATAATTTCTGGTTAGCTTCTCCAGATCCTATATTTGAATTTAGCCTGAGATGCTTTTCTCATTGTGTCCCATAGATAGATATCTTTCTGAACTACTTTTTTCTTGAGATTTCCACCCCCTCTCCCTGTACTCAGTGTACTACAAATGGTATCAAATCTCCTTCTTTTTTACCTTCTAGTTTCTCTGCAAATCTTCCTTTGCTGGTTATCCCTCCCTGGATACCAGATTGCATGGATAGTAGAGAGGTCATATTCACGTTTCTTGACCTCTCTGTCCTCTTACTTGTCAATTAGTCCAGACATTAGCATACTTAAACCTACATTTACATATATATGAGATGATCTTTTCATCTACAATAAAAACAAGTTACAATAAAACCTACAATAACTTATAGAAAGGGGGTATTTCTTCAAAGACATAACCATTATCACATTCTCCCAAGCTAGAAAATATGGAGTTATCATTGCATATAGAGTGTGAAGGAAATGAGAAAGACAATGTTTTCACCTCCTGTAGATTCTGCTTTTGAAATCTCACTCTCAAATTCATCTCTTCCTTTTTAGTTCCCTTTCCAATACTATAATCTGGGTTAATTCTCTGACCCTTAAAATTGGATTATATTAGTCTCTTAGCATCCCTGAAACTAGTCCTTCCCATTTTCAATTCTGCTTTTTCACTTGCAGACTTCCTAAAAGTCTTCCTAAAATATCGCTCTAACTACATTATTTCTTCTCCCACTTTAAAAATCTGTATAGGCCAGAAATATTGGACTTACATTTAGGAAGAACTGAGTTCTAAACCTGCCCCAAATTCTTAATATTTCTGATCTTAAGTCTGATCTATATATGACCATGGTCTCAATTTCTTTATCTATGTAATAGGACTAATAATAATAACACTTACCTCACATGTTTGTTTGGATGATTGAATAAAATAACATCAGTAAAGCACTTTGCAAACCTTAAAGTGTTATCTAAATGTTATATTTTGTTAGAGTTAATGATAGCAACCTTGACTAGAAACAAACTTTTCTATATTTACAATTCCTTCATAAACTGATCTTCCTCTCTAATGTTATTTCCTATAACATGAATCTTCTCTCCTAATCAGTTATCTCTCCTCATTGTCCCTTACACATTCCATGCTATTTCATACCCCTGTGCCATTTTATAATCCAGTCCCAAGCCTCCACTTTCTATTTCTGTCCAAATTCTACCCATACTTCAAAGTCAAACTCAAACCTAAATTCCCTAGGAAGCTTTTACTGATCTTCCAATAGCATCTACAATTCTTTCCCCTTGATGAACAGTAATTCCACTGAGCCTATATGACTTTGCCCTTCAGCATATATTGTCTTCTGTTATTTTCTAATTGTTCCATGTGTTAATCTTGTCTATCCAATTGAATTGTGAGTTCCTTGGGCTAGGTATAACTTGTTACACATGTGTATTTTCCTTTACAATACCTAACATAACACTGGGCAAACAGGAGCTACCCAATAACTAACTCTCTCCCTCCCCCCACCCTGTATAATATATATACACACACACCACACACACACACACACATATACACACACACACATATATGTATGTATACACACACACACACATATATGCATACTTGGTTTATTGGCTTATTCAGGTAAAATTAAGGGGAAGGCATAACATCTTCCTTCACTTGCTGGTTTCAAAACACTTTACCTTTGTTCCTTACATTTTAAGTTCATTACTGAGAAGCCTAGATGGATATACTTTGAACTGTGGT
>CM053591.1:113488074-113505509 GCA_028646515.1 Pseudochirops corinnae | reverse complement strand
TTTCAAAACACTTTACCTTTGTTCCTTACATTTTAAGTTCATTACTGAGAAGCCTAGATGGATATACTTTGAACTGTGGTTGAGAGGAGCTAAGATACTCAGATCTAAAATACCCAGGACCATAAATCCTTTTCTTCATCATGGTGCTACTACATTCTCAAAACCAGATCTCTAGAGACCATACCATATTGCATGTAAAAAATACCTCTATTGGGGTACCTCTGGAATTCCTTGATGCTTTGTTTAATTTTGGAGGGAAAAAAGTAAAGCACTGTACCTGGATTTCTGGATGCTGAGACTGAGTCATGTTCATTTGATCTAGCTTTGGAGTTTATTGAAAGCATAAAATCACATCTAGTAAGCAAAGGATATTGAGGCTGCATGACCTCTGATAGCCTCACCATCAGCAGAATATGATTCTTAGTGACAAAGCAACATATATAATAGTCTCAGGCAAAACAAGCCTCCCCAGAATTGGGGACTAGTTCAGGATAGGCCAAAGAAAAGGACTGTGGGGTTTCATAATGAGCTAAACAGAAAGAACTGAATTCCTTTCTAAATGTACCAATCAATAGTCAACAGAAACTCAACCAACTTTGAATTTGCCAGTCATAAACTGGATAAACACAAGATTCATAGAATTCCTTTGATGCCAGGACAACATGTAATAAACTCATTATTCTTCCTGTTTCTATCTATGTGTGCTTCCTCTCTCTGCATAATTGTTATAACACATTGAAACTTGTATTTCCCAGCACATACGACATCCCTCAAAACCCTGTCTAGATTTGACTATATCTTCTTCCATTACTTACACTTTGTAGTGGAGAAGGAATAGGCATAATTCTAGCTTCCCCACTATTCCTTCCAGATGCTTTTTCTGCCACTATCACTCAATATAACCTCTTTCCTTTTGAAGTACATTCCCTCCAGTGATACCACCCTCTCCCAATTATTCTTGAAGCTATCTACCAATCCCAAGGACATGAAGTCAACATATGGTTTATGGCTTTCTCTCTACTCCATTACCTTTTTTGATCTTAAATCCCATGTCCTTCATCTCTGTCATTCATGATTCATCCAAGTGTTAATCAATCAATATATTTTTATTTTACTAAATACCTTCCATTTGGTAGGCATAGTGCTAGGGAAGATACATAGTTCGGTAGATAGTGACAAGTCTGGAATCAGGAAGACTTGAGTTTAAAAGTGGCCATAGAAACTTACTGTGTATACTCTAGGCAACTCTTTTGACCTCTTTTACTTTTCTAAACTAAACTAGCTTTCTCATCTGTAAAATGGGAGAAACAATTGGCCCTATCGGACAGAGTTTTGTGAGGCTAAAATGAGATAATATTTGTGAAGAACTTTGCAAAGCTTAAAGTGCTATATAAATGATGGCCATTATTGTTGTTGTTGTTATATGATTACAAAGAGTAAGCTATTTCCTACTAGCAAAAAGTTTGAATTCTATTGACTCCTTTATATGCATGAAGTTACAGAGGTAGACAGCAGGCCATCTTCAGTTAGGGAAAAATGAGATAGCAAAAGGAGTTATAACTCAGAGACTACTCAAACAACAGTTCCAGAAAGATGAGATGGATACATAACCTAAACAATTTCTTCGTCTGCCTATCTGTGATCCATTCTCTAAAAAGTATCTATAGGTTTCAAAATTAGACAAATATTCCTTGGGTAAATGAATTTGGCATTTTACAGGGGGGGTCACACCTTATCATGACCCTGAATTTGACCCTTACCTCCTGACAACTATTGTCTTTCTTTTTGCTTTTCCCATAGTGAATTGAGAAAGTAAACTAAAGATTTAGAACCTCCTGAACTTTAGACTGAAAAGTCTATCCTATCCAGAACACCTTGTCATCTTATAAGATTTCAGAATCATAGAATAACAGGGTTGGAAGGCTACTAAGAGATATTTAGTTCCTATCCTGTATTTTTAATGATGAACAAAATAAGACTCAAAGAGACTGGATGTTTTGCCAAGGGTCATACATGTGTTTAGTATCAGAGATGGACCTGCAGCCCAGTTTTTCTGACTCCCATGTCCCTCTAGGACACACGTATCCCCATAAAACATTTTCCCTGTCAATGATATATGCACAAAAATATTCAATCCAATTCAATTCCATGAAATTAAATTTTGTGTAAGGTACTTGAGATACAGAAAAGAAAATGTGGCAATCCCTCCCCCTGAAAGAGCTTACATTCTAACCTAAAGATTTGGAAGTCATCTGCATAGAGATGCTAACTGAATCAAGAGAATAATTTTCCCAAGGAGTAAATGTAGAGAGCAGAAGAGGCCTGGGAATAGCCCTTATTGAAGACTATCAGTAAAAGATTGATGGAGACTATGATATTATGGCAAAGGAAAGGTTAGAGAGTAATAGGAAACCAAGTAGTCACTTGGTGACAAGAAACCTTTGGTGTTTCTGAAGTCAAGGAAGGAATGAATATTTGTTAGTAGGGAAGAGCCAAGAGTCAAAAGTTGCTTAGAGAGGGTTGATTGAAGATTAGGAATTGAAAAAAGGCATTTGCAATGGATTATTAGGACAAAAGTAGTGTTTTTGTTTTTGGGAACAGTTTCAGTTGAGTAGTGGGGGTGGAAGCCAGTTTTGACAAATGTGATAATGAAATGAAGCATCATGTATAGATGATTTTTCAATAAATGCAATAGTGAGGAGAAAAAGAAATAAATTGGAAGAATGGTAGATTAGAAAGGTCAAGAAAAGGATTTTTTTTAGGATCATAGAGATAAAAATATTTGCAGGTAGATGAAAAACAATCTAAGGAGGGAAAAAAAGTAAGTGTACAATGTGGTACAAGGAAAAATGAATAAATCTGTTCAAAAGGCTCAAACAAAATTAAGGATTGAGAAATCACTTTCAACTCAGATAATTGTTGTTTGTCCATTCTTGAAGAGGACCAATGACATCAGAAGGGTGATATGTATGAAAACAAACCCTTAAATTTTTACACAGAGCCTTGTAAAAACTTGAACACTTAAAATAACTCCTTGAGGAGAGGGACTGTTTTGTCTTTGTCTTTATCTTCAGGGTCTGGAACAGTTCTTTAAACATATGCTTGCTGAACTGAACTGAACAACTAATGGAATGGATTAGAAAGTAGAATACATACACACAAATGCTGAACTCTATTATCTTTCTTTCTCTATGGGCTGTCCTGATTCAGAAAAATGAAGCAGTTCATTGCAAGAAAAGTTCTTTGTAAACTATGAAGTGTTATATAATTGTGGGATATTGCTATATCATTATCATCATCAAGCATCATCATCATCCTCTTCATTATCCAAATTTCAACAGTAGCAGCAAATGCTCCCTGAAGAATACACTCACAGTATCCAAGTTCACATATACTAGAATCCTGGCTATAATTATGTACTTTCAAACTCCTCAGTATTTTTTTAAATAGTGGTCTCCAAATTTTATGATTATGCATATATCTCAGTAATTTATTATAATGGACCCCAATATGTGAATACTTATTTATAAATTTTGTGTACATCCTATAATAATAATTATATGTATTATAAAACTTGCAGAAAGAATGAAAAGGAAGTAATATCTGATCCCAGAGTCAACACAAATTGTTAAGGGTCCAGTGACAATTGTCAATCTTATGAAAATGAAAAAAATGAAAAAACTGTATGAAAATCACTTTGGCAGTTGTAAGGAGGATAGATTGTTTTGGGAAAAGGTAAGTTTTATATACCAAGTAGGAGACAATTTCAGTATACTAGGTAAGAGTTGATGAGGGCTTAAAGTAGGATTGTGAGTGTGTGCGACTAAAGAGAAAGTCATGGATTCAGGGGATGTGCAGGTGGAAACAATAAGATTGGCCAATTGATGGGACATGTGGAGGTGAGGGAAACTGAGGAGGAGGCAAGGACACTGATGTTGTAAGCTTGAGTGACTGGAAGGATGGTGGTATCATTGACAATAATAGTATAGTCTAAATGAGGAGAGGGTTGAGGGGGACTGGAAACATGATAAGGTGTCTGTTCTGTGACAATAGTAGCTAAAAATTGCTAACATTTATATAGGGCTCACCATGGGCCAGGGTCTGTGCTAAGCACTTTACAATTATTATCTCACTTGATAACCCATCCACATCTGATAATCCTATATGATCCATCACCTAGCTGTTGATAACTCATCCTTTGGAATTGGACTCCAGCTCCCACTTTGGAATCTACTTCCCTAAAAGACTTTGTAAAGTCTTACTCTTACCTAGCACAGAGTAATGATTCAAATTACATTCCCCCTGGCTACTTCATACACAAGTAATTAGGTCTTAGCCCTGCAGTGGCTACACCAATAAGTTTTCTGACCAGGTTGTTCACAGAGTGCAAATAGACCCAGTGAACCTCAGTCTTGCTTACCTGTTCTGCTGTGACTTAGAAATCTCATGTAAAGATTCAGGAGCTAAAGGACCCTGTCCAAATGAGAGGGTCATTTGAGTCAAGAAGACCTCTACTCCCTTGATTTTTTAATGAACAAGAAATTCCAAATTAATTGAGAAATGACTCATATTCTTATGAATTTAAGAAAGTTCATATATTTGAGTTGTGGAGCTTTTATCTGAGAAACTGTCTATGAAGTTTTTTGCTCAATTTTCTGCTTTCCTTCTGATTATTACTACATTTGTTTTATTTGTACAAACCTTTTAAATTTAATATAGTTGAAATTTTCCAATTTATACCTTAACTTTGCTCTCTCTATCTTTTGTTTATTCATAAATTATTCACCTATCCATGAGTCCAATAAATAATATGTTCCATGTTCTTCTAATTTTCTTGTAATACCTTTCTTTATATCTAGGTCATGTGTCCACTTTGACATCATCTTAGCATCCTTTCCAGAGCCTACTTCTTTTCAGAGCAAGTTTGGTTCTGATCTGTGACTATTATGGGGGGTGTTGTAGACAATGAGAAGGTAGAATGGTAGGTAAAGAGAATGGATTTTCATCAGCAAGGACACTGATAGTGTCAAGTGGTTCATAATGGCTTTAATAATACAGCCAATTTGAATATAGATTGTATGTTAGACTTAGGTCACCTAGTCCACCTCCCGCTTTTTATAGAGAAAGTAACTGAGACTCAGAGAATAGCTTGACCAAGATCACAGAAGTAATAAATTAACAGACACAGATCTTGTGAGCCCAAAGCTAATGCTTATCCTAGTGTGATCCTGCCTCTCCAAAATATGTAGGGAGTAGGGAGTGGAAAGATGGTAAAATAAAATAAAATAAAATAAAATCACACACAAAATACCAAAAAGGTATTAGGAGATAGAGCACTTCTGAAATGGGTATCTGTTGAAATAGCCTAAGATAGTAGTAAAATTGTAAAGTAGTAGAACTTTTATTCTCTTGTTTTTAAATACTTCTCTTTTATCTAAACACTTCTATTCTATTTAAATTATTATCATTCAGTCTTTTTCCATTTTGTCAGATTCTTTAAATCCTATCTGTAGTGGTTTGTCATTTTTCTTGTCTGGCTCATTTTATAGATGAGGAAACTGAGGCAAATGGGGTTAAGTGATTTGTCCAGGGTCACACTGCTAGTCTGAATCCAGATTTGAACTCAAGAAGAAGAGTTTCCTGACTCCAGGCCCAATACTTGATTCATTACAGCATCTAGATGCTTTTATTCTATTTAAATACTTCTATTTAATTGGCATATCACTTTAAGAACAATTGTTTAAAAAATTTCATTTGTTAGTAGTAAATGATAAGGTGATTGAATAAATAAATGTATCGATAAATATTTGCATGCATATTAAGCAAATTAATAGATTTTTTCCCCCTGATATATATTCATGATACATTATTTCTTTAAAATATAATTAACTCATCCCATGACCTCTACCACTGGTAAGAAAAATAGCAACAAAACTCTCAACAGATCGCTGACTTAACATCATAGGATCATAGACGAAGAGCTTGAAAGAACTTTAGAGGTCATTTAACTCACCACTTCATTTTACAGATAAGGAAACTGAGGATCAGTGTGTTAAACCCATATGTGGCTTTGAATCAAATAGCCTCTGCCTCCAGAGACAGCTTTTGTGTGCCCATTTTTATTGATCGTTACACTTGATATTCCTGAGTTTGAAAAGTCTACCATTGCAGAGAGAAAGCCTGAAAACAGAATTAAACTGTTTATACTGCTGATGAGCAATACTTCATCTTTGAAGGTATTTCTCTCAAGACAACACACGTTCTTGGTAAAATGCCAGTGTAAAATGAAGTATGTATGTTAAACTCCTCCCTTTAATTATGAGTCCTCATCATTATCCACAAGGTCAATTAGGTTAATATAGTCTTAAAATATCACTCATGTCATCTAATGTTATTGAGCTATCTCCTATGAGCCTTGCAAGTGTTATAAATGCAACAGGAAGAATTCAACATATAATTTGAATGAGATTTTTTTAAAGACAGGAATAAGGTAATTTTCTGCAGAATTCAGTCATCAGCATAGCTAATTGAAGGAAATGAGTATTTTGTCTGGAAGTATCCAAATTAGTTCTTTACACAGCCTTACCCCTGGATAATAGTCAACCTATTTTTGGTTCCGTATAAGCCTGGCATAAGAAAGATCTTATTTCTCTAAGAAATAGTTTTTAGTCATTAAGGAATTGGAACCAAAACCAGCAAACATCAGTGTAGTCCATCCCTCCAGGGTCCTTGTGCCATATATAATACTCAACTGGAGGACCTCTCTGTGTATCACCTTAATTGAAGAACATAATTCTCATAATTTTCCCCCAAAAAATGTTTTTGCTTTATTTTTCCTTCTTGAACATTTGAGTCCTCAAGTCCCATCCTAAAATACTCAACAAATAAATTGACTTTTTTTTTTTTTGGTAGGGGAACGCAGGAGTTTATTCCAAGAATGTAATCCTATTCTGGGGTAATTCTATCTCTTCTATGATTTAAAAATAACATTGTACTAGTATATACCTGCCAGATTAATTGATTTATTGTTTTATAGGCCATTTCATTTAGGCAGTGTGTGCATGGTATGACTAATACTTTGGAAATTTAGAAAAATACTTTAAAATATACACTACTATAATAAAGACAACAGTTTATTGCTACCATTTAATTAAGAATAACTGCTTTTTCAAACTCTGGTATCCAATCCACACATAAATGCATGGGATTTGATAACTAGTGAATTGTCTTTGAAAGGAAGGATGACATGATAGCTAATGCATGCACATGGAAACTAATTAGATTTTTTAGCTAATGAATCCCCATTTAAATAAATGTGATTCAATAAATAATGGATCCCCATGGAAATGAATAGAATTGGATGACTAACACACCCCACTGAAATGAATGTGATTCGATAGCTATCGCATCCTCATAAATGTGTTAGATTGAATCCCATTCATTTTAATTGCAATAAATTACAAAAGCTTTTGTTCTTGGCCTTTTGGCTAAGATCAAGTGTTCTGTCCTCTGCTTGGGGACTATATTCCACCAGGCAGGAGCAGAGTCTTACTGATCTAATAGGCCTTTCCCTTCTCTAACTACTATGATGTATGATCTATGAATGCCATTCATTCCAATAGGGATGTGCTAGCTATTAAATCCCATCCATTTCAATAGAATATTTGTTACTGATTGAATTCCATTTGTTTCAATGAAGAATTCTTTGCTAACACTTATTTTTAAAACAGAATAATTAAAATTAATTGATTTAAACATCACTTGTTTATGGAAAATGTTAGGCCCGCGGGAAAGAAAAAGATAAATTTGAAATGTTGTCTGTCCTCTTTTAGCAATCAGACAACTAAAAATAAATACAGTTATTAAATATCTCCTATAAAAAAAGTAGACAACAGGAAAGAACTTCCTCCTTTGCAAAAAGCATAAATTCTGCGTATTAGTTTGTACTGACATTAAAAGACAAAAATAAGAAGTTTTAAGATGTAGTCACAATGAATAAAATATTTGTAGTTCAAATATAAAACCAAAAGCTTAGATAGAAGAAAAAGAGAAAAGGACAGACAGATCAGATAGATAGATGATAAATAGATCATGCAGATGGAATAAAAAGTATTAGAACAGAATTTGATAAATTTCCAAGGAAAATACCTTGATAAAAAGGAAATTAATAATTGTATTAACCTTTGAAAAAATAACATATTTATAATTTATCTTAATAAATAAAATAGTTATCTCATGAATAGCTACATTCCCTAGAAAGTTCAGTTCATCATTGAAAAGGAAAACTTACAAATCATGAGGCACATACACAGCTATTCTTGTACACACGCACACACACATACACACATACACATATCCGTATGTGTATATATCATTTGCTACTGTTCTCATTAGCTATGTTTTTCAGTTTTCTTGTGTGTCTGTTAGAGAATTTGAGGAAGTATACATAAGGATGCATAATGATATGTAAATATGGATATAAAGACTGATAGCTCACTAAAGTATATGATGTTTATCTTAACAAAAAGCCTTATTTTTAAAAACAATATAATTAAGAAGAAACGTTAGAGATTATTTAGCTACTATATTTCACAAAGACAGGACAGAAGGAAACAAAAAAGAAAATAAATTTTAGGAAAACTGATTTCAATCTGTCTTAGGAAAATAGAATGGAAAGTATGGAGTTATGGCTATGTAAGAGCCGACAGACTGGAACTGACTTCAAAAATCCTAAAAGTTGTATTTCCTCCTAGCCTTTGAAAAGAGGAAATTAATGTAAGATTAGAACTGAAGGCTTGAGTTTTTCTCCTTTCAGGGAGAGCTTTTAAGGATCTCTGGAGAGAAGGGCAGCTAAGTGGCTCAGTGCATAGAGTGAGCCTACACTCAGGAAGACCTGAGTTCAAATGTGGCCTCAGACACGTACTAGCTGTGTGACCCTGGACAAGTCACTTAACCCTATTTGCCTCAGTTTCCTCATCTGTAAAATGAGCTGGAGAAGAAAATGGCAAACCACTCCAAAATCTTTACCAAGAATACCCCAAATGGAGTCATGAAGAGTCCAACATGACTGAACAATAACAAAAGAAAGAAGAGGAAAAAGAAAAAAAAGATGTACCAGGATCTTTGTTAGATGTACAGAGTAATATTATGACCATAGTGGTTGGTGGAAATGTCATCTCTACTTCCTTTCTTCAAACCCAAGCTTCCATGGGAGTCCATGAGAAGGGATTTCTAGACAAATACACACATACATGTATGCATGCACACATGTATGTGGGTATACAGTACATATGCAGATATGTATGTGCGGTAAGCAAAAGATGAAACGACCATGGAAAACAAAGTTTTGATCTCCTAAGCATCTTGCTTTATTAAGCAGAGGATGTCAATTGCCTAACAAAGAGGAACTAGACCCTGGAGTCAGGAGGAGCTGAATGAAAATTGGACCTCAGACATTTAACACTTACTAGCCATGTGATCTTGGGTAAGTCACTTAACCCCAATTGCCCTACCTTCCCCTCTTCAAAAAACAAAAACAAAAACAAAAAAAAAACAAAATAAGTAACAGATAGAGGTGGTCCAGTTTCCCAGCTACACAAGGCTAGATTCAAACAACACAATAAGATTTTCTTCCAGTTCTCACAACTGATTAGTTTTCTCAAAGACAGAAGTTGGACTAAACCCATAATTGAATAGAAACTAATCTAGTTCCAGAACTGAGTCACAAGATGGAATCAATATGGTTAACTCAATTCCCACATTATTCATTTAGTGTACTAATCTTAAATCCTTCATATGTATTTATGCATGTGTATATGTGTTTACAGTTGTGTGCTTAACAATGGATTAAGATTCTGTTCTTGTGTGTACATATTCATATATTTCATAATTGTACTTTAAAGAAAATATTTACTTGAACTTGGGACCTTAATAAAAAAATCTGCGTCATCAGACATGAGCCTAAGATAGAAACCCCTAGGGTTACACTTATATAAAGAACTGTCATAAACTGATATACAGAGCTGTAAGGAAGAATTTTTGGTCCCAGGACAAATGATGCAAACCAAGATCATAGCAAGGGACACGTTTAGTCTCAGTGTAATGGAAAGTGGTATGGACAAAGAGAGAACCGTAGAGTACCATGGAAGATCCTGAGACACCAGCAACAGACCACTGCTGGGGAGGCTTCCAGGTGGAGGAGGAATGAAGCAAAGTAGATTAGCAGAAGAGCTAACCCTTTCCAACCATCTGGTAGCTTCCTATTTTAGTCTGGTAGTATAGGCCTCTGAATGATAAGATACTAATGTCTGTTTCTTTTAAACTGCTGAAGGAATACATGATCTCTAAATTCAATACTTTGAGGCAAAAACCTTCCTCTACCAACCACTCCTATTATATCTCTGATTTTGACTGTTAATTTGTATCTTGGCATGGTTGAATTACCCCTTGCACAATTTGAAAATGGTTTATAAATAGAAATAGATCTAATAGTGTTTAATTTGGTCGCTTTATCTAGACATGACTTAAAAAGAAGGGTGTTACTTATCCTCAATGCCAAACCATCCCATAGCTAAGGCAAGAAAAGCAACAAGAAAAAAAAAATACCAGATATAAATGTGAAAGGAGAATGATACAAAAAGGAAATGATTGTGCCTGATTTTAGTAAGGAATAACTCTTTCCCCATTTAAAAAAATCAAAGATGTTTAAAGTCTGTCAAATCATTTATTTCTCTAATAGGTAATAATGAAACAGACTACATAAGTGATATCCTACAAGTGCTGATAAATTTAAGCAATTGTTTTTGTTTTTTTTTAAAGTAGGAGACCTATTCCTTTTCTATGACATCAAAACTGTTGAACACATTTTCAAAATCATATGGACAACCATAAAGATCATGCAATTCATCACCCTTATTTTTTAAAATGAATATACTAAAAGACAGAGAAATTCAGTGATGGGCCAATCTCAGAAAGCTAGGATAAGGTCTTCCGATTCTGAATTCATTTTTTCTTTTTATTCTACTGTACCATAGAAGATAAGAATAAATTTTTAAAACAAGTGTATCAGATTAAAGATGTGGTGTTTCTTCTACTTAAGGGAAGATATATGTATATATGTCATATATACACATATATACATATATATATGCTTTTAAATGTGTATATGCATGTATGTATGTATATAATTGTTGAATTGTGTGGTAATAAATGGGAATGCCCAGGAAGTCCTTAAAAAAGCAAGAAAGAATTGGTGTAACTCCAAAGTTCAATATGCATATTTCATCTTCATTGATTAATCCATCTCTGTATTCAATATCCCCCTTTCTATTGCTTTTTTTGCTCAGTCATCTCTAACGACCCTTCCTTAATATACAGAAATCTATTTTCTGTTCTTCAGGAACATCCCTCCCCAAAACCATGAATGTTCTGAATCTTGCCAGATCCAAGGGTTTCTTTTCTATCTTTTACTCTTTTGACTTCTTTGTAGCGTTGGACACTGTGTTCCCACTTCTGTTTGGCTGATACGTTATCCTTTTCCTGGTTATGTAATAATAACAGCTATCATTTTTATATCACTTTTAAGATCCACAAAGCACTTTATAATTATTCTCTCATTTTATCTGCACCACTAACTAAGGCATCAAAATATAAGAGATTTGCCTAGAGGAAGCAATGCACCTGTGTCTTTCTTACTCCAGGTGCAGCACTCTTTCCATTGCTCTACCTAGTGTATATTTCTATGTTCTTTCCATTTCCCTATTATTTGTCCTTTATCCCCTTTGCATATTTCTAATACTTTTCCTTCTCCTTAAATTGAGGTGTTCTCCAACATTTGCTTTATTCTTACTTTGGAAACACAGGATCATAGATCCAGAAGTGAAAATGACTCTCTATGAACAATATTATTCTAATTTACATTATAGTTATTTGTGTATATGCCTGATATTCCCTGCTGGAATGTAAACTTCTTAAAGGAAGGAATGATGTAATGCTTCACTTTTGCTTCTCCAGCAGCAAGCAGAGTGCTTTGTATATAGTGGTCCTTGACAAATATTTGTTGAGTTAAATTGAAATTACTACCAGGAATAAACTTTCAGACATGTTTTTAAAGGAAGTCATTGGTCATAATTGCTTTCAGTATATTTACTACTGTTGACCACCAACTTCTTGTAAAGAACATCAATCAAAATAGAGAAATAAATATCCCAGACGATGGATAACTTTCCACTTTGTTTTAATGCTGGTTTAGCAATGATGAGAGTAACTTGTGTTTTTAATAATTAATTATATTGTTTACATATTAAAATATAAACTAAGTATAAAGTATAAAACAGACAGCTTACTGAATGATGGCAAGTAGAAAATGGAAATATTTTGTCTTTTCTTTTTAGAAGAAGAAATCTATTATTCTCTTAAGTTGGTTTTTAGAAAGCTGTAATTTGACTTGCATTCTTAACTCTTTCTCCATTTAAATCTACCTACCTGTATCAAAATTTCTGAAGATTACATTACTTTTAATTTCATATGATCAGTGTATATAGCTTCCCTTTCTAATTATAGTCTAGAAAACCAGGATGAAATAATTATGAGATGTTTTACTTTTGCATGATTCTGGTGACATGTCATTTTATTCCAGGTACTTCCTGTATGATTCCCCTACAGTATTTTTCAGTAAATTTTCTTTAAAACAATTTTTTAAAGTTCTGCCCTATTTGTCAGATGGGGGACATATCCTTCCTAACAGCAGAGAATGGAATGTGTAACCTTGGGCATAAGGACACAAGATGATCTTTGACCATCTTATACAAATGCAACTTATGTTTAGGAGTAATCCCTCCATTAATATTGAGATAATGCTACTTTTATTATCTATATCACAAGATTTTTGTGAAGCTCCAATTATCTAATGGATGGGGAAAGTTCTCTGTAAGTATAGTGCTTTGTATTAGCTCATTTATTTAGTATTTTTTGCAAAGTCATTTTGAAACAACCCTATGAGGCTAATACTACAGGAATTAGTATACCCATTTTGTGGTTGATAAAATTGAAGCTGAAAGATGTTTAGTGATTTTCCCATAGTTATACATTTTATGTCAGAGAATCCAGCACTTGAAACAACTTGTCATACTGGATAGAGTGTTGGACTTGGAATATGGAAAACCTGCGTTAAAATCCTTCCTTGCGCATTTACAAACTGTATAACTCTGAGCAAGTCACTTAACTTTTCTGTGACTTGGTGTCTTCATTTGTAAAATGAAAGGGTTGAGTTTGATTATCTTTTCCAACTCTAAATCTATTATCCCATTATCTTATGAGCCTCTATATCTATGCCATGATACCTGTTTTTCTGATTCTTTCCATTCTGCCTAAACCTACTCAAAGTTCACCCATCCTAAAACAACAGCAACAGCAACAACAAAAGACCTCACTAGACCTTATAATACCTTCAAGCTATTGTCTGATATCTATCTTTCATAGCCAAACTCTAGAAGAAATCTTTACTTCCTGCTTCCACTTCCTTTTCTTTCACTCATCTTCAATCTTTTGCAATCTGGCTTCTGACCTCGCTGCTCAACCAAAATTACCATCTTCAAAATTACCTACTCACTTTTAATTGCCAAAACTGACAGTCTATTCTGAGTCTTTCTGTCTCTCCCAGGGTTTTTGCTGGGAGAGACCACCATCTACTGGGTACCAACCACCATCTTTCCAGCTTCTCAACTTTTGATCTTGGCACTTTCCTTGACTCCTTGCTCTTCCTTACCCTACATATCCAACCAGTTCTGTTAAATTGTTTTATTCCTCCCTCCAAAACATCTCTTGCAGCTAACTACTTCTCTCTCTTCACAGGGTTTCCACCTCAGTTTAAACCCTCATCACTTCTTGCCTTAATTACAACAATGACCTTTTCACTGTTCTCCTTGCATCAGGTCTCTTACCACTGAAGTCCATAGTAATTCCAAAAGTGATACTCTCTTACTCAATGACCTCCAGTGGCTCCCCATTGCATCTAGATTACAATATAAATTCTTCTGTTTAGCTTTTAAAGTCCTTCACAACCTGGCCACAACTTATCTTTCTAGATTCATTGAATATTTCTCTCAGCCCCACCTTCCCACCATTTCTTCAATTCAGAAAAAACTGGTTTTCTCTATGTTTCTCACAAACAACCCACTATCTTCCATCTTGGTGTCTTTGCAATGACTATGGTCAATGCCTAGAATGAATGCCTTTCTCTTTTCCATTTTATAGAATAACTTTCTTCCTTAAAGATGAAGCTGAAGCAATACCTTCTTCTTTACAATCCCCCAACTACTAGGTCCCTCTCTCCCAAAATACTTTCTATTTAATAACATTGTATTAATGCATATTTATTTTGTTTATATGTATTCTATATATGTGAATTTATGTACTCCCCCATTTGAATGTAAGTTCCTTGGAAGTAGCAATTATTTTAATCAATGTATTTGTATTACCAGTACTTAGCACAGTTTCTGGCACATGGTAGGTACTTAATAAATACTTTTTAATTGCTCTTCCACCACTCTGCTTGGTATGCTCTTGAATACTCCTAAGATACAAGGAACAAAAAGGAACTGAATGGGAAACAAAGGGCAGTCATTTCTTGAACAAATGTGAAGACTTGTCTTTGAGTGGAAACATTATCATTTGGTACTTTGATGTTTTCAATATCATTTTTGGAAAAGAAGAAAAATGTTATGTTACAGTAGAAGGGATTTCTGCTTCTAATTTGGCCTTCCCCAAAAAGGTGAGAAGCTTCATTAAAGATATTTTTCTATTCATTAATTAATTGATAAGCAGTTGTAATAAAGTGCTTAGAGGAGTGGTTGTCATTAAGAAATTTCTCCAGGGGCAATGTTTCAGGAAAAACTAACTATCAACCAAGGAATATAAAGCAATGCTTAATATGCACATAGAGTAAGGCCAAAGGAAGTTTATATTTTCTCTGAAGCAGTTGGAAATATATTTTGAAATCTCTCGATAATTAGATATTTAGAACATTATTCCTGTGGACTTTTTAATGAGTTTAATAGTACTCAGGAGATAAGAACAACTTTTTTAACCCTATTTAGGCTAAATCGTTATGTGTGGATTTGTAATTTTCCTGCCTGCATAAGCATAACAAATAGGAAAGCAATCATTTTGAGTCTTATTTAAGAAGTAAGATCTTCTTTGCCCTTCCTTTCTTTGGGCTTCCTTGAAAAATCCCTGTGCACGTACGAACCTTTAGTAAATATTCAGGCTGTGTTTTATACCTGCTTTAACAGGCTTTGATTCCTAATTGATATTACCTGTCAGTTTAATTTTGAGTAGATTTTTGTTGTGGTGGTGGATTGTTTGTTTTGTTTGTTTTTTTGTTTGTTTTTTTTGTTTTTTCCTGTCAGGGGAATACATTTATTTGGATCTATATATGCCAAGATCTCTTGTGACCCATGATATATTTTCAGGAAACCAAAAGGATTTAGGAGAATATTCAGTGGCTGGTCAGCAGAATGCTGTTAACATCCCAAATTGGAAATTCAAACTACAGTCTTGGCCTTGCAAACACTCAACTATAGACAGCAGACATAACCAGCCTGGAAAAATGTTTGGGCCCATGAACAATTATTTCTTTTGTCCTTGTGTCCTCAGTGCTTACCATGGCACCTTAAACATCTTAGGTGCTCAATCAGGACTTGTTGAATTGAAATAATATTTTGTCCTTTAATTTTTTAAAAGCAAATCCAATAATATTGTAGAATTATTTAACATTAACCTCTGCAGCTTTCTAGAGAGATAAGTGTTTCCATCATTGCCAGCTGAACTTTCAGCGACATTTAAGAGTTAGGGACATTGCTAGCTACTTCCAGAACATAGTTCCTTGTTGAGTTGAACGACTATGGAGGTGGCTCGGGAAAGAAGATTCAGCAATGAAATTGTCCATCACAAGAGAGAAATGATGAGTAACTAAATCAAGAGGCCCAAAAATATCAAAAGATTAGTTCAATGATAGATGATGGTAGCCCATGAGAGAGGCTAGAAGAGATAATACTGGAAGCAGCAATTATAGTAACTAGGATTCTGAGGACTCAGGGACAAGTACTTGGTGGGTCTAGTAGGACCTACAAAAGACAAGCAGCAGGCATCATACCCCCTAATTATCTTTTCAATCATGATATAAAGATAACAAAAGAAGTGATTAAGAAAAATTCAATTGAGTACTAGGAAGAATTATTTACTCTAATGCAGAAATTCTTAACCTGCTTTTATGTCATGGACCTCTGTGGCAATCAGGTGAAATCTATGAACCCTTTATCAGAATAATACTTTTTAAATGCAATAACATAAAATACATAGGAATACAAAAGGAAGTTAAAGGTTAAAAGAACTATAAATATTTTTTTTTCCTTCCACCCAAATTGCCAGACTCCTTAAAATCTATTCCTAAGATTCATGGACCTCTGTACTAGTCTCTTAGGTGGTAGAATCTTAGAGTTAGAAGGGAGACTGAACCTCCCCACCCCCCCCAGGTTAAATCAAAATATTTGAAGTTCTGTCCTCTTTCTGCTCCACCAGATTCTCCTTCTCAACCTCACTCCATTGCTACAATTATTAAAGGCCCTTCCTGAGCGAAGGCAACTTACTACTACTTCTCAAGAACAGAAGAGGAGTATAGGAGAAAGGGATGGAAAGAAAGAGGGAAGAAGTAGTGAAAGGAGTGGACAAGAGGAAGATACACTTGGAGAAATGCAAATAGCATTCCTAGGAAGGGAATGAGTTAGGACTAGGCAAAATAGATTTTAAGCTCCTTGAGGGCAAGGATTGTCTTTTTAGTCTTTGTACTTCCAAAAATTAGCACCATGGTGGGCACATAATAGACACTGAATAAATGTTTATTGAGGGATGGATTGATTTGATTAAGGGATAGAGAAAGAGAAGGAAGGAAGAATATATTCAGTCAATTGTCCTACAACTGCTTAGAATTCAAAGCTGCAATCCTCATTCCTCTGCTAAAATTGAGCTCAGTCTTCCTTCACTGGTTTCTGCTTGTAGTACAGACTTGGATAGATAATTTTCTACAAGAGGTCATATTTTTAGAAATAGGCAATTGACTGAAATATGTAGAAAATTCCAGACAGCATCGCTTGTTGGATATGGAATACACTCCCTCACCCAAAAAAACCCCTAACAAATTAGATTTGTTCCCTAATGCCTCTAATAAAATGCACATCTCTCTGTCATTTAAAGCCTTTCAAAATCTGATGACAACTTACTTTATTAGTACTTAAATATACCACATTATATAATCAGATTTTTGCATACCATATTACTTACACATACCAGATTTTATATATATATACACACACACACACGCACACACACACACACACACGTGTGTGTATGGGTGTATACTGTATGTAGATGGATATATC
>CM053591.1:113465096-113487574 GCA_028646515.1 Pseudochirops corinnae | reverse complement strand
TTTCCCCCTGAACTGGGTAAATGATATATGTTTGATTAAAGTGAGACTGTTAACCCATTCTGAGTTGCTTTCCTTTAGAAAAGCAGATCTAAGAACCTGTGCTATCAGCCATCCTGGGTATGCTAGGGTGCTTGCTGATACACCTACCTAGCTACCAAAACTGCTAAGAAGCCTAAAAGAAGTCTCCCAGAAAAGTAGGTGGAACCACTCTAGGATTATAAAAGATCATGGATAATAATCCAACAGATAAGAAAGTGTGGATGGTTCATGATCTGTGCCATTCAAGAGTGTCTACATTGATCAAACACAGATCTATTGTAATACTAAAGGAAGAGTATTCCAAGTGATTTATGGAACTAGTGGACTCTAAATAAATAAAGCCATTTCATGAAGCTGTTTATTTAAAAAAAAAAGATAATTTCATTCTTTTTAAAAATTGAGTATCAGCATAAAATATTTACTTTTAAATGGTAATGTACTTGGGAATTTTGCTACAGGGTAATTTTTTTTTCTTAAACTATTCTCTGAATAGACTGATAATTTTCTAATATAATGCCTGGTTTGCATGAGTTGTCTAAATCTTCTATAGTTTCATCATGTCTCGTACATATTTATTCTTTACAATGTTTCATGCATAATTTACTGTTTAAACAACTTGTATTCTTTGGAAATTTAACTTGACATTTAATTCAGCCACAATCCAGGTCTGCTTTGGTTCTAATTACATTTTTCAGAATTATTGCTTGTTCTGTTCCTACACTCAAAATTATTTCTGGAATTTAATTGATGTCTTAATGAATACACATTCTTTCTTTTTTCATATCCTATGAAAGTAAGCCTATTAATTGACAAAACTGTTTCTTTCAAGGCTAGGATGCCTAAAAAAATAACCCATGGTTGTAATTTTAAAAGTTTGAGGGAGTTAAAGTCAGTCTCATAAAATAACATTTTAAAACAAAGTAAAATCCAGCCGTTTAGTATTCTTTTCCAGAGAGGGGAAAAAGCTTTGTGAATTATTGCTGAATGCATTTGGTGGCTGAAAAATGATAAACTCTGGAAAAAGAAACTGAAGATAATGTTACAAAGATATATATCTAAAACATGTAAAAATCTTTCTTTTAAAAAATAATTATCTAGTTTACAGTAAATATGAGATAACTGCTGAGAGAATGAATCAGTATCTGTAATTTATAATCACAACAGTAACTTCACCATTAGTCTTAGGAGCAAGAGTATTTAAAATTATTTTCTTCGGTCAGTTAATGTCCCATATGTTGTCTCATGTCTTATGGGAATATATAAGAGAAGTATCATTTCTTGTAACCAACATATTACAGAAACAAATTTTTATCAACAGACAGCTTGAATGGTAGAAAAATAAGAAAACACCAAGCTTAGAGATGGACCATCCAATCTATTTTAAACTTCCTTGCTGTGACAGTATCAGACTACCACCTGAATGCCACTCTTGCCAACTGTTAAAGGTAGCACAATGGAATAGAGGGTAGACATTTCTGTTGCAGATGGTGATGCTCTCCTGATGAGATATGAGGACCAGGAAGGGTGTCCAGGAGACAGGAAAGGAACAAGAGATTCATTAGATCCAGTTTTCTTCAGCCCAATAGGAAAGCTCTGTGAGGGATGGTATTTCCTGATATTTTTCAGTGCTAGCTATGTGGTGCAGCCATGCAAATATTTTTTTGAAAATTAAAACTAAGATATTATATTACACTTGACTTAGCAACAGTTGTAAGCTCTTCAAAGGAAGGGATGCTATAACATCCTTCACAATAATCCCCCCCCCCCACCTCTGTCTCTGTCACTGTGTCTCTGTCTCTCTCTGTGTCTCTGTATCTGTTTTTCTTTTGGTCTCTCTGTCTGTCTCTCAGTCTCTGTCTGTCACTTTCTGTTTGTCTGTCTCCCCACCAACCAATTCTACTAACGATCAGGATGAGAGCACTGACCATCTCTGTTTCTGACCTTGCCTGCTTTGTCTCTCCTTAATCAATCTGCTGACAGACCCATTTATCATTATATTAATACTCAACTTTCTGCAGATGCCAGATTAGTGTAGCTCAGAACTCCCCCAGTCAGAAGATCCACAAGTTTCAGCTTCCTAGTAACTTGGATCAGTCTTGAGCCATTGTGCCAGGCTAAATAATATTTTTAAAATATCTTTCATTATATCCCTTCCATAGTTGTGCATAGAGAGTGACCTGGATGGGTTGACAACTCTTTGAATTAACAAACTAGTAAACTTGAAAGCAGATTTTTTTTTAATTCATTTCCAGGACACCCACTCCTAGCCAGGTATAGTGGCTTGCTAATGCTATAAACCTTATAGCACGCTAGTTATAATGTAAGTCTATTTACCTCAAAGTACTTGATGTTGTTCACTCACAAAGAGTCAGGCATGACTCAAGAATAACAACAACAGAAGTACACAACTTCTTGCTGCCTTAGCTTGCCATCAAGGAGTGCCTGTTCATGACCTAGGTAAAAGCAGCCTATTGGAAGTTTTATTAGGAATTGCAGCTGAGTAGGAAAATAACCTAATCTCCTAGAAAAGCCTTCATCTGGGTTTCAAGACAATGCACCTAGGAGAAATTAACTCAAACTGTAGGATTTGCATCAATCAGTTGCCTAGTTTGAGCCAGACATGGTGCTCAGGACCCAGAATGCAAAAAGAGGCAAAAGACAGTCTTTGCCCTTAAGGAGCTTATAATCTAAAGCAAAACAAATATGTACAAATGAGCTATATAGAGGATATATAGGAAATAGTTGAAAGGTACACACTAGAGGGATTGGGGAAGGCAGAAGACGGGATTTAAGTTGACACTTAAAGGAAGGAATCCTGGGTAGTCCAATAATAAATGTTAAGGATGGTTGGTTGTTGTCCTTGCTCAAAGAGGACCAAAATGACATCACTATGTTGGGGTCCAGGTACTGTGTATCTGACTGTAGCTGATCAGACCAATACAGACTTAGAAGACTCTACTCCAGGTCTGGCACAATTACCCCATATGACCATTTGGGAGTGAGATATCTCTAAATTTATCCATTTCATGTTCCTTTTGAGTTACTGTAATTCTACTTTGCTCACAGAACACAATGTTTTCTTTGGTGCAGTCATGCCATGTTGGGAGGTCCTGTGCCAGAGTTCCACAGAGAGAACTTGGGAGCAGCCTTGTATCACTTCTTCTGACATCTATATAAGTGTTTGCTTCATGAGTTCTCTGTAAAATCATTTTTTAGGCCAACATATGTTTGGCATTTGAACACGGTGTTTTCTCTGCAATAGAGTTTGAATGCTTGACAGTTCAGCTCAAGAAAGGAACTCAGTGTCCACTACCTTATCTTGCCAGGGAATCTTCAAAATCTTTCTAAGATGGAGCAGCTGGGTAGTGCAGTGGACAGAGCACTGGCTCTGGAGTCATGAGGACCTGAGTTCAAATTCTACCTCATACTAGCTGTGTGATGCTAAGCAAGACACTTAACCCTGATTGCTTCCCCCGCACAAAACCAAATAAGCACATGCATGTGCGCACACACACATGCACACACACACACACACACAGAATCATCTTCCTGAATTCAAATCTGGCCTCAGAAATTTACTAGCTGTGTGACTGCTGGGCAAGTCATTTAGCCTGTCTACCTTGATTTCCTTATATGTAAAATGAGTAGGAGAAGGAAATGGTTAACCACTCAAGTATCTTTACCAAGAAAACTCTAAATGCGGTCACAAATAGTTGGCCATGATTGAACAACAGCAATGGCTAAGATACCTATATAACACTGAAGACAGTTTCAGGTAAACTATATACTTACTTTAGATAGCAACAACTGAGTATTCTTAGATTCAAGGCAGTGTGTTCTACCAAGGCCTGGACATTAGTCCCTGCTCCAACACTAATTAACTGTGTAACAGTAAGTGGAGACCATTCTGTATTTTCCTATTCAAGCTATCCTTTGTGTTCAGTCATGTCCAACTCTTTGTGACCCAACTTTGACTTTTCTTGGCAAAGACACCAGGAAAATAAAAGGTACTGGACTGGTTTGCCATTTCCTTCTCCAGCTCATTTTATATATTAGGAAACTGAGGCAAACAGGGTTAAGTGGTTTGCCAAGAGTCACACAACTAGTAAGTGTCTTGAGACCAGATTTGAATTAAGGTCCTCCTGTCCCCCGGCCTGGTACTCTATTTACTTCGATCTCTAGCTGTCCTAAGCATCCTTAACTTTTTTTTTTTAAACCTCTTACCTTCCTACCTGATAAGGCTAGTGAAATGAACAAATAAGATAATTGATGTGAAAGTGGATTTAGAGTCAGAGGATCTGGTTTCTAATCCTGTATCTGCCACTTATTACTTAGGCGACTGGGTAAGTCACAACCTCTCTGGGTCTCAGTTTTCTCACTTATAGATTGAAGGTATGATCTTTAAGGTCACTTAAAGATCTAAAGCTATGACCTATTATAATATCAAAGTATATCAAAATCATTCAAAACTTTCTACTAATTTAAAAAATATTTATTTATGCTACACACTCATATTTAATGAATGGCTCAGCAATATGTGTGTGTGTGTGTGTGTGTGTGTGTATCCCTTTTATATGTAGAAAAAATTAGAAGCATTCTCAAAAAAAAAAATCCACACAACTAGAAATATATTCACATTTCCAAGTTCAGGAAAATTTGCAGTTCATAGAAAGAGGTTAGAGACATCTACTTTTTTTCTTTTCAAATTAATCTTTTTTATAAAATTTAAAAATAAAGATTTTGACATATGCTTGTTTACTTGTTTGTTTGAATTTTGTATCATATGAAGTTCCAAGGGAGAATCTTTAACATTTTAGTTTTTTCGTTTTCAGGAAGAAAACAGAAAAATTCATTGTTCCTTTTCATTTGAAATGATTTGTTAAAATCATGTTTATTTAAAATGCTTGTTACATTTTTAAGTAGAAAGTCACTGCTATGGCATTTTATTTTTCGTCCTGTGCTTTCTGATAATCTATTCTTCTTCTTAGTAAGTTATTAACATGTGGTATATACTGAAATTCTATACTCCTTAAAATTATTGGTTTGGGATAACTGTTTTGTCTTCATGTTTCTGTTTTCCAACATGGTTTCTTACTAATGGAACAGATAATGATTTTGCTTAGTATTTCCTTTTGTTTTGTTTGTCACCACAACCTGCATTGTGAATAAATGTTTAGAGGTAATTTTGTCTTTTAAGTATCATAAACAGTAACAAATGCTGTTTGATTCACTTACAAATTATAAGAGAGGAGCCATGAAATTTTCCTAACCTTTTCTGTAGCTCAATAAATCACAAACAGACATGAAAGTTAAGCACTGCTTCAGTGGAAAATCAGCAGACAGATGTAGCACACATTCCCCTCAAAATAATTCAGAACCTGTTTCAATTTATCAAATGCCTACTTTATCTGTCAAAACAATGTCCTTTCTCAAATAAAGGGCATTGTTTCTGCAGCTAGAAAGAGGTTCTGATGTATTGTTATCTGCAAATGGATGGCGGAATAATGGAACAACAGGCAGTGTTTCAAACTAAGAGATCAAAGGGCAGAATTCATTACAAATCTTGTTAAAATAAATGAGAGTAAGAGCATAATTTCAATAAAGACATTTACAGTCTTAAAACAATCTCCATCTTTTTAAAAAAAGAAATCTTAAAATGACTCGGAATCTTCTTTAAAAAGAGTTTTTGATGCATTCCTCTCTGCTACTCGTGAAGTTCAAGATGTAAAGAAATAGAATTGCCAAACTCTCATGTCAGCTAAGCATCAGTCCTATGTGCATTGCTGACACTGTAGAATTTTACTGCTGCTATTATTTGAAGAATAGTTGTTATTTCTTCATATTTGCTGTGCATTTTCATGAGCACAATCATTTAGAAGAAAGGAAAAACCACTTGTTCAGGGAACACTTAACTCTAAAATTCTTTTTGCTATGAATAGTCAGTGGAAAATGAATATCCCAAATGATAAACAAGACCAGAGACTGCTTTATTACAAACAAAGTGAGTTTTCTTAAAGTAAGATTTGTGGAAAATGTATGCTAACTTAAACTGACATTTTATACTTTTATTAATTAGGATAGATTTGTTTCTTTAGCATTACTTTGAGAATTTTAATGGATTTTTTTTTGCTTTCCATTTGAAAAGCAAAATATTACTGGGCTTTAAAGATTGTTTCAGCTCTTCCCCAATCAATTAGTAGCTTTTCAAACCGTTATAATGCTCATATACTTTCTTTAACCTCAGCATGTCAGATATTTATGAGGATTCCTGTAGCCAGTTTGATCTTGAGCTGAAATGTGACAATGTAAAGCTGATGTATCTGTCTTCTTCATGATTGCATGGTGCTCCTTTTCTATCAGCTATCATTTTTTAAAGATGCAACTATGACCTTTGTCAGTTGCTAAGGTTTCTTCCTTAGAACAGATCTATAATGCCATAGGCCTTTAAAAAGAAATTTTTTGCTTTCTACCTAGGAAAGTATAACCTTCCTAGGCATAACCTATATTGATATATAGGTTCATAATCACCAAATATATTTTAGAAAACTTCCATGTATGCATAATATTAATAGTGCATATTTATATGTATATAGAGATATATGATATGTACAGTTATTTATTTTTAAATAATCAACAAACATTTACTGAACACCTATAGCACTATAAATATTATGCTAGGTAGCAGACATAGAGAGACAAAATCTCTGGCCCTCCTTTAGAGGAGATTGCATTCTACTTAAAATCATATTTGTTAGTTTTCTAATTTAAAAAAATGGGATGGGGAATCAGAAGATATTTTTGAATAATTAATGTTCTTACCTTAGAGGTCAAAAAAATTAAAGAGGAAAAATCTTACTTTGCAACCACAAGGAATGGACAATCTCACTCATAGTCTTTGTGTACCTCTTGAAATTTATGGGATTAAGAGAGGTTGGAGAAGGCCTCCAATAAAAGATGGAATTTTTGTTGGGACTTCAAGGAAGTCAGTGAGGTCAATAGTCGAAGGGGAAGAAGGAGAGGATTCCAGCCACCGGGGACAGACAGAGAAAATGCTTGGAGCAGAGAAATGGAGTATCTTATTTGTGGAGCAGCCTGGAGGCCAGAGTCATTGAATGGATGACAAGTTGGATGAGGAGTAAAGTGTAAGAAGACTGGAGAGATAGAAGGCGGCTAGGTGTTGAAGGGCTTAGAACGCTAAACAGAACATTTTATATTTGATCCTTGAGGTGATAGGGAGCCAGTAGAGTTTACTGAGTAGGGGAGTGACATGATCTGACTTGTGCTGTACTTGGGCTAAATTGGGGCGAATTGGAATGATTATTATTGATATTAGAACCTGGCATTGATATCCCTGACACTGAAGTAAAACCAAGTATTTGTTATTATTCATTCATGCCTCTTCATCCAATGTATCATTTTTAAATGATATGGCCAACAATTCAAAATACTTAACATCTTGAAGATGGTGAATGTGAATCTCATGGCTACCTGGACTCGTATTCTTAAATTTTGAATATTTCCTATAAATGAGAGAATGAGTGATACAGGGAAAGCCTCACAGTCAGAATACCCTGGGTTCAAGATCTGCCTCTGTCTCCTATCGACAATGTGACCCTTGGCAAGAGTCTAAGTTAATTCTCTAAAATCATAAATTGTAGGATAATTGAGAGCATACTTTGGTAGAGGAAAGTTGTCATCCTGAGAATCCTCTACAGCAGTGAAATCACAGTGTTGGAATGCCTAGGCTACACTCCCTTCTCTTCCCCACCCCCCAATGTTACAAATGAAGTTGTGGCATTAATTGATATTTGCTAAAGGTGGAGGAATAGGCAAATATAAGAGCTTACTTAATGTGAAGAAACTTTGGAGGTAGAAATGTATGCATAGACTCATACCTACTGAATATGAAGAAAAAAGTCTAAGCTCACCCCTCCCCTCAAGAGAGCAAATACAACTGACATCTAGGTTTGAAACAGGAAAGAAAGTTACAGTAAATGTTAAGTCAATCATTTTTTTTTTCCTGGAATATATAATGTAAGTGCTGTAGAAAATTAAAATGATTTCTAGTGTTCAAATTACAGTATTTTAAACAAAAGGTATCTTCAAGCACCATTTTAATCTTTGCTATATTTTACCAACAGTACTTTAAAATTCATATTTCAATGTTGACATATTTCATATAAAGAAAATGGACTTGTAATCCTTTGCTTGCTGTTTTCATTCAATTAGCTCTATCTTTCTTTTTCTTAGTAAACAAGATGGCAATTTACTCAAAGTCAGACCATTAGAACATACATCAGCCAGAGTCAAATAAACACAACTAAGTTCATCCAGTACCTTTTAAAGTTAAACAATTTTAAATAAAAGCAAACATGAAATAACTAGTCTTTCCCCCTGGAATATGACTGTTGACAGAAAAAAAAGATAAAAACATAAGAATGGCTTGAATTTGTAAGGGAGTTAAATAATTCAGGAAATGTTTTATTAGCTGATAGCAAAAGGACAGGATTTAGATCTTTGCATTATGAAGTAATAAAAGAATAAAATATGTGCTATATGGCATATTTGACAAAACTCTTCCTAACTGTACTTAAATTTCACAAGGTGGTTGAAAACCACATTCTTATCATATCCTCCCAACAATACAATTCTGTTTAATTATCTCTTTCATTTGAAATGTTAGCTACACCATTCATGGAGGTGAAAGAAAAATAAAGTTGTCATTACTTATTTTTAACAAACTTTGTGGTTTACATTTTCAACACATTTTAACAGAAATTAAAAGGAAGCAGAATCTCAAACCCACAAATAGATATATTCCCTATCCTTGAAAGATTTTGTTGTTGTTTGGAATCTCCAGGTTGACGGTTGCATTTAAAACACACACACATACACACACACACACACACACACACACACAGACACAGACACAGACACACACACACACACACACACTGCTTACTGAGAATTGTAGGGCAAATTGCCTCTCCCAAATATAATACAAACACACAGTATATACATGTGTGGATATATATATATATGTATATATATACATAATATCATGCATTTATATATATTAAAATGTTGCATGTATGCTAAAGTACTTGGTATGGTAGTCAATATTAGAAAATTTGGGGTAAAATGAAAGCCTAAAACCTAAAAAAAAAACAACAAACCCTAAACTATTTTCTTTCAGAAATAAAGGAAACATCTATTTACAATGTTATTACTTTTATTGTTGCAAATATTTTATGCTAATTATGTATCTTTTCTTAAAAGAAAGGTCAATGTTTACTCCTTGGGGCTGGCACTTTCTTCCCTAGATGGCTCATTAAGAGATAAATAGAGTCATGCATAATAAGATATATGTGCTTTAAGAATCATATATTTTATATTTAAATGAAGTATAGCCTTTTAGGGAGCTGTGTTTATTCATTGTGGATTGGCATGGTGCCTTATACATAGTAGGTTTTCAATAATTATTGGGTGTATGGAAGATCTGAGCCTACTACTATCACCTTAATTATTTTTACCTCCAAAAAATTAGTTATCTAAACATTTCAGAGACATGAGCTTTCCATAGAGCTGTGTGTGTTTTCAATCATGAAAATCATCAGTTCACTTTGGATGATGCCATAAGAAATGATAAAGGGAGACGAGGCAAAAAGCCAGAAGCAGTTATGATATAAAAGCATCACCATTTTACTTTCTATGTTGTCACTAATATTTTGGAAGGAAGCATTTCAGGAGAATTACAATTAAGGTGGTAGTAGTATAACCCTTTACTATTTCTAGTACCAATCCCATAGGGACCTTAAAAAAATCTAAATGATACAGGTAAGGCCAAAATGCATTCTAGGTCACAGAGGACACAAAGACATGAAAACAGAATGTTGTGTGGAAATGATGGGGGAGGGTGGTGATGTAATAAGCCTGAAAGGTAGGTTGGAGCCAGGTTATAAAGGGCTTAAATATCCAGCAGCAGATTTGGTATTTAAATGTAAAGATAGTAAAGAGTTATAAGAGTTTGAATAAACAGGTCAGAGCTTCAATAATATAACTCATGCAAGTGTAGAGAATGGATGGATTGGTGAAGGGAGAGAGTTGACATAGCAAGAACAATTAAAAGGATATTATAATCATATAGTGGAGAGGTGAAAAGGATTTAAATGACATGGTAGCTAAGTGAGTACAAAGAAGTAAAAGAAATCAAGACTTAGTAACTGATTGACTATTTGGAGTAAAGATGAGGGAGGACTTAAGAATCATTCCGAGGTTTCCAACCTGAGTAATTGGAACTGTGGTGATTTTCTTGACAAAAATATGGTAGCTAAGAAGGAGGATGAGTTTCCAAAGAATCCTATGATTTTAAATGAGATAAACCAGATTAGTAATCTAATCATATATGTGGCATGACTACAAAAATGACTCTGATGTGACAATTAGAATAGCTAATTGTATGGGATTGTGACATGAGATATATAAATGATTCACAGAGCTACTTAGAATCTACCTGTAGAAAGGTATCTTTGAAGGGCCAGGCAAATTTTGCTGTCTTAAAATATTTATTTTAAACTATTGACACAATTGAGTAATATATCATTTTTTAGTATTATGTCAATTTCAACTAGAATTTTTTTTTCTTTTTAACCTAAGGTGGATTTTACATGGAACATCAAGTAAGCAAGTTAATGATTAGCTAAGCAAAGGACCAACAATGGATCATGTACTCTTTCACCAAAAACCTGGCAGTTTTTCAAGATGATTTTCATTTAGTCTAACTACATTTCTCATCAGCATTTTTTATTCATTCAAGAATTTCTAAATACCATTCAACATCCAATACTATGGTAATTTCATTAATGGATTTTTGTTTCCAGACAACAATGGCATATACAAAATAATGTCAAAATTGTTACCAAACCATGTGGTCCTCCATTAAAAAAGAAACCCCCAGTGCATCAGATTCTTATTTAATATGTTCTTTGGTTAAAAAGGTAATTAAAAAAAGTATTTATTAAGGTCCTATTGTGTACTTTTTTATGCTTGTTTGTAAAACCAATTAATAAATTCATTGTGAAAATGTGTGATTAAATGTAATAAGCATGTTTTTTAATTTTAAAAATAATCCTCCTCTACTATGGCCTGCCTTAGCCTACAAATTAATAACTTAAGACAAGGTCAGGATTTCAATAGTGAAACAATGTGCTTGTAGTGTATGGAATCTGAAGGATTGATCTCATACTGGAGTAGGAGTCATGGAGGGTGGGAGCCTAGCCACCCCAAAACCATGAAGAAGTCAATAAAGCAATATCATATTTCCTTTCCCTTGTGCATGACTGTGGTTCAGAGAAGTAGCCATATGAAAAAAAATGAAATAGAACGTCTTTCCATAGTACAGCTCTCTGACTGCCCACTAAGACCAAGCTGAAGACAACTGAGTTAGAGCACCACCTCTGTGACTAAAATAGTAAAGTGCAGACTCTACAGGAGTGAATAATTGCATTAATTATTATTATAATGTCTTAAATTTAGCCTACCTTGTAAGGTTAGAAAATAGCTTAACATATATTAACTCATTTGTTCTTTCAATAATCCTGTGTTATTATTATTTTCCCATTTTTATCAGTAAAGAAATTGAGTCTAAGAGATGAAATAAATACATAGCCACATGCTGCCTCTAATTTAGGCATATTTCAGATACTTGTCAAGGTCCTCCTGATCTTGAAGCATGAGTTTCCTGGGAATTTGTTCCTTTTGACCATTCTCTTCCACTCTTTTTGTTTTTTGCCAAGTGACAATCCCCTCATCTTCTGAGTGCAGTCCGTCTACCAATCAATAGTAATTTACTATGTGCTAGGCACTGTGCTAAGCTCTGGACCCAGATATTATTTTTTTAAATGAACCATCCCTATTGTCAATTTTGAAATCTATTGAGGCAGATGACATATACATATTAGTGTTCAGAGACTAAATATATAAAGAATAAATTCAAAATAAATACACGGGGATAAGAAAGGGAATGCAAGATGAAGCTTTTCCCATTTACTAATTCATTCCCATTCCTTGATTATTTTAATCCTGATTAAGAAGTTAACATTTAAAATATACATTCCTTTTCCTGGTCTGTCAATAAGAAGCTGTGATTGATGCCAGATATGATTTGGAGATTCTTGATATATATGGAATGGAATCTCAAATTAATTGATGTACTCAACCATACTACTCTATACAAGAATCAGGGAAAATTCTGAAGGAAGGAGAAAACAAGTTACAATTGATTAAGAATATTTAAAAGGGCAAATTTTAAGTTACTCTAGAAAATTCTCTAACTTTCATTCGGAGGTGGGGACAGTGGCATTTGAATTTTTAATTGAGCATATGAATGACACCTAAAACAGTGTAAATATAAATCAACAAAAGGAGTAGAAGATGCATATGAATGGTATATGTAAGAACAGAAAAATCACAGGGCTAATAGAATATCTATTTCAACTTAGATTATTATAGATCTCCTTAGTTATGTGACCTCAAATCATTATACAACAGAGTAAAAAATAATATTCATAAACATAAAGTAAATATGGATTGTTTTATTTTCCCTAAAACATTTCAAGTCAATTTGTCCACCAAAATACAAAGTGTTAACAGACATAATTGACATTGTATAAATATAAAACAATTTCTAATAAACTAAAGAAAAAATTCCTAAAGATCAATTTGAGATCTACATGCCATTTAATTTGGAGGAAATATAAACAAACATCTCAACAGGGTTTTTTCCTATCCCCCAAGTTCAAAAAACAATAGAGAATGTGGAATTCCTAGCAGAATCTAGCAGACATATTTCTTCCAAAGCCATACTATCCATGACACTAAGTACTGTAGTATTTGAAAAGATATACAGTAGAAGTGATTGCTTAACGACAACTTTAAAGTGAAAAATGTCTTGCCTAATTAAAAAAAGTGATAATTAATGGTATCCATTTTGAACTCTTCAACAGTTCTTATCCACTTTGAGCTACAAATCAAAATCTAGAAATGTCTTACTCCTGATATGCATGCTGAATGGCATTAGTTCTATCAGTGAAATGTTTAATTCATTGAGGCTCTATGAAATCTCATTCAAGCCTGTTGGTCTTTGACAATAAGTGGAACTCTCATTGGGCCATGGCAGACTAGGATGATTGCCACATTCACTATACTTTTAGGGCACCCTATGCTAGTGTAATAATAGTTTAGGTGGGGAGTGACTTAAGAAGACAGCTCGAGGTAGGTATTGGGTGGGGAAGAAAATGTGGTGCTTCCAAAAAAATTAAATTAAAAATAATGTTTTTAAAACATCCATAAATAAAGTGAGAGTGGGAAATGTCAAAGACAATTATGACATATGCCTGCAATTATTATGCTGTAAGAAATTTTATAGATAGATAGATAGATAGATAGATAGATAGATAAAGATAGATAGATAGAAAGATAGATAGATATAAGAGAAACAAGAAAAGATTTGTATGAAATCTGTAAGAACAGAAAAATCATAGAGTTACTAGACTATAAAGAAAGGTCATTTCAGCTCATGTTAATTTCTGCTTTGCTGTTGTTTTTGAGTTGTTTTCCATTATGTCCAACTATTCATAACCCCATCTGAGGTCATCTTGGCAGAGAAAACGGAATGATTTGCCATTTCTTTCTCCAATTCATTTTAAAGATAAGGAATTGAGATAAACCGGATTAAGTGACTTACCCAAGGTCACACAACTAGTAGGTATCTGAGGCCAGATGTTAACTTAGGTTCAAAAAAATCATGAAAAAGTGGGAGTAAAGAAAATGGAACTAGGAAAATAATTGACACATTGATGCAAATGGAAACAACAGTAAAATACAGTGACACTGACTATAATGATCTACCTAGGATATGGAAAACATTATGAAACATACTTCTTTCCTCTCAGAAGAGAGGTGGGAAAATTCTGTATGGGTATAGAACTTGGCATATGTTAACAGACAATCAGTTTCATTGGTTTTACATAATTTTCTTACTGTGCTATCAGGGAAAGTTCAAGGTGGGGGAAATGAGAATACACATTAGGAAATGATTATGCTATAGAAAAAAAAAAGCTCAGACAAAATTTTTGAACAAGGGCATTGGAAAACTCAGAAGTTAAAATATTCTAGCACATAGATACTTGTGTGTATATATATATGTATATATATATATATGTCTGTGAATATACAGAGATATATATGTGTGCATATGTATGCATCTATTCTTACACACAGATACACATATATTTTTGTCTATTTGGATTAATATTTAAGATATCCATCATTTCTCCCATTTACTGATATAATCTCAATACACTTTAGATACTAGTGCATAAGTTCATGAGTTGCTACAGTAAAAAATATTCATTGTGTGATAGCCATCACTCTGGTGACAGGCCTCCAAAATGAGCAAGCCTGGCTCTTGGTTGAGGAACTAAAAGTGCAAACCTTTCCCACTGGGTCGGAATTGCTAGTAGTTGAGCTCTGTTGTCCTAGCCTTTGAGAATCCTTTGCATCTCCATGCCAAGTTGAGACACTTGGAAAAGGATTTTCATGTAGGACTAAATAAATATCTGGTTAAAATTTAATAAAAACAAAACACAAAATATATCTCTTAGTGAACTTGCTTTGAGGTCTATTAGAAATATTCCTTTTGGCATGAGGAATATAAAAACAATGTAATACGTACCTTTCTTTTGATGAATTCCTCTTAAAATTAGTTGCTAAAAGTTAGTGTATGGGGAAAATAAATCAACACAGATCAAGGAACATTAGGACATAAATAGACAATTAGAAATTAACTATCTCCACTTTCTCATTTTAAAGACAAATAAACTAATCATCAAAGAGGTAAAAATAACTTGTTCAAGGTCACACAATTCTTAACATTTTTTCTGAATTTTTGTCTCTGATAATTGAAATGGAATGATGCCAAAAAGATGAGGACATAATGACGAATGACATTCTAGCACATGCAGGTCAAGTACTATACTAGTTTGCACTTTTTCTCCCCTAAACACATTTTAAAGTCACCTTTTTTAGTGATTAATCTTTTGATTATAGTTATTCATGATATTCAAATGTATATTGAGATCTGTCCAAAAAAATCAAATTTCTATATTTAGACTCAATATTAATAGCCGTTTGGTTTCCTTCCCTGATTCAGATTAAAATAAAAAGTAAATTTCAGTAGTATATGTGTATAAATACACATGCAATATTCATGTCTATATGTGTGGCTATATCTATGCACACATATATATGAGCTAATATTTTTGGTGCTCATCTTACAAGAGGACCTCTATAATATTTAAAGGTACTTAAAACTGAAAATTAAAGTGATACCATGGCATTTCCTGTGAAATGAGGATATAATTCAAATAGAAGTGGTGTTAGATAGTTGGGATGCTCTCTGCCATCCATGTTAGAAGAGAAAGAAGCTTAGCTCATTTAGTTAGACCTAGTAATATTTAACATTTGACAGAATGGATGTTACCATAAACAGGTATGATGCCTGAATTGTGGCATTACTGTCACCCATGCAATATTTGCAGAGGTTGCAGAATAGCAAGAGGCTCAAATGGGTATGAATCTCTTTGATTTCTAAATGAAAGCGTAATTGATATATGGACCAGAGTTTGAAAAGCTACTTTATATAAAGCATTTTTAGTCCTTAGACTAATGCAGATTTTAAGGGAGTACGAGGGAACTAGACTAGGATTCACTGACTTCCATCCCAGTGATGTCCCTGTATATGATTTTGCTAATGGTTTTTAAAAGAAAGAGAACATATCACTTATTTAAGGTGCTATCTCTCTGTAGAACTGGCCAACTTCCCCAAATGAACCGAACTACAGTAGAAAATCTTGTGCAGGTCGATCAATGTTCTGACATCCTATTCAGACATTTCCAATACAAGAAGATGATTCTAGCGACTGTCTATCATAGATCCCTGAGGTGAAGCTGAAACATTTGTCCTCTGAGACAGTATCAGCCAATGAACAGAACAACTATTTTATATTAAGACTTTGAAGAGACCAAGTAAAGTTGTGAATGTAGGAATCTTCTTATTTCTATGCTTGTGGTCAGAAACATAAGTGGCAATTAAATTGAAGGGTTTTTGTTTGTTTTTTTTCCCCCAAGTCCATAGAGTTGTTGTTCAGTCGTATTTAGTCATTTCTGAATCTTTGTGACCTCATTTGGGATTTTCTTCTTACTTCTTACTTCTTACTTCTTACTTCTCCACAAATATATAGTACTTAAACTATATATGTGTATGTGTATGTATATGTGTGTATATGTATGTATGTATATATGTATATATACACACACCCATATATTCTTGTTTATATATAAATGTATGCATATGTACAAACACAATATACCTTTAACACACATGCAAATATGTATATGTACATATATACACATATGTGTGTGTTCTGTGTATGTACTATGCATGTTTGTATGTGTGCATGCATGTGTGTATGATCAACCTTTAATAGAAGATGCCAGAAATGCTAAATATCCCTTCCTTCATAGTTCCATTTATTCCCTGGATTCTCTAACAAACAGCATTCAATATTATCCTGTCAGTGTATGCTAGGAGTTTCCTCATCTTATGCCACTGAAATCATAGCTCCAGTCTTTTCCCTATCCCTGTCTATCAGCATTATGTACAGAATGGTGCAAAGAGAAAAAAGAAAAAAAAAAAGTTGGGGTTTTATAGTATTCTAAGCTCAAACTGAGGTACTAATATGTAATAGAACCTGAAAAGAAAAAGGCTACTCACATCGTTAGTAGGCATAGTGTTCAAAATACAGAGATTGATAGCTCCTCTGTACTCTGCCCTGCTCAGACTATATCTTGAGTATTTATCTTCTGTTCTGGTTGTCACATGTTGCTGTTGTTGAGTCATTTTCAATCATATTCAACTCTTCTTCTGATCCCATTTGGGGTTTTCTTGGCAAAGAGACTGAAGGGATTTGTCATTTATTTTTCCAGTTCATTTTACAAATGAAGAAACTAAAGTGAAAACAGGTCAAGTGACTTGCCCAGGGCCACACAGTAAGTGTCTGAGGCCAGATTTAAACTCAGGAAGATGAATCTTCCTGATTTCAGGTGCTCTATCTATTACCCCACCTAGCTGCCCTGCCACACTTTGGAGAAGACATTTGTGAATTGAATCATGTCCAGAGGAGTATTGTTATGTTCTTCTTGTGCTATATTATATTGTATTATATTGTGGCATATCATACTATGTGTCCAGATGAGGGTTATGTTCTTTTGTTGTGTTATATCACATCATATTATGTTATATATTTTTGTACTATACTAGTTGTACCATATTATGCCATGTAAATGTCTGTATAATCATATGTGAATATGTAGGTATTTTACACAAATGTGCTTTCATTAGCACTATCAGCTCTCAGTGTGGAAACTGCCTACACAGAAGAATCCTCTTCATTTATAGTCTTAGAGAATTGCCAGGGAAATTAAACTATCATCCTTGACTATAGTAATCCAGCTAAGATATCAAGGACAGAACTTGAACCGAGGTCATCCAAACTCCAAGATCAGTCCTCTATCTACTATCTCATATAGCCTCTCTCTATATACAATCTGTTATACAACAGCTGTAGTGGGAGTACAGGGAAAATATCTAACTTAGGAGCCTGGAGAAAGAATCTTGTAGCTAAAAGTGATTTCTCAGGTTGATAATTCAGTAGACTAAATGGATTTTGAAGTAACTTTTACTGAGTTATTGAGTTACTGAGAATTAACTATAAGATTCTTTCCCCTGACTCCTAAGTGAGCTAATATTCTCCTCTACTACATTCCACTTTTAACTAGTTCTAATTGGTGAGAAGTTTTTTCTTTATAGGAAGACTAAATGTGTCTTCCTGCAACTTTTACCCTTTGCTCCTAGGTCTGCCATCTGGAGAAAAGTCATATATTTAAAACTTTACATACATGAAAAGGAATTAATTGTAATAATATCCCAAAGAGGTTCAGTTTAAACAAGAAATGGACTAAGAATCTCCATCTAAAAAACAAGGAAAATGTTAGAAATTTTAAGCAAGCCTTGATAATCGAGGACTAAGAGTGCTATGCTCTTTGTTTTGCAGCCTATTCAGAATAAAATAAGAGAACTTTATTGGCCCTAAGCTAAGGGAGAATTATTTATCATCAGATTAAGAAATGGAGCAAATTTAAGGAACAAAATAATTTTATCCCCAAAGAGCAAGATTAAATATTCTTCCAATATCAGAGAAGAAAATGTATATATATATATATATATAAATATATATATATGATATGTGTGTGTGTCACACACACACATATTAGATGTATATACATGTACATACACATATATACATACAAATGCATCCATCTAGATACTGGATTGACCAACAAGCTCTTAACCAGAAATAATCCAATAGAAGCAGAAATTCTAATCCAGGTTTCTAATGTATGTGGCATGGCAGTTTTTGTGAATCAATAAATTAATAAAGACTTATAAATACTATGGGCCAAGCACTGTGCTGAAAGTTAGATGGATATTAGTTACTAAGCAAAGAACAATACAAATTCTTCCCAAGAACTCCAGGTAGAAAGACAGAGGATGCGGTATGGTTATTTAAAAAAAGAAACGGACTTCCGATTTGAAACAAGCATAGTGGATGCTGTAAAAGTGGGAAAAAATTAATACTGTATTCAGTGTTTTGTTTTTGTGTTTTTGCTTTTTGCAGGGGGAAGGTAGGGCAATTGTGGCTAAGTGACTTGCCCAAGGTCACACAGCTAGTGTGTGTGTGTGTGTGTGTGTGTGTGTGTGTGTGTGTGCGTGTTCAGTGTCTGAGGCTGGATTTGAACTCAGGTCCTCCTGACTCCAGGGCTGGTTCTCTATTCACTGTGTCACCTAAATACCCCTGAATGAGTATTTATTAAGCTCATGCTACATGTTAGGCGAGGTGCTAGGTGCAGGGAATACAAAGACATAAATGATACAGTCCCTGGATTCAAATTCTCTGCAGCTCAGTTTCCACAAATATAAAATTAATATGTTGGTCTACATGACCACCTCACCAAAGTACCTTGCAATTCTGAAGTTCTATGACTATGAAACAAGCTTTCTCAGTGCTTACATATGAAAACTCACTGACTTTCTGGACCTGCTAGGAACACATTTCTCAGAGGAAGAAGTTGGTTATATCTTAAATATGTGTTGAAATAAGAAATGTCATAGGTATTCTATTTAAGCTCTATAGAGACATACAAAGAAAAACAAGACATGTCCTTCCTTTCAAGAGCTTATCATTTAAATGAAGAAACAAGACAAACTGAAGAAAAGGGAGCAGCAAATAAAAGATGAAAACAATGGTTAGAGACTATATTTAACATTTAAAAAAATTACAACCATCTGTCATCCTCTAGGACACTTGTCTTCCTTCTAAGATGTTTTCAGAAATCATTCAGTTAGCTAGAATTTATTAAGCACCTACTACTCACCAGGTATAATGCTAAGATCGGGAGACTGATGAAAGCAAAATAGTTCATCCCTAAAAGGAGTTTACATTCTAAGGGGGCTAGGAGTAGAGTGATAACATATACATTTATAAGAATATTGACACCTCTTTCTCAGCCTTTCTTGCCCCCTTATCTCTTATTGTTTTGAAAAAGACCCCATAATTCCTTGACTAGAAGGTCAGTGTTTGTATCTGAATTCATAAACTAATCTAAAATTTCCAGATAGCATTACACAAAATGACTTTATTAGGCTGTCATAATATGGCAAAAGGTATAAAGTCTAATTCTACATTTTAGGTTAGGTAAGTATAAGAAAAGAAAAATTCATTTCATCTTGTCATCACCCCTAAATTCATCACCTCTATGTTCCTGAACTTTGAAATTCCTTTTTCTGATCACAGGCTGTTATCATTCTACCTCTTCCTCTGCCTGGCAACCTCAGATCCTCTTCTTTATCTATGCTTTGACCTCGAATGCCTTTATAACCTCTCTCCTATATGCTGCCTTCTCTCCTCTGACACTATCACCACTCTGGTACACGCCCTTATCACCTCATGTCTGTCATGTTGAAATTGATTACTGGTTGGTATTCCTCTCACAAATCTTTCCCCACTCCAAGCCATCTTCCATTCAGCTACCAAAGTGATTTTCCAACAGTTACAAGTCTGACCATTTCCCCCCCACCTCAATAACCTCAATGTTTCCCTCTCTCCTCCAAAATAAAATCTTCCATTTGGTATTAAAAGACCTTCATAACCCTTCCACCCTACTTTATCCCCCCCAACCCCAGCCCCTGCCCACCACACCTTTTCAGTCTTCTAACATCTTGCTTATCCACCACATACTCTGACATCCAATGATGCTGTTCTCCTTGATAATCCTTGAACAAGATTCTCCATCTCTTGGTTCCTGGAATTTTCTCTGGATTTCCTCAAGCCCAGAATGTTTCTTCTCCTCATTTTTGCTTCCTTGATTCCCCTCCCTTCCTTGAAGTCCCAGCTAAAATCCCACATTTTCCTGGAGGCCCTTTCTTATCCCACTCATTCTAGTGACTTCCTCTTTTGCTTATTTCCAAATTATCTTGTATATAGCTTACTTGTATGTAACTGTTTGTGTGTTTTCTCCACCATCAGACTCCTTGAGAGCAGGAACCATTTTTGTTTTCCTTTGTATCACAGTAATTAACACATAGCTCATGCTTAATGTTTATTGACAGAATTCCTTTGCTAATCATATTCCCAAGTACATCTCTGAGCCATACAAAAGCCCCCAAGAGGCATTGTCTCCATTGAGATATACTTTGCACAAATGAGCTTAAATTCCCAGCTCCATAAGCATACTTAGGTGGCAGTGGTGGAGAAACTTTTGGAACTAAAGTCAGATGTGAGTTTGAATTTAGTCTCAATCACTTTTTGGCTATGTGACTGTGGAAAAGTCACTTAACCCTGTCTGCCTCAGTTTCCTATTCTGGAAAATGTGGATAATAATAGCACCTACTTGTCCTAGTTGTTGTAAGGATAAAATGAGATAATATCTAAAAAGGACTTGGCAAACCTTAAAGTACTTTGCAAGTGCTAGTCATCACTATGCACACCCATGCTCTGCACAGAAACTTTCCTCCCCAAAAAATCATATACGAAAGAAAGACCTAGAGGGCTGAGCAACAGCAGACTTATTATTAGCATAACAGATCTCTTCCTCCAGGAAGCTTTCTCTGATTAGTTATATGCTGTGGCCCTCTTGATCTTCCCTTCACTGGAGGTCTTAAAGAAGATGCATGTCCACTTGTCAGTTGTGATATAGGGGTGAGGCTACATGTGGCCTCGAGGCTGCCATGTTCTCCACTCCTGTATATGCTGGACTTGATAGCTATTTATTCAGATGTCAACTATCAGATTCTACGATCTTAATTTGAATTCCCTTAATACAATCCAATCTTTATCATGCTGTCTCATATATTTTTTTAACATTTAAAAAAATTATGGAATAAAACAAGCATTTTTGTAACATAGTATAATAAAAAAAAGATGATTGCACACAGAACTGCAAATCTACTATTTATACAGCTTGCTGTTCTTTTAAAATACACAACAAAGTTATCATTTTGTTTTTGTTTCACCTTGGAACTCTGCAGGAACATGAATCGAAGTTCAAGAAGAGTTGGGTTCAAATTCTGTCTCTGGCACTTGTGCATTTGATTTCAGGCAGGTTACTTGCTATGCCTGGGTCTCAATTTCCTCTTCTGTAAAATGAAGGGTTTGTGAAAGATGCCCTTTGAAGCACCTTTTTGCTCTAAATCTATTATTCTATGACACTGTGATGAATCCAACTCTGAGAATTGTTCTTTCTCCAATATTTTTCTCTCTCTTTATTTCATATCTTCTCCCCAATTGATCTTGTAAGGACCTTCCTATCCCTCACAGAACATAGAGTGAAGTGAATTACACATAAAACTATTGTGACAAAACCAAATCTTCAAGTTTTACATAAAAATGAATTCTTGTTAGTGTAATTATTGTTAATGCAAATTTGTAGGATAAATGTGAATGTGAACCCTGCTAGAGCTATAGTTTTTGTTCCCTGTGTTAAAGTACAAATAGTGGATCAGGGTTGGGATCATGCTGAGTGGGGAGTTTTCAGTCTGTTTTAAGATTGTCTTAAAAAACCGATACTGATAATAAACAGTGGTTAGCATTAAAGGTCATATAGAAAATCTACAGAGAGGTGGTTTAATAGAGTGCTTCTCCTTGTAGGAAAGCAATCTATTTTTCTTTCTTTTTTTTATTTTTTTTTTATTTTTATTTTTTAAATTTTATTATAGTTTGCATCATTCATTTCCACAAGATTTTGAGTTACATATTTTCTCC
>CM053591.1:113431918-113464596 GCA_028646515.1 Pseudochirops corinnae | reverse complement strand
AAGAGGAGGAGCAGGAGAAGGAGGAAGAAATGAAGAGGAAGAAGGGGAAGAAGAAGGAGAGGTATTTTGATTAGAGGACTTTTCAAATGAAGATAGTAATGACAATAGAACTATGGATAGAACTTTGGGCCTGCTATCAATGAGACCTGAGTTCAAATTCTGCCACAGACACTAACTCTTTGACATTGGGTGAATCACTTAATTTCTATCTGCCTTACTGTCTTCAGCTATAAATTGGGGATAATAACATCTACCTCCCAGAGTTGTTATGAGGTTTAAATGAGATCATATATGTGTAGCATTTAGCACAGTGCCTGACACAGATTAAGTGTCATATAAACACTCATTTCTATTAGCTATGTGACCCCAGACAAGTCATTTATGGTCTGTCTGCATCCTTTTCCTCAACTGTAAAATGGGTATAATGATAGCACAGAGCTGTTATGAGGATTAAATGGGGTAATGTTTATAAAGCACTAAGCATAGTGCCCAGCAAATAGTATGTACTTAATAAATGCTTCTTCCCATCCTTTACATTCTTCCCTGTTTGTTTACCACTACATAAGGTTGTTGTGAAGATTGACTGAGGTAGCATAGGTAAAGTGATCTGTAAACCTCAAAGGGCTATATAATTAGTAATGATTATTATCATTATTACTAATTATTACTCAAAGTCTGTTAACTGATGAGAAAGACAAGTTAATATTTTGTGTTCCAAAAACGGACCATAAACATCATTTCATGGAACATTTGTTCATTTCACTTTTTATCAATCAATTAGACCACAAACATTTCTTAAGTAATGCTAGGTGCTAGGGATTCAAATATGAAGAATGCTATAACGCTATTCACTAGGAATTTATATTCCATCAGGGGAGACAACAATTGTGTATATATGTGCACAATGGATCTAGAAAACAAGAATTAATAAAAATAAAATGCAAAATCGTTACATGCAAGACAGTCAGGGAGGCAGTGCATTTGCCATTGGGGAGATCGAGAAAGATTTATTTAGAAGGGAATTCTTGAACTGCACTTTGAAGGGTGAGAGAGATTCTCCGAGGTGACAGTGAAAAGGGAGTGCATTTCAGGCATGTGTGTGGGCCAGAGCAAAGGCAAGGATACAGGGCACTCCATAAAGCATCCTATTGTGCATAACAGAGAGATTATTGGGCTGGATTGCTGAGTGGGAGGAGGGGCATGGAGGATTAATATGAACAGAAAAGATAAAACGGGGAAAGGTCATACAGTTTAAAGTTAAAAACAGAAGTTTGATTTTTATTCTAGAGGCAATAGAGTTTACTGATAGTCAAATGGCATGACCAAATCTTCACCTGACAAAAATCCCATTGGTAGAGACATGTAACTAGATGAATCAGTGGATAGAGCACAACACTTGTAGTCAGGAAGACCTGAGTTTATATCCTGTTTTAGACACTTAGTAGCTGGGTGACCCTAGGCAAGCCTCAAATTCTCTGAGGCTCAGTTTTCTCATATATGAAATGGGGATAATAGCAATTATGTCACATGGCTATTGTGAGGATCGACGGAATAGGTATGTGTAAGGTGCTTTGCAAACCTTAAAGTGCAATTTCCATAATGGTGACGATGACAATGATTGTGATTGTGGAGGATGGCTTAGAGCAGAGGAAGGGTTTGAGAAATTGGACCAATCAAGAAGCTATTGCATTAACTCAAGGAAGACACAAGTAGCAGGAGTGTGGATAGAGAAAGTAACTAGTTTTAAAAAAATGTTGTGGACTGGTAAATGGCAAGATCTGGCCATTCATTAGATAGGAGGGAGAGATGAGGAAAAGTGAATAATTGAAGGTAAAACTAAGGTTATTTACCTAGGAGATTGAAAGAATATTTGATTCTTTTGACAGAAATTGGAAAGATAGGAGCTGGATGTGCTTGGTTAGAAAGATAATGGGAAAAGAAGAGTGAATATGTTGAAGATAATGAATCAGTCATTCCTTCATACATACAAGTAGAGGCTATACCACACAAAATTAAATTCATGGGCCAATTGTTTCACAGACTTTGAAATTGGTGTCTACCCTTCTAGGAGGAGAAAAAAGTGAGCACCACCCTTAGTGAAATTGCTCTTTGTCTGGGCTGAGAGCTATAATTATGAAAATTATTTACTGATAGTAGAAACTTAACTGTGCCTTGGTAGACACAGCATTAGTGCTTCTAAAATGCCAAAGCTTTAAAAGTCTATTCTGCCTCAGAGAAGTAAGATCACCTGTTAAACTTCATTATAGGCTTTGGGGGAAGCATAAGAATCTAGTAGAAGGGAAAGAGAGTCAGATGTGCTATTCCCATGTTTTCCTGGGATCCAGTTGGGAACGTGGCCCAGTGAAGCAGATGAAAAGTGAGGATACAAAGACTTCATTGTCATGGCTATTCTTTAATAAATAGCCTTTATCCTATGTTTCCAATGATACACTCCTATATATTGAAAATAAAAATAAGTAGGAAGGATTCTTCTTGACTTCCAGGAATCTGGTTTTAATTATGGTTACTTGACTTTCTGAGGTGCAAAAATCCCAATTGTAGTAGAAGATCTCAGAGGTCTGGTAGAGTGGACATAGAGGTCCTTCTTCACATCTCATTTAGCTGTCTATCCAGGTAGTTTTGCCTTCTACCCTGCTTCTCTTTATTGGAACAATATCCCTGGTGAAGTTTATCCACTGAGATTTGGAATTCTTGCCCTGAAGCAGTTCAACTGGAAACTGACTGAGTTTAAACTTACTTCCCTGGTTACATCCAGAATCTACATTCTAAGCTGGACTATGCTTGACATTCCATTGAGCCACATACCCAGGCTCTCTTGCCTTACCCCTTCTTTTTCCTTCTTACTAAGGGCTAAGTAATCAAATCAATACTATCGTCCCCAGGAAAGCATGTGTCAATTAATTAATTACCCAGTTTATCAGTGAACCAACTATGACTCATCAGACCAAAATTCCCTTCCCTAGTGACCACTCTCTTGAACTTGTTGTCTCTCCCCATTAGAATACAAGCTCCTGATACCTGGCCAGAGCAAGTATTTAATCAATGTGTATACATACGCATATGTGTGTGGGGTTTTGTGTGTGTGTTAAAATCCAAGATATCAAAGTGGGACTATTTACTGTAATGTCCCATTGAATTGCTTCAAGGTAGCGTGATGTGAAGAGACAAGGACAAAATTTAGAATTAGAGGGATCTGGGTTCATTCTTGGTTACTTATCACATATTTGATCTCAGGTAACTCCATCCACACTTTTGGGACTCATTTCCTTAAATCAAAAGTGAGGGGGTTAGTATAGATAAGAGGTTATTAATCTTTTTTTTTTTTTGTCATGTATCTCTTTGGCAGACTGGTGATCCCTAGAAGATTCCTTCTCAAAACAAGTTTTTAAATGCATAAAATAAAATACATAGGATTGCAAAGAAAATGAATGATATTAAATACAATTGTCATTTTAAAAAAAGAAAAATAATTTCACAAACCCTAGGTTAACAATCCCTGGCCTAGATAGTTTCTAAAATACCTTCCAGATTTAAATTTCATCATTCTCATTATATGTAAATTAAACAACTGTCTATTAGAGAATTTGGCATGTACCATACTTACTAAGGAGTAAGACAATGCAAGGGAAGCCAGTGGATATTTGTGGTTGTTATAGTTGAAATGAAGGACTTACCTGGGTTGAAACCTGTTTGGCTGCATTTAAGAACATGTACACTTTTAAAAATTGCTTTCCTAAGAATTGTGTTAAAGAGGGAACAAAAATATCAGTTAAGAAAAAAACACCTCTAAGTCCCAGAGGCTGTCAAACCTATGGTCCTTTACAGAACAATCCTCGATGATTCATGTTATATAAGTTGGTAGAAAGAAAAGAGTGAAAGTGATTATACCATATGTAGTTATGTTTCATAACTCTAACCTTTTGTGTAATAGTACAATAATCAATCAATCAACTCTTTTTCTGTATATTTCTGGTGAAAATAAAATGGCAGGAACATTTTTTGAAGAAACACCTGGTTATGTTAGCCTGTGTTGACAAGTAATCAAGATGATTCCAACTAAAACAAAGTGAGGTCTCTTATGTAATTATGTTGCCTCAACTCTCCATTTTGCTTTGACAGTGATGAAACTGGACAATGATTAATGCCACTAAAGCAGTCTGAAACTTCTAGTCTTTTTTTCTTTATTGCTGATGATTGGACTGAATACATTATCAGTTCCTTGTTATAACAATATCTTCACTAACTATAATTCAAATAAATAGAACTTTTAACTAATATTTACCCAGTACATTCTGGTTTTTGTTTGTTTGTTTGTTTAAGGGTAGACAAAAAGAAACCAGTATCAAAAATGTAATTTTTTTTAAAATTTCCAAATTGGAGACTTTTTCCTTTCAGTCTAGTCTTTTCTATCTTCTATCTATAACTTGATATACAAATAGTCTAAGTGGGAATTTATCTTTAAAATTATGATCCTGAAGTCCTTTAAGATTCCAAAACGTGAAGAAAACAATTACATTATGTCTTAGCTTTTACTTATTTTGCCACAAAAAACTAAGAGTTGCTCTTGCACTTTGGAAAGCTATGTCAGCCACATGCAAATTGTAGATGGTCCAACCAAGATACAAGAGATTCCATATAGACGGTGTGATCATTGTCCATTGACTAGCCTAAGTCTAGAAAGTGAAAGCAATTATATCATGTGTAGTTATGTCTAGAAGCTAGAGAGACTCATCACTGGAAAGGTTTGACCAAGAGGTGAAGATTTATTGTTGGTCACAAGAATGAATAAAGCTGTAAACTAAGGCATAAAGGGGTTACAATCTACAGAAATCTAGAATCAGACACATCAATGAAAAGAGATATTTTTTTTTTGTATTAAAGTAGTCTATATACTTGAAACAGATTAACAGGCTTTAGAAAAATTGTCAAAATAATAATCTTTGGATTTTTTAAGAAAAGGATTTCTGGTTAATAATTGAGTACTTCATAATATAACAATTGCTGAATATAATTAATTGAAGATTTATAGCATGTCATTGTGAGTTTTTAGTATTACTCCATTTATTTATATGATTTTCATCCTCTTGAGACAGGTACTAATGAGTTTTTATGCTATTTGTGGACATTCAAAACCTTGTATTCATTAGAAGCTGCACCAATTCTTTGGAATTTATTTAGAAAAGTTCTAAATATGTTTTCTTTTGTGTAGCACAGTATTTATATACATTTTTAAGTTAATGGAGAGTTAGCAAGGCATAGTGAATAACATCTTAAACTTGGAATCAGTAAGGGATAAGATTAAAGCCTGCCTTTGATGCTTAATATTTGTGTGACAATGGACAATGCTTAACTATGTTGAGAATAAAGCAACTTTATGATGATTAAACATTAGACTCAGGTTAAGATCTACCTCAGTGGAGGGAGTACAGTAGTGATGGAACCCTGTGTCCACATATGTGCTTTAATGGAAGTTCTTTTTATTGTCACATGTCATATGCTTATTAAAACAACAAAACAAAAAACAACATAAAATACATACCTTTGCCCATGTTATGATCAAATCAGTAAGAGAGATTCTTCTTAGTAGGAATTTTTTGTTTTTAATTCTTGCTATGATTGGAATTTAATATTACCACAGCTACTTTAAAATCCTTTTGAGTTCCTATAGATGTTATGACATTAGTGAATGCAATTTAAAATACCTATTTGAGAGCACTATAATAATTTCTAAAAGGAAACAATTGTGAAGATATCTCTAGAAAAATTATGTAAGTCATATGGAATACCTCAAAGAGAAGTCAGAGCATGAGGAAGTTGCTTAAAATCAAAGCTTCAGGAAATATTTAATTCTTTTCCTACAATTACCTAGATCTATGAATTACCATCACTATATGGCTCCACCTGGCTAAGTCCGTTTAAGGATGGTAAAGGGAAGGGAGAGGAAAGTAATAAGCATTAGTGTTTACTATATGCCATGTACTGTTCTTAGCACTTTACAAATATTATCTCATTCGAGAAAATCAAATCAATTAATTACTAATTATTGTTAAATATAAAAATTATTTAAATGTTATTTCATTTGATCCTCACAACAACCCCAAGAAGTATCTACTATTATTATCAGCAGCAAAGGAAACTAAGACAAGTAGAAGTTAAGTGACTTAGCCAGGGTCCATACTTAATTATGTATCTGAAGTCAAATTTGAACTCAGGTCTTTCCTGTCAAATATTTTCCCCCTCTCTTGCTCCTAATTAGAACAAGTTAGTCCCTTCTCCCACATCTCCTAGCCATAACCTAATTCATAATCAAAGAGGAAGGGAAAGCCTTCCCTTCTACCACTCTCTTTCTCCAATATTCTCAGATAAAAATATCATATCACTTGCTCATTTAACATTATTTAGCTAGGTTCTAATGAACTTTCATACCACAACCCAATGTTCTCTTTCCAATTTTATGTCTACTTCTACTTAAGAAGTTTCTGGCATGACATAACTGGAGAACATTGCCTTAGTTAATAGAGTTATTGTTTTTCAGTGTGTATAAACTATTTTGTATGGAGTAGTTACAAAAACACAATATTCCACTGAGTATATCCAATTGAAGCTGATTATAGGACACCTCTAGCTGATGTCTTACACAAAAACATTCACTCAAAGGGGTAACAAGGTATATATTCTTTTTTTTTTTTTTTGCATCACTCGTGTCCTCCTGATTCTCATACTAAATAAACAAAAAAGATGTAAATATTAAAGATAACTGGCAAAATGGGGGAGAGTTAGACAATTCAGAGGGGTTGCCTTATACTAGGCTTGAACCTAAATACATTCCATAGTCTTATATGCACTTAAAGAAAGAACTTTGATGCATCCTACCTGAATTTACACATCTCAGCAATTGGAAAACTAAAGCAAGGTCTCATGATTTATTAATATATATTCAGAAAAGAAAATATGTAATATTAATCTGAAAGAAAATGAGGAAGAAGGGAAGGACTCTCTGAAATGCAGCATCTTATTCATTGCTGGCATAAAGTAAAGTCATATTAGCAATAGCTATGATAAGAACATTCACTAAAGAAGTCTTTAAAGCTAATGCCTAGAAAGAGTTACAACACTTCTTTTGGGGGGTGGGGTTGTTACATGCATCTAAAACAAAGCATTGAAAATACAGTTTTAATGATAGTAGGCACAAAAACACTTAGCATGTTCACTCAAACACGAATGTTTAATCCCTCTGAATTCTTTAAATCTCTCATTTCCTTTGGGAATGAAACAACTGCAAGGCTCAATTTGTACTGGTAGCTTAATGATTAAAGATGAAAAAATCTTTGCCTATGCATCTGATTTTTTATATGCCTTGTTTTATTGCAAATCCTATTAAAATAAACTCTGTTTTTAGTTGCTGAGAGTAATTGGATCCAATACTTCACAGTTGAAAAATGTTGGCCTTTGTTGAATTTTTTTTTGAAAAAAAATGACACTGAAAGAAAACAAAAAAGGGAGACATTTCGGTAACTAAAATGAATGAACTCCCCAGCGGGTCATGGTACAGTTTTACGGATTTGGATCAATTCAAAATTGTTATCACAGTTATGACTTTTACTATAAATAATGAATACTAGAATTTTTTTTTCCATTTTCCTTAGGGCATAGTAACAGTAATACTATGTTAACATTCTATGGAATTGAAAAGAAACTTATACCTGTATCTATACAGAATAAAATGGAGACCAGATGAATAATTCTGGAGTTCAGGACAGGAATGTAGTTTGGATAAGTTATCTAACTTGAACAAATGAATTAAGGTAAAAGTCAGATATCTACCTGACTTTATTCTCTATGTAGACACAACATCAACAAGTAAGAAAATTTGTGGGTTGATATCCATAAAGGCTAGCCTTGTAATGCTAAAAGTTAAATCCTCTTCAATATTTTAAATGCAAACTGTATTTTTAAATAATGGAATTACCAAGGACAAATTTAGTATGCTTCTTCTGGGTAACATACATAGAACTTTATGTATTCTATGAATTAGATGTAGAATTAGTTTAAAAATAAATACAATCCATTTACAACACACAAGTGAAATACATGGGTGTTTCAGTACATGTTTCACTGACAAAAAAACAACCATATAAATCTTCCACACAGCTGCAATTTAGTGAAATATGCACTTTTCTGTTTTCCATTACTGTATACAGTATAAATTCTTCCTGCTGGAAGACAGATTGTGACAAATTTGCAAACAGCATCTGTATTCATACATTTGAAACATTAATTTATCCAGCAATAAAAACTTTGATTTCCCAAAAGGAGTGCCATGTCTGAGAACTAATGCCTATCTTTGAGACTTAACTGAGTTTTCAATGTTAGTCATTTTCTCGTGAGTTACTGTGCTCCTATGGAAAAATATACAACTTAACTGCAAGTACAGAGAGTTAAAAGGGTCACACAAAGCATAAATCTGGATGCCTCGTTTATGTGTGTGTATAATTTATATAAATAAAATTTTGACTACCTAGACTTCCTATTGTAGAAAATGCTTTTGTTAGCAACAATTTCAAGTGAATAACAAGCAAAGATCTATAATGTATGTTCTAGATTGGATGTGTATATGTTAAATTTGTTTAAAATGACAAACTTTACTCAAGATATAACAGTAGAGCATCTCAAAAGAGACAAATAAAGTCTGTGTTTATAAGCTGATGTCATATGTCATTGCCAAAAGTTTTATACTATTAGCAAAAAGAAAGAAATATATGAAGATATTAAATATGGAGGAAAATAGAAAATATTTCCAACAAAATGCCCATATATCTGTGGGTTAGGAATGTGCATGAGGGTGCTAAAGTTTATCAAAGTCAGGCAACATTCTCATTTACAACTTTAACCATATTTTAGTTAAAGTGATTTCATAGATGAAGGGAAATTTTGGTAGGAAAAATCCCTCCATAAACTTTTCTGCAACTTAATGTCTTAGAGAGGTGCTCAAAGAATTGAGAAGTGAAGTGACTTGTTCGTGGTCCCATGGCTAGTATGTTTCTGAAGCAGGACTTGGAACCAAGAGTGACCTTCTACACAGTGCACTATGATGTCTCTTTACTTGTATTGAAGAACTAGCCAATGAAGACCAAGAACCTGAAGCATGCACAGATATTCTCCACCTTCTACTGATCTGACATGTAGAATTTTGTAGGTATTTTGTTTTGTTTTGTTTTCTGGGCTATCTCAGGGCTAGTACAAAGTATTGGTATAAATCTATCTAATTGACTTCAGAGCCAGGAGTACTAACGCCTCAGGAGAAGTTGAGCCAAAAGTGAGTGAGCCTACAAAAGATACAAATGATGATTTCTCCATCTCTTTGCTGGCAAATTTCAAATAAAGATTTTTGTGAGGAAGGGAAACTATTTGTTGATAGCCAAGTTTTCCAGAACATGAGTGGCAAACAACCAACTATGAGTGGTAGATTGAGCTAGAAAGACATTCTCTTGGTGCTGGTATCACCTTCAATTATTGTGACTCCTTGTAATGTAAAAAATATTGGTGATGGGAATTCTACAAAGGAAGAAGAAGACTTCTGGGATAAGGAGTTGAAAGGTAACCATTTGACTACAAGCTATTCTGGACTTAAAGTTTAGGCCTATTCTGTCCAGAAGACCATATGTATTAAGAGGAGAGTGAATTGATATGTAGTCAGCAGTTTGGGTAGGGGGAAAGGGATTGTTGCTACAATTCTTGCTATACCTTCATTATAGTAAATTCTATTTGGATGAACCAATTGATATCAGTTCATTAATTGATAAATGAGACATTATCAGATGGAGGCTCCTGAGCAATAGTACTAGAAATCCTGTCCCTCTCCATGTTATTGCTCCCCCTAATGAGAAAAGTAGTCACCTATCTTTTGAGGACTCAGCCTGACAATGTGGATAGGAGTTTGCCCCAGAATGGGAACAATCTATCTCTCTATCATCTATCCACACATATATACCTATGTACGTATAACCCATATGTATATAATGTATATGAGTACATATACTTGTGTATTACAAATCTATAAAACATGTGTATAAGATGCATATATGTATAATATCCATTATATGTAAATAGATATTATACCATTAAAAAATACCCCTAAGATCATGGCACCTGGTCCTATCACTTCCTGGTTAATAGAGAGAGAAGAAAGGGAAGCAGGGTCAGATTTTATGTTCTTGGGCTCCAAGATCCCTGTAGAAGGCGAGTACAGCCATGACATTAAAACACATTTGATGCTTGGAAGGAAAGCTGTGGCAAATTTGGACACCACACTAAAAAGCAGAGACATCACCCTGCTGAAGAAGGTCCAAATAGTCAAAGCTATGTATGTTTTTTCCAGTAGCAACATATAACTTTGTGAGTTGACCTTTAAGGAAAGCTGAGTGGTACAGAATAGATGCTCTCAAATCGTGGTGATAAAAAAGATTTTTGGTCAGTAAGGAGATTGAATCTGTCAATACGTAAAGAAATTAATTCAGACTGCTCATTGGAAGGACAAATACTGAAATTGAAGCTTAAATACTTTAGCCACATAATGATCAGACAGAAATTACTGGAAAAGACCCTGGTATTGGGAAAGGTGAAAGGCAAAAGGAGAAGGGGACAGCTGAAGATAAGATGGATAGAAACTTCAGGAGATAATGGAAGGTAGAAAAGCCTGGCACACTTTGGTCCATGGGGTCCCAAAGAGTTGGATGTGCCTGAATGACAGAATAGCAACCATAATATGTAATCTCTATATATCTCTTTGTAATCTCTATATACAAGAGAGCTTAAAAGTAGCTGGCTTAAAAAAAAATGAATTCATTGGATTACAATCAATACTTTGGTTCAGATTTCAGCTCAGTTATTCAATACCTAGGTCATCCTAAAAGTTAATTCACCTTCCCTTTGCCTTATTGTGTCTATGAAATGAGAAGGTTGGACATTCCAGGCTGATTATACACAGGTTCCCAGCGAATATTCTTTTCTCTGGCCAAACTAGCCCTCTTGCTATTTTCCTAGGGAAATCAATCATCTCCTGCCTTTATGCCCGGAATGTTCCTCACCCTTACTTCCACTTCTTGGAACCTTAGTTCCCTTCAGGGTTCTGCTCAAGTGCCGTTTGCCACAAGGGGTCTTTATCATCTTCCCTGGTTTTGAATCACCCTCCTCAAAATTATCTTATACTTATTCTTTCATTGTCTGTGTACATCCTAACCCCTACTTCCTAAGTTGAATATAAATTCCTTTAAGGCGAGTGGGGTAGCTACCTGGCTTAGTGGATAGAGTGTTCCACCCGGAGTCAAGAAACTCATATTCCTGAGTTCAAATCTGGCATCAAACACTTACTAGCTCTGTGGCCTTGGGTAAGTCACTTGATCCTGTTTGCCTCAGTTTCCTCACCTGTAAAATGAGCTAGAGAAGGAAATTGCAAACTACTCCAGTATCTTTGCCAGGAAAACTCCAAAATAGGGTCATAAAGAGTCAGACTTGGCTGAAACGACCAAACAAGGACAACAAAAAGACCACTGACTCTCTTTACTTTTCCTTTCCCATGGATCATAGAATCAGAATCTTAGACCTGAAAGGAATTATTGCTTGTCCTTCATTCTCAAAGAGGACCATAACATGAGGGAAGTGATACCATGATAAGCAAGTGAATTGGATTTAAGTGAAGGAGTGATGTGCAAAGTCACGAGCTTCACTTTCCCCTCTGGAGTCCTCTGGGTCTGATGGCCAGATATGGATTAGGACAACTGGAAATGGCCCAGAATTCAGTAGGGCATCTTGACCTTTTCAAGCTAAGGACTTTAGTCAGTCTCAGTTTGCCTGAGGTAGTACTCATTCAGTGATTAAGACTTTATAGGAAATGAGGCAGAGAATGGCCTCTTTATCTGGTTTAAAAAAAAAAAATCTGGGAGAGGAATACCCTCTGTTTCTGTCCCAAACAGAAACAATAGCTTTTTACATTCACTCTTCCCAACCAGGGCCCAACAATAACAAAGTAGGACTTGGCCTGGGACCTATTTTTGGTCAATCAACTAGAGCCAGTGAATTGGGGTTAAAAAAAAAGTTTCATGGGTTAAAATAAAATTTACATTCCCTTTGGGTAGAGCATCTTTAGGTAAGGGTGTAATACTCTGCGTGGACAGAGGAAGGGAAGAGAGAGAAAGAAGTAGAGAAAGGGAGAGAGACTGAGATCAAGGAAGGAAGGAAGGAAAGAAGGAAGAAAGGAATGAATGAAGGAAGGAAGGGAGGAAGGAATGGAGGGAGGGAGGGAGAAAGGAAGGAAGGAAAGAAGGAAGGGAGTAGGAGGAAGGGAGGGAGGGAGGAAGGGAGGGAGGAAGGAAAGAAATTCATGTTGCCCAGCTGGCCAGTTCCAGTTTGGTCCCCAGGGGCAGTTCCTTTTCTATTTACACTGGTTGTTGTTTGTCCTTCATTCTTGAAGAGCACCATGATGTCTGGGAGGTGATGCCATGACATGCAAGTTAATTGTATTTAAGTGAAGATATTAAAGTGAGGAAGGGATGTACAAAGTCATGAGTCTCAATTTCTCCTCCCAAGACCTGAAAGGAATAGTAAGAGGTTATTGAATCCAACTCCTTCAGTTTACATTTGAGGAAAATGAGAAACAGAGAAGTTAAATGGATTACCCAGGACCACATAACTAATAAGTGTTTAGGGAAGAGTTTTAACTTTTAACAGGTCTTCCTAATTTTGAGTCCAATGTTCTATCCATTACAAATTATATCATAAATTCTATCAATTACAGTTCTTCTTTGGAGTCTTACACATTATCTAATCAAACTATTGATAATGGGATAGAATTAATCATGGATTGAATAATTTGGCTACATAATTTGTAAGGCTCTGGGAAGGAATTTTATGTCTTACCACTGTAGCAGAGGTTAAACAAGAAATTCACAGAGTTAACCTTTCTGTTTCACACTGACAACATGTGCCTAATTCTGGACTAAGGCTTGGCGCAATACAGTGTTAAGGCAGGCCATTTGTAGGCTACTGAACAGGAAGTTTAATAGATGTTTTAAAGGGAATGCGTAACTTCTCTTTCAAGACTCTGGCTTTGGATTCTGTGAGGTATATTTTGAGTTGCTTGCCATAACAGCCGAAAGAAAGTCAGATCAGTGTATCCTGCAGGCTGCCACATGGCCATTACTAGATGTACTGTCTGGACAAGCCTTAAAGGCTTGTGTTTTAGACTCTCTCTTTTTTGTTTATTTTCCTTTTACCTTGAATAAATGTGTATCTAATTTAAGATATATAGGCTTAGAGGTGATCTTTGGAGCTTAAGAAATCCAAAGGTCCTGTGTCTTTGGGAGTAAAACTGATCAGCAACAAGGGGAGGAAACTCGACCAATCACTCCAGTGCTCTTGGAGATGACAACCATCAACAAAAGGTCCTGGCCTTGTTTTCTAGAAGACATATACTTTAAGGAAGACAGGGCAAAACTGACATGAAATGTAAAATGCCTTACCAGCAGTCTTGAAAACGGATTTAAACACTGATGAGCTTTACATATCAACTTCCAGAGACATTTTAAAATAGTAGCAATAAATTAAGTGACATAATTATGTTTTAAGTCATCCTATCAGTGTGACTATCTTTTGTGTTTTTCTACACTTATTTTGTGTGTATAAAATAAATACCTGCCCCGTACCTGATATGCATTATATATTGAGTATTTTTATTCCTTCCTCTAGTGAAACCTGGACATGAACCAAAACCTAAGATATAAGCAAATTTTGCCTTGGCACACCAGGGCCCGGGTAAATAAAGCAAGACTGTGAGAAAAAGGAAGATTGGTAGCCCCTCCTTTCGTTTCAGTCTGGGCTCCCCCATGACTGAACACAATTTGATTGAGAATGTGGGTCCAGAGCAGAGGAAGTTCTTGGGGGAAGCAAGAAGGTATAGAGAGAGTCCTTGCTCCCTGGGCAATTCTCCATGTTAGTTCATGCAATTGATTTACAAATGTAAGAAGATATCTGTTCTGTCTTCCTTTAGGCAATTTTAAAATGAATAACTTATAGTGATCATTTTAAAAAAGAAACCATTGCTGCTGTGACTTAAAACAACTAGTCGGCCTAGAATGAAGGGATCCTTATGAAGACATTCTACAAACATTCTTGCAGATTCTCTTTGCTCTGCTGTGATCCTGGCTTGCTTCTACAAAATTTGAAATTATATTTAAATTCATGCGAACAATATTTTTTTAAATGACATACTATAAGGTTTTAAAATTCAAACAGCTTTCTCAGCTATTTGAATAGTCACGATCTGAAATCTGCATCCATGCTGCTTTTTTAATTAAAATTTTACCCAAAGGAAAACAGCATTCAACAGTTTGTGAGCTTACTCTCCTTAGAAATTGTGTAGTGAATTGTTTGCACATACCATAAGGTACTCTGGTGTCTTGGGTTTTCACTGGGTAACTGTCTGATCTCTCTCTCTTTTTTTTTTTTCCTGCTGTTACACTTTTGACCCAATTTAATTGACATGAGCAAGAGCGTTGAGATTGTTCTCTGACTGATTACCTGAACAGGTAGTGGAAACAAAAGTGCAGGAATCCAAGCTGGTCGAGAGATTTTACATTCATTTCAGTCATATGAAGTTGTCATAGAGGGAGTTACTACTCACTGTGAGCACCTGAAGAAAACTTCCCTTTGCAGGAAGGCAATGACCCTAGAGAGTTCTTCAGCCTCAATGTTTATGAATTTCTCATTTTTAATTAATTTCCTCTTTCAAGTCAATACATTTTCATATATCATTGTCTCAGAACTGCTGTAGGGATAGGAGAAACTGAAAGACTTCAGTGTTGCCATTTGTGTTAAGTGTACCTGGCACTCATCTCCTATGCCTGAGCAGAATGTAATTCCAGTTTTTCATTTTAACTTCTTACCCCCTCTTATGCCTTCATTGATTTCAAATCACTGTTGAGTTCAAGTTGATTTTCTTTGTCCTGTTCCTACCCCAGGCCATGAACAGGAGATCTGGATGGTAAGCCAACCCTTACTCATTCTTTATGTGTTTCTAGATAATTTTTAACTACAGATCTTAGCACCTGAATTGTTTTTCCTCCTTTATATTATATCTATTTTAACAAAATCAGCTTTAAATATTTTTGTTTGAGGTAATGTTCACTGGAGGAAAAAAAAAATTATGCCAAGATAAACCCAACCTAAACAAATAGTCTTTAAAAAATGTAAATCATGATTTTGTTTGAGGCAGGACTTATTTATTTCAAGATGAATAGTGTGATTTCAGGGGAAGGCTGCAGATGTATATTCTGCCACAATCCCTCATCTATCCTACCAGCACTGGTGAATGCCCATAGATCTGCCAATCTTTAAGTTTCAGATTTTGATCTCTATTCCAATGCAAACACGCTGATCAGGCAAAATGTTAGTTCTTTCTTCCTCCTTAACTCATATTTATCAGTGCAAATAGTTTTCCTCCAGTCTCCACCCGAGGAGGAGGAGGCTCCTTGAGGACAGGAAGGGCTTTTTTATTTAAATTCATTTTGTTTTATGCTTATATCCCCAGCCCAGTAAAGTACCTAAAAGTAAGTATTTAATGTATGCATATTGGAATGCTTTGGGAAGGATAATACTTTAGGCTCTAAAGTACTTAAATCAGACCTGTACAACCTGCACCCCAGGGCCACTTGCAGCATATCAAAGGCTTGCCATGGCAAAGAAACATGTGTAGGAAATATAGAGGAAATCCTTTGGAGGGCTCTAAGCAGCCTGCAGGCAGTAGGTTGTGCAGGCGTTATTTAAATCAAACTTTAGCTTGATTTAATCATTTGCACTTTAGTCCAAATGAAAAAAGCCAAGACCTAATTTAACATAAAGAACCTAAAGCAAATGGAGGTAAGTGAGGAGGAATTATGGTGAGGAGACCAATAAAGACTGATAAAACCACACATGCTGAAAGCAAATCTTTTTGTGAAAACAGAATTGGCCTTCATAGAGATTCTATTTAGCACTTTGAAATGGGAAATCTCTAAAAATACTCATTAAGATACAAACTCATAGGCTTGTGGAACTGGAGAAACTTAAAAGATAATCTAATTGGGGGTTTCTTAACTTGGGGTCTAGGATATCTGTAAATGTAAATAGGAAAAAAAACCACATCTTTATTTCTTTAGAATTGGTATCCTTTAGTTTATGCATTTAAAAAGCGTTATTTTGAGAAGGGGTCTATAGGCTACACCAGCATACCAAAGAGATCCATAATATTCTTGTGCCACCCTTTCATTTTAGGTATGAGGAAAATAGAGCCCACAGACTAAGAGTCATTAAGTAATTTAGGAGCAGAACCAGAAGGGGATCCCATATTGGACCACTGGACCACTATGCTGGTCCAGAAAAGAATGTTTTTGTTTTGTTTCATTTTATTTTGCTTACCCTTCCCTCATTTCAATGCCCCATCTCCCTTAAAGCCTTGATCTTGAACAATCATGTTTTGAAAGAAAGTATTAACATTTTCATTGGCTTTTATTTTCTCTTGTCCTTACTGATCCTTCTTCTTCCCTATTGTTATGTATTTCAAAAAGAGGTCAGTATATTTATGTACTTGTGCATCTATCTACTCCATTATATCAACATAAGATAACATTACAGCATAACCCCAGAACGTAATAGCAAATGATAACATATTAGTAGTGATCAAAATCTAATGAGAAGTTGCTCTGGAAAATAAATACTTGACCTTAATCTTTATGCATATTCCCAGTATCTTGCAGATCTTCATTTTTATTTCCTGCTTGATGGTTCTAGGAACCAGCTTCTGGCATACTAACAGTTAATGTGAGGTACAGGTGAGTCATCGCTGCAATCAGTCATTAGAAGGCTGATGAGAGTGCTTGATATTGAAACAAAGGACACACCTGACTCAGGGACAGATTTTCATTTTGGTTCTGCATCACCTGAACCAGAAGGCACCACAGGGTAGATTCCACGGGATACAGCAAAGTCAACTATCTAATCATTTAACATGTCAGTGAACCAGGCAACTCTCTTTAAGATTGTAAATTTCAGAGGATTTTCCAATCTCTCTTGTTAAAGACAGTGCTCTCTATTCCACTGAATTTTGCTCCTTATTCCAATGAAATCAAATGCCTGGTGAAAAATAACAGAAACTAAAACAAAAGCAAAACAAACAAAAAAAAAAAGGGTAGTGTTTAGAAGATTCTTAAAACAAGGCACTGTATCATTCTTTGTATTTATATCCCATACCCCTCCATAGCCCCTTCGCACACATAGAATAACACCAGGCACAAAGCAGGTGCTTAATAAATGTCTCTTGATTGATTGATTGGAAGAAGCAGGGAAAGTCATGAATGAAGGACCATAGATCAGCTTGAGATCACTCGGGAGTATAAGTTAGGAGCCTGAGATTAATTCCACTGGGTCAAAAGTCAGAATCAGGAGTTAAGGCCATTTTTAGATGAAGGTCAATACCACAGTGGCATAGCAGGGGTTATAGCAAATATCTTCAGCAAGGGCAGCAACCAGCACCTGGCTTAGAGCCCTGTGCATTACAGTCACTTAATAAATGCTGAATTAGATTGATTTGTGATAGTGTATCTTGACAAGAGTGACTAAAAGAATTACAATTTAACTGAAGATTCTGGAGGTGAAGGGATAACCCCCAAGTAACTGTATGAACAAAACAGAGTTCATCCTTAAAGAGCTAAAAAAAAATAAAATAAAAAATATGGACAGTTAAAAAAAGAGGGGTTTGATGAGTTTTGATGGGCATAGGCTAGCTTAGTGATGAAAAATAGTTGTTCAGTTGTCTTCTTGACTCTATTTGGGGTTTTCTTTGCAAAGACACAGGAATGGTTCACCATTTGCTTCTCCAGTTCATTTTACAAATGAGAAAACTGAGGCATACAGGGTTAAGTGATTTTTCTCAGGATCATACAACTAGTATAGTGCTATCTGAGGCTGAATTTAAACATAAATCTTGCTGACTTAAGGCCCATTACTCTATCTACTGTACCACCTAGGCAGATCCTTCAATTCCCCATTGGTTTTTGTTTTGGTTTTGTGTTGTTTTTTTTTTTTCTTGAAACAAGGCAAGAGATAAAAGGGGTTCAGTCTCTTTGGACAAATGCTTAGGAATTATAGTTGTATTATTTGATAGCCAATATTTCTCCGACAAAATGAGTTTTCTCTTTCAATCATTTAGAATGCAAGAAGATTCACTGTAGCATATTTAATGAGAATACTTTTAGAGTAAAACTTTTAGGTAGGCAAACTACAGAAAAACAAAAAAAAATCCTTACAGTCTAAGACAGGGGTAGGGAACTTTCAGCCTTGAGGTCACACGTGGCCTTCTAGGGTGCTCAAGTACAGCCTTTGTCCAAATACAAATGAAGGACCTAGAGGGCCACATGTGGCCTTGAGGTTGAATGTTACCCACCCCCGGTCTAAGAGCTTAGATTTAGAGCCAGACCTTCAGAGGTCCTCTAGTACAACTCATTATTTTATAGATGAGGAAACTGAGACCAAGGAGATTAAATGACTAAAGAGTCAGGATTTGAATTCAGATATCTAGTCTCTTTTCATTCCACCACATTACTTTCCTTTGTCTATCTTAACACATGTATCTGATTTCTCAGTTTTCCCTTCCCCTCCAATCCAGTTAGGTTGTATCACTCTTAGTTCCCTAGTAAGGTACGAGTTTAAAGTTCAGACAAAAATTGTTTTCCTTGAATCATTCTCCCCTTCATAAAACAACCTATACCTAGCTGTAGCATCTTCCCTAGTTTTCACCCTCCAAAGACTTTTTCTGGGAATCTGAAGATCTTCCCTGCCCCTAGGCCATTTGCTTAAGTGGTTTAAGGGTCTCTGAGAACCTTCCCTGATTTGAAAGTATACTCTGCCCCTTAATAGGCTGAATGCGGTCACATGGAGCCTGTGGCAGGAGGCTTGTTTTTCAGGAATGTCCGTGCCTTGTTGTTTTGTGATTGGGCAGTGGGTCAAGAGGGCTGTGACATTCTCCAATCCAGGAGAAGGCTTTATATACCCTGATGTCAGTTTTTGCTTTGGGACTCACTTTGAGAAGAATTGTGTGATTTGAGCAGATAAGACTCTGGGAAGCCATTGAGCCCGAGGCCCAACCCCCCCACCCCCCTGCCCAGGCTTTGAAAAACTCCGATGTTGATGTTGATGCTTCCCTCTCTGGTAACTGAACAGGTATGGATGTAATGGTCAGATGGTTTGGAAGCCTATCCGTTGATCTGTTTCTCTGTCTGCTTGTAATTTGTGCTTATAACTTGTGTTTGTATTGTGTTTGCATTCTCTGAAGTTCAGGGTGCTGACTTTTCTCCCTGAACTAGGTAAATGATATGTGTTTGATTGATTAAAGTGAGATTGTTAATCCATTTTGAGTTGCTTTCCTTTTGAAAAACAGATCTAAGAACCTGTGCTAGCAGCCACCCTGGGTATGCTAGGGTGCTTGCTGATACAAGACTCTATCTTAATTTCAACATATCAGCCTGTTGTGGGGACACATACTTACAATTCCTGCTTCTAAGGAGGTTCTGGCTTGCAGATCTCTTGAATCGGGGAATTCTGAACTAAAGTAGGCACATTAAGTCAAAAGACCTTGGAAATAAAAGGGGGTAGGAAGCAGGAAGCAAACCACTGCCAAAGGAGGGGCCTATAAGTAGCCACTCCACTACCAGCCTGGACGAGATAAAGGGATCCACTCTAAAGCAAAAAAGCAACAACAAACCTAAACATGTCAACCGTAGAACTTTCATTTATGTTAACAATTCAAGTGCCTGTAGTCAATCTATATTAGAATATCTTGTTTTCAACTAATTTTCTTTCCGTAAAAAACTTGACCTCATTTTCCCCATAAAATTGGCCCTTTTCAATTAGTGCATTTCTAAAGCTGGTACAACATTTTTTGTTTCACACCTTAGATGCCTCATTGTCATTTTTTGATTCATTTCTCTCATGTATCTCTTACGTCTAGTCAATAATGTCCTCCAAGTTTTTCCAACAAAATGTGTTTTGGATTTGATTACTTCTCCATTACAGCCATATGTTTTCAACTAGGTAGTCATTTCATCAAAACTTGATTATGAGTTTTCTCTTTCAATCATTTAGAATGCAAGAAGATTCACTGTAGCATATTTAATGAGAATACTTTTAGAGTAAAACTTTTAGGTAGGCAAACTACAGAAAAACAAAAAAAAAATCCTTACAGTCTAAGACAGGGGTAGGGAACTTTCAGCCTTGAGGTCACACGTGGCCTTCTAGGGTGCTCAAGTACAGCCTTTGTCCAAATACAAATGAAGGACCTAGAGGGCCACATGTGGCCTTGAGGTTGAATGTTACCCACCCCCGGTCTAAGAGCTTAGATTTAGAGCCAGACCTTCAGAGGTCCTCTAGTACAACTCATTATTTTATAGATGAGGAAACTGAGACCAAGGAGATTAAATGACTAAAGAGTCATTTTGAATTCATTTTGAATTATTTTATAGATGAGGAAACTGAGACCAAGGAGATTAAATGACTAAAGAGTCAGGATTTGAATTCAGATATCTAGTCTCTTTTCATTCCTCCACATTACTTTCCTTTGTCTATCTTAACACATGTATCTGATTTCTCAGTTTTCCCTTCTCCTCCAATCCAGTTAGGTTGTATCACTCTTAGTTCCCTAGTAAGGTACGGGTTTAAAGTTCAGACAAATACTGAATTCAAAACAGTAGAACTTTCAATAATCCCCTCCAATTCATAATCCATAGCTCAAGAAATATATGAGTACATATTTTGCCTAATTTCAATATTTGTGGGATTGTTTTTTGTTTGTTTGGGTCATTTCACCAAGTCTAAACTCTCCTGTTGACTTTCAGGCTTTTGCATTATCTGGGCATACTCTTTTCCCATTATTCTTCAAATTGTACCCTCCACTCCAGGCCTCATAAACTCAATGCTTATTTCTTCTTTTGGGCCTTTGTGCACACTGTTATCTCTGAAATGCTACCTGATTGAGATCTACCAATTCAATTCAATTAGATAAACGTCTACATTAGGCACATAGAATCCAGAGAGAACTATAGCCAATTGTGACCTCAAAGAATTTTTTTTTAGTTTAATGACAGGAATATAATTAGTTGTAATGCAGAGTAAAATATGTAAATTAGGGCCACTCACTGCATCTAGGTGACTTCAGTTAAGACTCTGACTAAGTGATAAGGGTCCCTTTTCCATGGATCTCTGTCATAATCTCTGGTGAATAATCCTTTTCTCTCATCATATGCATCTTTGGAGGTCCACTCTATTTCAAATGTCAATATTAATCTTTTGCACATGGCACAAGTGTAAGTTTTGATAATACTATTGGTAGAAATATTTACTGACAGGAATACAATGTGGAGGACAAACAACCCTAAAGCTTGAAGAGATTTTACCAGTTGTCTTTGGTTTTCAGATAAGGAAACTGAGCCTTAGAGAGGTTAAATTGCTTGCTCAGTCTCACAACTGAAATCAACTATTCTCTGAGACACTTCCTAGCTACGTGTCACTTAAACTTGAGTAAGCCTCTCTTAGTCTCAGTTTCCTCCTCTGTAAAGTGGGGCTAGTGAGAGCACTACTTCCCAGCATTGTTCTGAGGATGGAATTAGATGATATTTGTAAAGTGCTTTGCAAGCTTAAAGCATTATATAAAAGCTAGCTATGATGATGATGATGATAGTAGGGAGAATATTGATAAAGTATAACAATAAGAAGAATTGATCAGTAGTTTTTTATACCCATTTCAATTCCTTTATTTTGTTGGCAAATGCCTTCCTAAGTGAATGAGGAGAAATCCAAGAATCTATACTAGGTAAAGAAAAAAAGAGACCTACTCGTAAAATTTCAGTTTCCAAAGGATATTTATTAAATAATGTTCTTTAGAGTCAGCAGGAGACGGGACTGGGATGTTGCAACCCTCAAAACCCACTTCCAGATTGGGAAAATCATGTGGCATTCTCTAGATTAGGATGGTGGTGTACAAATAGAGCTTCTGAGTCTTCCTTTTACCTGGTGTTCCTCACAAAAGACACTCCTTCTAACATCCCAATGCATTTGCACACTAACTGGCCACTGTGCCCTGATTGCTTTCACTCTTCACTTATTCATTTTGTATTTTTTGGATTCCTTCAGAACTCAGAAAACACCTCCCTTTCTATAAGTGGTATTTCCCAGTCCTCCCACCTCCTAGTACCCTCTTCCTTTGAATTACTTCCTCCTACTCTGTATAGATCTTATGCCCCACAGTTATTTACATTTACATCCATTGGAATGTGAACATTTTGTCATGCTATTGCATGAAGTCTAAACAGGCCTTGAGCCAGAGTAGTACCAATAAAAATAAGAAAAAGTAGATACAGTAAGAATTTGAAGAGAAGTAAATCTTGGGATATTGATTAGACTTGGAGGATGGAGTTGGATTCAATGTATTGATCCTGTACAACTAGGAGAATGGTACTTTTATTAATGGAAATAACGAAGTTAAAAAGAGGGCAAAAGTTTAAACTGAGGTAGTATCATCCTGGTAAAGATGCCTAGTAAACAACTAATAACTAAGGAATGGCTTTTTGGACTAGAGTTATATGTCCAGAATTTGAGTAGAACTGATAATGATAGTTGAAACCATTGCAATCTGGACAGTCATTTCAGTCTGGACAGAAAAGAGAAGGACTGAGGACAAGGTCTTTAGGTTATTTGTTTAAGGCTTACTTCAAAACTCAGCCTTCTGCAGGAAGTTTCTTTTATCACTCCCATGTCAAGATTATTTTTCTTTATATCATTCCTAAAGTTTTACACACTTAATTATTCTTGATTTGTTTTATGTATATAGTTTAATCCACCCCCATTACTAGATTATAACTACTTGGGGACAAGGAATATGTCTCTTCTAGTCTTTTCCTCTGTCTCAGGAAAAGGAATGGCATGGCACTATGCTCGGTGTAGACACTCATATCACAGTAGAATCATATATTTAGAGGTGGAAGAGATTGAATCTGGTCCTCTCATTTAATAGATGAGCTAACAGTCCCAGAGAGGGTAAGTCATTTGCCCAGGGTCACAGAGCTAACAAGTTTCTGAGGCAGTATGTGAACACAGTCTCCCTGCATCTATCTAAGCCTAGCATTTTATTCTCTAGCCACAATAAATATAGGCTGACTGATTATCTTTCTCTCCTTATCTACAAAAGTTTGGTTTGGTTTTTGAGGCTTTTGCTCCACTTCTTACCCTGATTGAATTCATCCATCTTTCCCTTGAATTATGTCATCTTAATTTTTGTCTGCCTACCTCTCTCACCTTTGGCCCCTTTGGTCATTCATTTCCTGACTTACCTTACATACCCCATCGCTGTCATTTCTAGATTTCATACAGTGTGGAATATTTGATAAATTTCTGAGCATGGAGTCAGGAATGCCTGCCTCTGTCATTTATTTTTAATCTGAGCCTGGGCAAATCCTGTAACCTCTTTGAGCCTGTTTCCTCATCTAAAGAAAAGGATGAGGGGTCTGCTTACTTATCCTCTCTTCCCGTCTACCTCTAAATTTATGATCTTATGCTATAATTACTTTCCAGGGTTTGTCTATCATTCGTAATGTATTATTTCCAGTCAGTCACTATTTTTGCCAGTAGTATTAACAACTTTCACTTACATCACAAAAAACAAGATTGAGATCTTCATTCGTAATAATGTGGACCTCAAAACATACATATGGTATGAAAGAAGGGAACTCACCAGTGTAGGAAGGGAGCAAGCATTTATACAGTTTGCGTTCTGCTAAGCACTTTGTAAATCTTAACCCTAATTAATTGACCCTAATTATAGAGAGGATTAAAAAATCCTTTCTATAGCCCTTCAAGGTTGTTGTTTGTCCTTCCTTTTAGAAGAGGACCAATGACGTCACAGATTATGTCTTGACTGCTTTGTGAATTGAATTTAAGTGAGGCAGAGTTGCACAAAGTCATAGGCCTCAGTCTCTCATTCAGATTCATCAAAGTCCAGTGGCAGGACGAAAGTCAAGATAACTGGTAACAAGCTGGGATGCACTGGATAACCTTAGTGTCTTCTATGTCTAACCAAGCTCTAAGTGCAATACAGCACCTGCTTTAACCATCTTCATGGTCTTTGTAACAAATTGTTCTCATCTACCCATTCCATGGAGGGAAATGTTCACATGCTTGAGGTAAACATTTCCCTAACTCACCAACAGGTTTGAGTTCTATTGGTTGTCCTCAGCCTGGGTAAGCCTGTCTGCCAAGATGGTTTATGGGGGTGTGGCCACTGTATATGCTACAGCTTCTTGGAGCCACGGATGATAGCTGAGTGCCAGGTAGACACAAAAGGTGGAAGAGCAACCCTGAAAAGGGCTCAATAAGCCCTCACACCAAAGATACTAGTCCCATTTTATAGTTCAGGAAACTGAGGCAAACAGAGGTTAAGTAATTTGCCTGCCCAGCATCACATACTTCCTAAGTGACTGAGGCTGGTTTTGAACTCAGGTTTTCTTCCTGACTCCAAACCCAGCAATATATCCACTGTACCAATTTGCTGTCTCTATCATAGGGATCCATGGAAAGGTGAAGGTCAAAGTCTTAACAAGGATGAGGTGACTGGAGCTTTGCCCTAAGGTAGTGAAATTTATAGGGTGTTGACAGAACCTGAAGTCATTTAGGGATATAAAACACAACTGAGTTTAGCACCTACTTACTATAGCTCTTATGAATAGCTACCAGATAATGCTTTCTTTCCTCCCTTCCCCTGCACATACTAAACCTGGTGCTTTCTTGCTGGCCTTGCCCTACACATTTTCTCTCTAACCTCCCCAATAATAACCTCATGGTATCACAAGGTCTTAGCCCACAGAGTTGATCTGAGTGCACAGTTTGTGCCAAATGTTATTCAATCATTTCAGTCATGTCCTACTCTTTCTGTCTCCATTTGGAGGTTTCTTGACAAAGATGCTGGAGTGGTTTGCCATTTCTTTCTCCAGCTCATTTTATAAATGTGGAAACTGAGGCCAACAGAGTTAAGTGATTTGCCCAGGGTCACACAGCTACTAAATGTCTAAGGCCAGATTTGAATTCAGGAAAAGGGTCTTCCTGATTCTGGGCTCAGCATTCTGTCCACTGTACCCCACAGCTGTTCCCAATGATAAATGGTCTAGCTGCAAAAATGGCTAGTTATTGTTCTATTCAGAGGCTATAAGAATAACTAACGTGTATGTAATAGCTCTTAAATGTTTGCAAAGCACTTTACATATATCATGCTTATTTGATCCTTTCAACCCTGAGAAGTAGGTGGTATCATTATTTCCATTTGTAGACAGGGAAACCAGAGGCCCAAAGTCATACAGCTGGGTCACACAGCTAGGGTCAGGCAGAATTTGAATTCAAGTCTTCCTGACTCCATGTCTAGCCATTTATCCACTATGCAATTTAGATGCCTCTCAATATAATCTGGCATGAAGGTGTTCTGGGTATCGTGTTGTGGAACGGATAACAATAGAGGTCATAGCAATAAAAGGATTTTTGAACCTCAACATCTTGGCTTATACATTAATAAACTTCTTTTTTTTTAGCCTCACCAGAGAGAAAGAAACACAAATTAAATGAGTGACCGTGAGAAAGATGTAGCTTCTTTGGTTGCTCAGCTTCCTTATGTATAAAATGAAGGGATTGGACTGGATGGGACCAGATGCTATATGGAATCTCTTTTGACTCTATGTCCTGGAAGCTCATTTAACCATCAGAAACTTAAACCTATGTAGCTCTGTTGAAAAATTTTATGTTGCCAAAGTCTGATCACTGATTTTGAATTCCCACATTCAAAGTATTTATTGTTCTAAATGGCTGTAAGATTTCCCTCGGCTTTTCTGTTTACAAATTGTTTTCTGGAAGTGTGATATTCTTTTTTCAAGGCTTGTAAAATAAGCCAGATATAAAAGAAAAAGAAGGTCTTGGATTCTCCATAAGTAATGTCTCATTGACTCCTGCTAGTCCCCAGGATTCGATCTGTCATTAGGATAAGATTGCGCTGCAATTACAGTTCTATTTGTTATTCTAGTCTCAAGTTCTCTACAAAGCATTACTCTGAAACCATTTTCAACCACATAGAAATTTCCCTAAGAGGATAAAAAAAGAAAAAAGAAAAAGGAAAAGCTGGAGAAAAAAAAAGTGAACACAATATCCTGTATTCTTTTCTTCATGAATAGGAGGAAGACATGAACTCAACTTTGGAAGGATCCTTCCAACTGAATTTTGGAAAAGAGTCAATCAATAAATATTTATTAAGCATTTAGTACGTATGAGGCATTCTACTTGGTGCCAGTTTTCCAAATACAAAAGTAAGACAGCCTTTGACCTCAAGGGATGTGCTGGGGAGAAGGATAAGAAAATGGCAAGGTTCACACATAAGTCTATAAAGGTTACATATAAAATAAATACAAAGAGATTTGGGGGACAGGAAACTAAATCTAAAGTAGAGGGACATGGTAAGAACAGCATCTATTTTATTTAGACTGGGCTGGTTTCCCCTTGAGGGGTAGAGAGGCTATTCTCAGCATAATTATTAATTTGGTTTCTTTTCTTTCACTGCAGGAAGTAGATGCAATCAGTGTGAGAATTTATACCTCAGAAATCAGCAACCACTTCAAATCTATACTTGATTTCTTGTTTTATTGATTGTCTAGGCTTAAAAGAATATGTACTGGAGAAAATGTTAATAATCAGATTAAACTTAAAAGTACATCTAATTCTCCTTCTCCCCTTCCTGCTCATTCTCCTCATCCTTCTTGTTGTTCTTTTTGTTCTTGTCTTTCTTCTTCTTCTTCTTCTTCTTCTTCTTCTTCTTCTTCTTCTTCTTCTTCTTCTTCTTCTTCTCCTTCTCCTTCTCCTTCTCCTTGTCCTTCTCCTTGTCCTTGTCCTTGTCCTTCTCCTTTTCCTTCTCCTTCTCCTTCTCTTCCTGTTCCTCCTCTTCTTCCTCCTCCTCCTCCTCCTCTTCCCCCCCCCCATCCTCTTCTTCCTTTTCCTTCTTTTTCACGACTGGTTGTTAAAAACTTACCAGTACACCACGGATGCAATGTTACATGCTTGAGTTTTAGGCTTTAGGTGGGCATGGAGTATTTTTCTTCTTATTCTCCCATGGTGGTGCCTTTGCCCAACAAGGAGGGTCAGATATCATTTCAATCCAAATACTTGAAGGAAATAGAGAAACACTTGGGAAGGAGGGTTTCAAAAGACACAGATAATTTAGTGCTGGGCTAAAGGCAGAAAAAAGCTGATCAGTGTCAAACTAGCCAAAACTAGCCAAAGTGTCAAGAATGTCTGACAGTTAGCTTCACTATTCCATAAATTTAGTCATATTTCCATAAAGAGGGGAAGAAAGTACATTTTCTCAACTCTCCTCTGAGTTGCATTCTGTTAATATTAGGAAGACAGGAAGAAATTTGACTCTCCATATACATTGTGCCAGTCAGACACTGGTGATGCTCTTGCGCAGTAGACTAAGGAAGGTGAATCCAATGGATAAAAAGAGAAGAATGTTAAAAGTGTTACAAAACCCCTCAGAAGAGCAAGTATTCAGAAAGAGAGAGTGGTCAACCGTGTTAAATAATGAAGTGTTAAAGTTAAACATATATAGCTCTGTTGAAAATTTTTATGTTGCCAAAGTCTGAGGGCTTGTTTTGAATTGAATTGAATTGAAAGATTTTTCTGTGTCTTTTCTGTTTGCAAATTGTTTTCTGAAAGTATGGTGTTCTCTTTTCAAGGCTTGAAAAAAATCTTTTTTAAAATTTATCTCGTTTTAGTCATTATGAATATAGGTTATGATTTAATTTAAAAAATAAATTAAGGAGTTGAGGTGCAAAGGAGATTGAGATAAGGGTAGTATAGAAAGACTTTGTCTCCTGAAGGGGAAAACAAATGTATCTCTCATGGTACTGCATGAAAGAATTTGACTGATGCAGAGAGGTATATTTCCATTCTAAGAAACAGGTGTCTTACAATATGTGTGAAGGGTGAAGGGACATACAAAGAAGGAAACTGTATTCCCTGAGAAAGAGTTCCACCTCCTAGGACAATATCCCTCCTCTAGATAGGGGATATATAAGTCCCCAAGGGTAGCCAATATTCAGGCAGAAAAAGGAATATGTAAAACGATAAGCAGTATATGTCTGAAACAATCAGCAAGCATTATCTGTCAGAGAAATAAGCTAGAAACCTTCCAAGTAAGATAATAGGTAAAGCAAGCATGGCCATTATCATCACTATTATTCAATATAATACTAAAAATGCTAGCTATAGCAATAAGAGAAGAAAAATAAATTGAAAGAATTAGAACAGGCAATGAGGAAATAAAACTATTACTCTTTGCAGAAGATATGATGACAAACTTAGAGAATCCTAGAGAGTCAACTAAAAAAAATGTTGAAATAATTAACAACTTCAGCAAAGTTACAGGATACAAGATAAATCTCCAGAAATCATTAACATTTCCATGTATTACCCACAAAGCCCAGCAGCAAGAGATAGAAAGAAAAAAAGTCCATTTAAAATAATTATAGACAATATAAAATACTTGGGAATCAACCTTCCAAGGCAAACCCAGGAACTACATGCACACAATTACAAAACACTTTTCACACAAATAAAAGATCTGAACAATGAGGGGGAAATCACTCATGGGTAAGCTGAGATACTAAAAATAACAGTTCTGACTAAAATGATTTACTTATTCAGTGCCATGCCAACCAAACAACTAAAAATTATTATATAGAGCTAGAAAACAAAATAAACATAATTAATTTGGAAGAAAAAAAGTCATGAATAGCAAGAGAAATAATGAAAAAATGTAAAGGAAGGTGACCTAACTATACTAGATCTCAATAAAGTAGTAGTCATCAAAGCAATCTGGTACTGGCTAAGAAACAGAGCGATAGATCAGTAGAATACAAAATCAGGGGTAGGGAGGTCTCAAGAACACATATGGTCCTCTAGGTCCTCCAGCGCAGCCCTTTGATTGAATCCAAACTTCATAGAACAAATCCCCTTGATAAAAGGATATGTTCTGTAAAATTTAGACTCAGTCAAAAGGCCACATATGGTCTGAAGGACCTAGAGGACCACATATGGTCTGAAGGTCACAGATTCCCCACCCCTGGATTCAGTACACAATACACAGTGTTAAATGGTCATAGTAATCTACTGTTTGATAAACCCAAAGATCTTACCTAGCTTTTGGGACAAGAACACACTATTTGACAAAAAAATTCTGAGAAAAATGGAAAAACAGTTTGGCAAAAAATAGGTATAGACCAATATTTCACATTGCATACTGAAATAAGGTCAATATGGGTACATGATTTAAATATAAAGGGATAATGTCATGGACAAATTAGGGGAGCAAGTATAGTGCCAATGCAATATTCATAGCACCCACCATCACTATAAATATACCTTCATAGTGCTCAATTACAGAATATAACACACTCTCCATATAGAAGACAGAAGCTAAGCATTTATTCAGATACCAGAAAAAGGAACCCCAAAACCAGTAAGCCTATTCCATCAGGGTAGCAAAGAAGTTAAGAAACTATAATGTCACAGAGAGCCATAGCATCCTTTAGCCTTCCCACAAACCAACATTTATTCATAAGCCTAACTGTCTCCTTCAGATACATCCTCTACTCTCTCCATTCTAGCTGCTCTGACTCCCAGCTTCCTGTGGGCTTTGCTCCACTTTTCAGCAAACTCCCCCCTCCACAGGTTCAATGTAATTACAATCAGCCTATTATGTGTCAGGCTATATCTTCAAAGCACGGAAGGTCTACAAATTCCCTTAGGCTTTTTAAGGGGCAGGGAAGATCTTCAAATTACCATTACCATTACACCACAGACCAAACTATATTATAGTTGGAAAAAACAAAAATAAATAAAGTTACATAAAACAATAATCAACAGAACTTTGGTATTGAGTGAAAGACAAAAACAAAAACAAATATTCAAGGGTAATTAAAAAATGGAAGGATAAATGAAAAGTACTTTCTGGTGTCTTGTTATACTATAAAACAATAATAACCAAAGCTACCTGTCATTGATTAGAAAAACAGAAACACAATTCAGTGAAATAGACTAGGTATGAAACAGAGACAATCAGACTCAGTATCTCAGTATTTGATAAATATAAGAACATTAACTACTTGGTGAAGAGCTCCCTGTGTGACAAGAACTACTAGGAAAACTAGAAAGCAGTTTGATAAAAGATAGATTTATATCAGCATATTTCACAATATGCCACAGAAAATTCCAAATGGAGATTGTCGAAATATTTTGGAGATACCTTGTTTTCCAGAGCTAAGTCCTAACATACAGGCTGTGCCCTGAGTTTGGCATAACAATAATCCTTTGTGCTCAGGATTATATCACCTTCTGGCAAAGTGTATTGCTTAGATTAGTACCAGGTGTTCACTGAGGAATTTAGCTCCCCATCTTTCCCAGCACTATCCATCATATCTTCTGGTTCCATACCATATGATGGTATCCATTATATCTGCCAGGTTCTGTACCTGGCAGGGTGACCATGACCCTAAGAAAATGGCTGTTCCCAGGAGACCCAAGAATGCTCCTATTGTTTCAGGAAATGCCAACCATGAGAATTATCTCAAGGTCTAAGGATGATTGAGCTGTGGGCCAACCCTTTCATGTATATAAGTGGACCCAGGCTTAGCAGCCTTAAGTCATCCTTTTTAGGGGAAGGGGAGGGGCAAGCTTCCTTATACATACGTCGTTTTCCTCACCCTGAAATTAATTTAACTTCTGTTTGTGTCTTGACTCTCCTGTTTCTAGTCTGCTCTCTTTGTTTGGTTCTGATGACTCACAGGTTAGAGGCCGGTTCCAATCTAGTTAACAAGATTATGATAAGAATAAAAGGTACTGTATTAAAAATGACATAAAGATAGAGAAAATGGATTTTAGTATCTTTCCTATTTCTAATGATGGGGAGAATTCTTGGCCAAACAAGGGATAGAACATATCATAAAAAATAAAATAAAGATTTTACTGCACAAAATTGAATGGAAATAATAGATATGAAATATAAAACCTTTTATCAAATATTTATGATAACTATCTGAAACTCAAAATATATTATACATTTTTGCTATTTGTCCTTCATTCTCAAAGAGAGAACTATTTGCCATTAAGAACGTGATGCCATGACTTGCAAATGAACTGGATTTAACTGAGAGAGGGCTGTGCAAATTCACCTGCCTCACTTTCTCCTCCAGAACCATCTAGGTCCAATGGCAAGTTATAAGTCAGAGTTACTGGAAATGACCCAGAATGTAGTACAAGATCTTGACCATTTTAAGTTAAGGTCTTTCTCAGGTCTCAGTGTTACATAATCAACACCCATTCAGTGATTAAGGCTAGGTAAGAAATTAGCATATTGTACATTAACACAATTATATATGACCAAGAAACAAATATATTCATGGTCTCAAGATACAAACAATTGTGAAAAGAAGACTCACAAATTATGAAAGTCATATGAAAGACTATTCTAAAGTTCTAATAATAAAAATACATATTAATGCAATTTTGAAGTTTCAGCTCACACCAAACATATTGGTAAAGCTGAAAAAGATGGAAATAGTCAAGGTTAGGGAGACTTGAGAAGATAGATACAGTAATAAACTATTGATGGAGCTATGAATTAATCCAACTGTGACAGAAATAACTTTGGAATTCTAGTTAAAATACGTAAATAAATAAAGTTGCTAAAATGGACCACCCGTCATCCCAGAAACCTCAGCCCTAAAGATGGAGAGAAAGTTAGTATAAATCTGCACTACCACCTGTCTTGTTTTTTTAATTTGTTAGCAAAGAACTGAAAACAAAAAAGATATTCATAGATTGGATACTGACTAAACAAATTGTGGGACAATAGTGTAATGGAATTTTTTTGTACTACAAGAAATATTAACTATGATAAGTTCAGAGAAGCACAGAAATACATAAATGAATGGATACAGAGTGAAATAAATAGAATCATCCAAAATAATATGAAAATTACTTCAAAAATTTAAACCAAAAGGTCAATAAATAAAATCAAAGCTAGTATAACCAAAATGATCTACCTTAGACCCCAAGAAGAGATCAGAAAATACATCTTACCTTTACCATAGAGGTGGTTGACTGTGAGTGTGAACTATTTACTGTTAGACACTTTTGATGTTAGTCACTTCTGCTGAATTGCTTTCTCTCCTTCAACATTCTTTTGAAATATGTATTTTAAAGGTATGGATTATTACATAGGGGATATGAAAAAAAGGATATATCCAGAAATTAATGAGATGTTAAGTCAGAGGCTTTTTCAAAAGAATAATTTTAAAAAAATTAGTTTTACAAACAAAGATTATCTTATGTTCCCAGTCACTGTGGAACCAAGAAATAGAAATCTAGAAAATTTTCCTAGACAAGTCAACATTGTGCTTTTCTCCTTTCATTTATACCGGAATAGTCTGATTCCTCATTTTAATCAGAAACTCCATTATCAATTTAGATGAAAGTTTATCTAAAAATATCAT
>CM053591.1:113407398-113431418 GCA_028646515.1 Pseudochirops corinnae | reverse complement strand
TTTTAAAATGGAAAAGATGTTCACAAAATATAGTTAAGAGGATATATGGAAAATAAATAGTTGATTATATCTTCTATAAGGCCAGTCTCATCATTCTACTTCTTTCCATTATAAAAGGAACTACTGATAAACTGGTCGGGTGAATAGAATATTCTCAGGGAATAGAAGTACTGGTTATTAGTTATAATTTGGGAGAAGGGATCTTGCATTTTTTTAAAGGCAGTTAATTAAAGCAGGAAATTGATTTTCAGTTCTTTGGTAGAATAAAGGGAAGGGTGGATGGAGGTGGACAACCTTACTGTGCATGTTTCATTTGGTCAACTAACAAAATGAATGCTATGATTTGCTTTATAATAAAATTCAACTTTTTAGAGATGCTGCTTTTCCTCTGAAATCTTAGATGCAAGATTCTACTTTGGGAAGAAAAAAAAAGATGTATACCAAAAAACGGAAAAAAAGTTTGATTCACATTTATGGCAAGTGTGTTGTTTGGAAAGTATACTATTCAGAACAATTAACTTAAAAGGATCAAGTCCATGTGGAAAGGAAGACTATCAGAGGAGAATGCAACGAAGGAAATGTTTTGCAGATGTACTGCATTTAAATTAATAAAATCTCATTAGGTTTTATGTTTGCCAATAACGGCTGGAAAAGTTACCATACATTGTAGGAACAATTACCCAAATCTTCACTGTCTCATTAGATTTGTCATACTGTTTTCATTATAATACATTAGAACTTGCAAGCGAGCCTTCAGTAATGACATATTGTTCCAATTCTCCTTTCAGCAGGCTCTAAGATATTTTAGTATTTGTGCTATAAGCCAGCAGGTGTCTTCACTTTGCTTTTTTCTGAATCAGTTTTATACACAGACCTCCAGACACAGAATGGAATGTAAAAGGGCTTTCAACAACCACATAAAAATGAGTCTGATTAGAGTAAAGCAATACACACTATTTTTATGTTTTTATGGTAATTCAAGACACTAAAAATGTGCACCTTTAGAGTATATGTCTGCTCTAGTAAGACCTGTTAGTGAAAGCTGTATTAATGTAGATAAACCATGTGGTATATAAAGTTTATAGATTTGCATAACAAATAGAAGACATAGAGCTGATTTGAATATCTAAGGCATTATAAACTTCAATAGGAACAAGCAACACCGTTTGAGCTTCTAAGTCACTTGCATTCAAATGAGTAAGATTTAAAAGGATATGATTTTTAAAATGCTTTGATGATTCCTACTAAAGGTCTTAGGCAGCTCAAGGTTAAAATAAATATTGGATTTAAGGTGGGTGAGAAAAGATTTAGAAGCAATTTAAAGTAGAATTCATTTAGCAGTGCAATAGACTGAATGTTTATTGTTATTTAGTGTAATTGTCACCTGACCTTCAAAAAACAAAAAGAGTGTGCTATGTGTTAGAGGAACAATTGAACTTCAGCAAACAATGACTTTCAAGTTTCCCAGCTCTTTCACTCTTTAAGACTGTCATAAGTCTGAAAAGACTTCCCTTAGTCACAAATAAATGGATGCTCTCCAATGAGATCAGTGAAATTAAAAGTTTTTGGAAACTAAAGATCAAAAAGCTTCCTGATGTCTCATATACAATAATGATAAAATGACATATTGTTATTAGTGTTTTTTTTTAACATATGATGGCTTATAAGATGGCTTGTTTTACTTGGTTCTCAGAGGAAAAAATGCTTTTGTGGAAAATTGTCAGCATTTTTTAAAATGGCATCGGTGTATTTGTATGGACAAAATTGTCATCACATTTTTATGATATGTGTATCAAAAGTATATACAAGAAAGACGGTGTCCATATTTTGGACACCAGCACACATAAGCATTTTATTTCATTTCCTGTAATTATAATTTAGTGTAAAAATATACTACAAGAGTAAAAAAAAAAATCTTGAAGCCAAGCTCATCTTAGTGAAGTTATGTTATAGTGAACATTCATTTTATAGTAAAGATTATGATATATAGAGACTACAATATAGTTGTCCTAAAAAGTTAGATAGTGTAGCCTAGAAGCATACACATATTCTATGAAAGGAAAAGGGCCTGTAAGCCACAGCTGAGGAACATCTAACAACTGTCTAATTCTGATTACAAATCGTTCATGGGACAATACACAAAGACAATAAATAGTGAACTACATACACCCTGCTTTGGTTTCTACAAAACTTAACTTCCATAAATGTCCCTACCAATATACAGTCATTCAATGTTAGGACTGGAAGGAAGACTACGGATTACCTACTCCTTGCTCTTCATTGTGTAAGTAAGGGAATTGAAAGGGAGAGTTGTTAATTGGTTTAGGTGCATCAAAGTGAGTGTTAGTGACTAACTGAGGTTATTCCCCAACTACCATATTACCACTTAAGATATGCAACTCAATGGTTAACCATGGATATAGACAAGTAACTGAATGAATTTGGATTTGAAATTCACCATGTATAGATATCATTTTAAGTGCTTACCTACTGTACCAGACATTTTAGTTCTCTGTTCTTGAACAGGTATCTCTCTTTTTTTAAATTAAATTATCTATCTTTAGTTTTCAATATTCACTTCCATAATTTTTAAATTTTCTCTCCCTCCCTTCCCAATATGGCTTGCCATCTGATGTGGGCTCTATGCATACATTTCTATTAAACACATTTTTACATTAGTCATGTAGCAGAGAATAACTATAACAAATATGGAAAACCATGAGAAAGAAAAAAAAATAAAACAAACAAACAAAAAAGAAAATAGACTGCTTCATTCTGCATTCTGACTCCATAGTCAGAAAATAGAAATTTGTTAGAAAAATCTCTGGAGGAGGTTGACATTTTTCATCACATGTCCTTTGGAATTGTTTTAGGTCCTTGCATAACTGAGAAGGGCTAAGTCTATCAAAATCAGTCCTTGTACATTGTGACTGTAAATGTGTACAACATTGTCTGCGTTCTGCTCCCCTCACTCAGCATCAGTTCATATAAGTCTTTCCAGGTTTCTCTGAGGTCTGCCTGTTCATCATTTCTTATAGCATAAAAGTATTCCATTACATTCATATACCACAACTTGTTTAGCCATTCCCCAGTTGATGGACATCCCCTTGATTTCTAGTTCTTGGCCACCAGAAAAAAAAAAAAAAAAGCTTTTATAAATATTTTTCTGCATGTGGGTCCTTTTCCCATTTTTATGATCTCTTTGGGATACAGCCCTAGAAGTAGCATTGCTGGATCAAAAGGCATGTACATTTTTATAGCCCTTTTAGACATAGTTCCAAATTGCTCTCCAAAATGGTTGGATCAACTCACAACTTCACCAACAATGAATTAGTATTGAACCTCTTAAAGTTATTAGTCTGTTGAACTTTATATGCTTAATGGAACAGCAAGTCATCTCCTCCATCATATGACTTGTGAGAACACAAAAACAAGTTTTACTAAAACATTGCATCCTAGTTTATTTTCAATGGTCTTACATTTTTTCTTTTGCTTTATTTTTTTTTGGAGGGCTTAAGTGACTTGCCCAAGGTCACATGGCTAGTTTTTGGTGGTTTATATATATATATATATGTATGTATGTATGTATGTATGTATGTATGTATATATATATTCACTGTGCCATCTAGCTGCCCCTCTTAGGTTATTTTCAAACATAACAATAGACCACTTCCATGAACATTTATGTATCTATCTATCTATCTACACATACACATACACATACAGCAGATACATTTACACATGTGGGTATATGTGTATATGTGTGTATGTGTAACCCCTACCTTTATAATGGCACAGCAAATGCAGTTCAAATGAACAAAACAATTCAATAGAACCCATGAAGGAGTAATTTGGGGTCTTTAAATTTCTAGTTTTATTTTGATACTCCAAAGGCCAAAAAACAAAATAAGAACTTTAGAGATCACTTACCATATTTCACCACAGAATCATCACCATTATGTAATCATTGCACCCTGTTTATTTGTTTTTTCTTTCAGTCTCAAAACTGGTTTCATCATTGGTTTCATTAATTTTCATCACATAATCGCCACCTGGTGTAATTCTCTTCATCATGCTGCTTGAAAGGTAAACAGAGCAGCAATGTATTGACCAGTAGCATATGGATACACATTTGTATCTTGCACATTGAGAGCCACAAGCCTAGAATTTTCAGAGCACACAAATTGTCAATATATTTCCAAAAGCACAAGGGAAATGGGCAGGCAGGAGAAGCTGACACGAGTAAGTCATGCAGCATGGTAAGATTTGCATCCTCCCTAAACTGTACAGTTCATCTGCCAGCAATGAAGTTTAGTAATAAGTGAATTTTAAGCAATACTGGCACAATTTTTAAAAAAGCTTCACAAAATGGTTGTACCCCACTTTTTTGCAAAAAAAAAAAAATGGCACAAAATCTATGACAATTATGTGGTGTAGTCCAATAACCTCCAGTGTTTAATACTTACTACCCATTTTTTCTTGACCAGATCATTTAAATTCTCTTGGATACTCATGACCAAAATAAAGGAATCAGACTATCAAACAAATTGTCAGTCAACAAGCATTTGCCATGTAGCATTTACTACAATAGGCTTGGATACAAAGATAAAAAAAAGAAACAGCTGCTGTCTTCAAAGAGATTATATTACTTAGGGCAAAAAAAAAAATACACATATAAGCATATTCAAAACATATACAAGGTAATTTGAGGATGGGGATACAGTCAGGCCACAAGTGTGCATTGTTGCCATACAGATACAACAGTTATTGGTTTTTTACGTTGTGGATAATTGAAAATAAAATGAATTATACTCACTCACATCTTTTATATAAACAAAAATATTCACTTAGCATTGCATAAATTGGTTAATTCTACCTTCTATTTATAAACCGGATGAAATATTCCACTTAGAACAAGGGTTAAAAGAAATGAGAATACATAATTACTGACTATGTATTCATTATCATAAATGTTATAAGCTTCACTTCTCTAAATATTTGCCCGTTATAGAACAAATGAGCAATGAATTGGGCCCAGAATTAAACAGGCAGCCTCCTAGATTGTCTTCAGGAAATTGCAAAGTTCCTTTAATTACACCCACACTTCTCCCAGGAACAAAGGCCCGTTTTTAAAAATGCCCATTTTCTACATAGTTTTGGATGGTTGTAGGTAATGGAATATAAGAGTTGCAGAAGAATTAAGAAATGAATATTACCCAGAGAACGATGGAGAGGTGCATCATGGATATATGTTTTGATGTATAAGAAATAAGGAATGTCAAAGAACCAGACTAAAAGTTGTCATCTGTAAAATGTGCCATCAAAAAGAAAGATAAGCTGGTGATATGGTTAGAACCAGTGATTACCGATAGATAACTCAAATGCTTCCTTTCAAATGCCAGGAGAAAGTGAAGAAGGGCCTTAAGAACATTGGGTGGATGCCTTGATGTGAATTTCTGAGAGCTGAACCAGAATCTCATAATGGGTCATGTTAGACTTCCTGAGAGAGAACATCCAAAAGGATGAGATCACAGTTCCAATGGAATATAATTCTCCACATAAATTTACAAGGCTCTTTTGGTAAATTTGAGCCTGTCATTTCTAGTTTATGTTCCCATGCTATTTACAATATAGTTGTTGCCTTTTCAATCTCTCACAACTCACACACTATCTACCACATATCAAAGCAGTAGTTAGTTATTATAAGTCTTGCCTTTTGTTTCCAGAGCCTCAAATCTTTTCTTCTGCTATTTTTACTTCTCCAAATGCTTCTCAACAGATTAAAAAATGATGCAAAATATCAAATAATTTCCCCCTCTCCAATTTTTTTGTTTCACTTGTATCTCCTCTTTCCTGGTGAAAAATCAATCCATTTTATTATCCATATTCTTGGAGGCTAGATCCTTATTGTTTCTGACAATGTGAAATTGTCAAACTAAAAAAAAAAAACGGGTAAACAAGTTTTATTCACAAGGAACCATAGAAAAATAGATTGTCAACATAGTTTTTAAAGAGAAATGAGTAGAGTAGAAGAAATTAAAGGAGCTATAAGGAAATAAGGGGATTGAGTAGATCCATGATATTGAAGAATTAATTTTTAAAAAAAAGAAGGCAAAGTCTTACAATGAAGTGAAAAATAGCTTTAAAAGTTTATCATTTTATAAAGAACACTGCATTTTTCTTGCATTTCACCTAACTTTACTTATTCACTTTTCTTTAGAAATTTTTTCTTCATTTCCAATTTTACCTTTTTGGTACCCCATTAAATATTTAATGGATCTATTGCATCTTAATACAAATGTAATAAGTTACATATTACTTTCATATATAACAAACAGCCCTTTTAAAAACAAGAAAAACAAAAGTGTGATTATTAGTAAAGGGTATCTACTGACCCCATCCTCCCTCCATTCACTGAAGTGCAAATAAATCAAGAGAAATAATTATCTTCCAGCATTTGAGCAATATGGCTGATATCACTTTCTTTTCTTTTTTTCTAACTTATCTTTCAAGCTGATCCTAACTGTATATCTATGAAAGTGAGTCTTTTCTGTCCAGGTGTTATAAGGAGAAGCATTTTGGCGACACCTAAGAGCAATGATCCAAAATCTAACATACTTAAATCCTGAGCAAAGTTTCACCATTGGCACTTACCCTTCAGTCTACTAAAATGAAATTAATTTTTCATTTACATAGAATAATGCATTCTCTTACACATAGTCCCTATTTTTATTAGACCACACAGACTAGATTATGTTTCCTGATTCCACACCTAAATGGTTCCATGGGAAACAGTAAAGTTCACAAAACCAAACAATAAGGAATATCACAGCCATGTTATTTCCTAGGTCACATAATCCTACAAGCTTTCCAGTTTGAGCACTTCACATTTTAATCAATTTATCAGCTGCCTCACCAAAGCTGAGGCCAGAGGAAAAACCCCACCATCAAAGTACACCATTTTCATTGTAGGATAATTGAACTGAACTGAACTGAACTGGGAGTGGGGTGGAGGTAGATCTGAAAGTAGCACTGAAAATTATCTGCTTTAACTAAGTAGTTAGGTGTATTCAACTGCTCTTCTATTGTTTCCTACCTGCTAATCTGTTAAGTTTTTGTTTGTTTTGTTTTTGTTTTTGTTTTTTGCTGGTTGTGGTGATTATGTTTGAGGGTCATATAGTTTTTGTTTTGTTTTGAAGCTGTCTCCTTAGTTCGTTCAGGCTGGAAAGGCAGTGACCACTCACTGCCCAATTCCACCACTGATCATCCCAGGAGCTTTGACATCCTCCACTTCCCACCTGTTCTGATTTGACCTTCCTTCGGCAATCTTTAGCCACCTGCTCCTAGGGGCTCAACATATTAATACCCAATTTATTGCAAACATCCGATCACCTTTGACCATTACTCCTAAACTCAAGAGATCCAACAGTCTCAGCCTCTCCAGGAGCAGGGATTACAGGCACTTGTCACTAAGCAAGGTCAGTGGGTTTTAATACCTTCCTAAAAGACCTCACCTTATTACACATCCTTCTATATGACTTCTTCCAAGTGCAGCAAGTTATGCTCATCATGTCTTTGACAATATCAACTAAGCTTTTGTGAAAATTTTTTTGTTTCTAGATGTTTCAGCTATTTGTTTTAGTTAGCTCATTTTTCCAAAGTAATGTTTTTAGAATTCCTAAAAGAATGGAAGTATTAGAAAATATAAAAAGGGGCACTTTCAGCAAGCTACACTAGTGAAAGTAGCACTGATTATTCAAAATATCAGATAATATTTTTAAATTGTTGATTTTTATTTTATAAATATACCATCCCTTAGCATATTGACCTTCCTAACTGTACTTTTCTTAATACTAAAATTAGCTTGGATTTTTTGATCACTGTGCAATTGATTAAATGGGAAGAAAAATGTGAGAAAACTGAAAATATAAGTTAGACACAATCCAAATGGAATGTGAATCTGCTAAACAAACAGCCATGAAGAATAGTAATTGAGAAAAATATGACCCAGAAAGAGAGTGGTTGTGATAAAATACACATATTCAGATTTTAAAGGTACAGTCATGTTATGATCCTATATTAATAGGTTTTTTTCTTTCCAGAGTATCCCTGAGCTTCAAGCTAGCTAGTTCCAGTTGATCACGGTATCATGTTTCAATTAATAAACCTTATAAATGTATGTAATGAGATCTAAATACTCTTTGAAGGGCTAGAGATTCCTCTCAAGTCTCAATTCATGTTAATAGTTATTTTCACATGCTAGCTAACTACAGCCTTATTAAGAAACTTCCCAAACCAGCAATATATTGTAGAAACATATCTAACCACATACAATCTCCTTTTATTATTCAACTGAAAGAAGCAATTTTATTGCAACTTTGTGTTGTTGTTTTTTCTCCATCAGTTATAACAAATGCAATTTTCTTTAGGGCTATTGCTAAGAAAGATGAAACACATACGTGCACATCTGGCCACCTGAAAAGAGAATTCAGGAAAATTTGAAGATACTCCCACAGAAACAGCATTTGATGAATAGAGCCTTTTATCAGCTTCTCTATACTCCTACCAAAATGAAAGGGCGAAACATCTTTGAAAATTTGTAGAGCAGTCACATATTCATTGCAAACCACCAGCAGAGATGTCTAACAGAACACTATATTCTACAAACCTGTGATTGCAAACAAGTCAAAGGCTTCTATTATAAACAATATCACCAGAAAACAGTAAACTTCATAATATAAATGTCAGTTTGACATGATGTATTAGTGTGCCACCCCAAAATATTATTCTTTAGATGCTATGGCAGAGAATGTTCACTTCAGCAAAATATATAGAGACTCACAACCTCTTGGTTTTAACATACCACAGAGGACACTACAGTAACTATGAAAAAAATTAACAAACTCTGGATTAGAAGTTCCAATACTAAAAAAGGCATTAAATAAATGAAATTGCCCATGGCTTTGGTGAATTACAAGTTTTGGAGGCTCTATAGGAGAATTGTAACATAACTCATTATAGCTTCTGGCGCTAATAAGTTATGAGGCACTCACATGTATGAGATAAACCCCATAACTTACTGAAGTCTATATCATCCCTTCATTATAACTAGGGACATGTGAAATAGCTGAAATTCAGCTCAAAACCCTGAAGTTCAGTCATAAAGCTGAATAGATCAGCACATCTATCGATTTTGCTGTCTTTTCTGTACTTTTTGTTATCCTGCTCCCCCTTAACATCTGAAAGATTCTAGCATTTTTCTTCTGAGTTCCTTCCATGCTGGCATTTTAGGTATGCTGGCAAATATCAAAATAAACTAGATTTTTCCTTTACCTTCCTCTCAAGAGTAATTACATTAGTCAGTCAAAATCTCAGGCACTTTCTCTTTCTAACAAGTGAAGTATATTACTTTACTCCCAAGGCAGAGTGGTGGAGACAAATTCAAAATCCATACTCATATCATAATGTACAGCCACAAATAAAGAGAAGCATGCTAAAATGATTCTGCATATTTTTAATATGGGAAAAAAAGCCCAACTTGTATATTAAATAACGAACTAAAATAATGATGTACTTGAGGTCAGTCTTTCAAATAAATACATTATGTGGTTGCCCCAGCTAGGAAAATAAGTACATCCCCATGGAGAAAGGTCCTAAAAGAAATCAAGGTGAACCTGAAGAAAATCACATGGAAGGTATAAAGGATCTTCATTTGTTCTGAGTTTAGTGGGAATTTGCATTTTTTTTTTAATTTTTAAAGACTGTTGGAGAAGGGTAGAATGCTTGACCGTTTTGATACAAATAGAAAATGTTGTTTAAACACCCTAATAATAAGTATTGTAAAAGAAAGTCATGGGAAGGAAGAAATGGTGGACTAAGAGCTATTTAATTAAAATTGAGTGATGCCATTATAAATTTAGAGATTAAAAACTAAATTCTATAAATTTGTTTCTAGGGCAGGGTAGGGAATGAGAAACAACGGAGAGTGTTGTTCATTATAGTCTTTACAAAAAGAAATTCTAAAATACATTATAGAGTTTGTCTTTCCTTATAGATTCAATGTTTCATCATCATCATCATCATCATCATCATCATTTTCATTTTGGATAAGGGATGGAAATTCAATAAAGGTAGCTTAAACCTGGATTCAAATACTGTCTCAGACAACTTACAACTTGTATGATGCTTGGAAATTCACTTAGCCTATTTGGCCCTTGGTTTCCTCAGCTCTGAAGTTGCTTCTAGCTATAAATCTATGATTCTGGGATCCTAAATAAATTTCCAATTAGATCTATGAAAATCTGACTATCTTTAATATCATGATAGAGAGAAGTGTCAATAGAGTCAGGAATGCCAGGAGGAGAGTTAAGATTAGTAGTAGCAGCAGCTGGTAGTGACAACTTACTTTTAAATGTAACTTTATGTTTTTGTTTCTTTGAGGTTTTTTGTTGTTGCTTTATTTTACAAAGTATTTTCTTTAAATGCACCTGTGAGCTGGGAAATGCAAATATTATTGTCCCCATTTCATAGACAAAAACTGGGACTCAGTCTAAATGATTGACCCATGATCATATAGCTAATGGGTCCGAACAGAAATTCAGACCCAGGTATCCTGATTTCAAGTCCCACATTCTTTCTACTATATCATACTGGGAAGAGAATAAAGACATACTAAAGTAAATAAAGGGGTGTGTGGTTCTGACTAGTCTCTGTCTCAAGTCTCTCCCCCTTTCAGTCCATTCACCACTTAGCTGACAAATTAATCTTCCTAAAGCTCAGACATAACTGTGTAATCCCCCACACCATTCAATACATTTAGGTGGCACCTTATCACCTCCATCACCTGTAGAATCACTCTGTGATCCAGTGACAAAGACCTTTTTGCTGTTCCTTGAACAAGACATTCCTATCTAGACTCCAGTCATTTTCACTTGGTGCTCCCTACCTCCCCTACCCATGCCCTTCCTCAGAATGCTTTCTCTCCTCATCTTTATCTCTTGGCTTCCTTCACGTCGCACCTAAAATCCTACCTTTTGTAAGAAATCTTTTTTTTTTTAATCCATCTTAATATTAGTACCTTCCCTCTATTGATCATCTCTAATTAATTCTGTATGTATCTTATTTGCAAATAGTTTTTTTTTCCCCTGTTGTTTTTCCCTTTAGACTGTCAGTTCCTTAACAGCAAGGGCTATCTTTTGCTTTGTTTTTTTTGTTTTGTTTGTTTGTTTGTTTTAATATCCCAAGTGCTTAGCACACCATCTAGCGCATAGTAAATGCTTGGTGATTACTTGCTGGTATTAGGAATCATGAGCAATTGAAGACCTAGGAAGCAAGGAGACCAAAGCAAAAAGTATGTAGAGCCAAATAGACCTCAGTGGTAAAAGAAAGAATCCAAATTCTAGGAAATCAAAGTATGATAACATCAATTGTAACAAATGTGGCAGTGAAACAGCTTTTCTACTCTTCTCTTGGAAACTGAATAATATCTTCACCAAGCCTAATGTTATTTTCAGGAAATTTTTACCCATATACTTTCATTATGCTTAGGACAGAGATAGGAGATTTGGAATTAGAACCTAGATGTTTTCTCAGTAGGATATGAGATAGATAAATAGAAAGGTAGATATATAGATAGATAGACAGACAGACATATGCACATACACACAACTTTATGCATTATGCCATTATCTATTAAACCAGATACCCAGATAAGTGTGATTAGGAGGGACTAAAAGTTTGCATTAAATCTTGTATTTCCACGTAAATAGACTGCTCTTCTTGACTTTGGTGAGCAAAAAGAGGGTAAAACGATTTTCAGGCTCTTTTCCCCTTAAACTATTAGAATTGTCGACGTGTGGAGAAATGTTCTAAACATGAATCAGAATCACTGATAAGTCAAAGGGCCCACTGAATGTATCTTATCAATAATTGATTATACAAAAGGACTAGTATAAAAACACCAAGGAAATTAATGATCCAATCTGATTTAATTTAAGATATATAATGAAATACCTACTAAAAACATGGAGGCATTGTGCTAGGTTAAGGAAAGCCTTCCTTAATTTAATACTTAATTGATCTGTAATATCATTTGTATAGATTGCAACTTATTCTTTTCTTATGCTTTGTGACTTTGACTCATATGGTCCTTTAACTCTTCCACAGGTAAATCAGTGTGCTGAGGGCTTTTATCTAATCATAGTAAGGCACACAGACCATCCTTTTGACATCTTTTGCTTTTGTTCATATTCTTTTCCAGTTATATATCTTTCTGATGACATATTTTGTGCTGTATCTTATTTCTTCTGTGTGGTTCCTCACTGGTCCATATGTATATATGAGTGTGTACACCTTCACATATATAGATAGACATATCTGTATGTGTTGTTGTGTCCCTCTCATGCCAAATATATGACTCTCCAATTAATTTTTGTATCCTGAAACTTTACATCAACAGAGATTATTATATTCCATGAGTCGAAGTCATAGACCATTAAATGAAAAAAAAAATATTGATGCTATCATACGGATCTTTGTTTGGGGAAAAGTGAAATGTCATTAAAAGTCCTATTTGTCTTTCTCAAAGCAATCCAACTCACCTTTTGCCCTAGTTCATTTTCTATGTGCAGTGATTTTTCAAGCTACATGTGCTGATGGACCAGCTGTATAGATTGTCCATTCAGCTATATATCATGGTCTAGATAATGGGCTTTTTTCATACACTTGGGTGTTCCTGTATGGATAGTTAGGTTGTGAGTGATTTTGATCTCATTTAGGAGGTACTGTGCTACTCTAGGGATTGTTGTAATCAGCACAATGGAATTACCAACAGGACCATCTGGAGCAGCTCACCATCTATAAATAACCCCCTTTTCAATTTGGACTTTGCACTACATAGCATTCATGTTGGAAGCCAGTACCTTTGCAAGCACAACTCTGCTTAGTTTAGCATTAACAACTGGAGGGTCATTGACAAGTGATAAGCTTTTTGTGAACATTCAGCTAAACTTATTCTGAAAAACCATATACAATGACATGGTCTATTACCACAACCAAGCTTGAAGACTTTCCCACGTGGTGGAATCTTTAAGAGCTTGCATTCCATTGGCATAGCTTCTGAGAACTTGAATATTGTCAATGAGACAACCATATTAATCTTTATTTTGGGAATATGAGGACAAAAGGAAAAGAGTCCATGCCCTCAAGAAGCTTTTGTTCTACTGTCAAGTTATTTTGTGTAAAGAAATTAGACAATAGGAGACAATATGAGGAAAAGAGAGTATTAACAACTGTAAAGCTCAAGGAAGTCTTTACAGAGACAGTCTGGTATCTCTCTTGAACTACCTTGAAGGAAAAGAAGATAAGGATTCTAAGAATGTAAACAGTAGATTGCTGTGGGGAAAGGACTAGATTTGGAAGCATAAGATCTGGCTTTGAATCTTGACCCAAAATCTTAATACCTGTGTACGCTTGGACAAATCTTAGTCTCATTTTCCTCAACCCTGAAATGGAATCTTATTAGATAATATCTCAAGTCTTTTCCAATCACAATCTGTCCTTGTATGACACTAAGATGGCTAGAGATTGCACTTTTATTATGATCAGAACAGGGGGTAAGTTGTTATGTAGTAAACCAAGTAGCATAGATTTTGTAGAGTATATACTACAATTGCCTATGGTGCAAAGGACACAAACACAGGTTGCAATCTGTTTTGAGGGAGAGAGTACCTACATTCATGGGATCCTAGATTCTTCAAAGTATTGAGGTAACTATGCATTAAACAATGAAAACAATAAAAGTCTGATCTCATAAAGGAAAATGCAGTAGCTCTTCACGAGATGAAGTCATTACTATGGGGAGTAAAGGGAAATTATTCATTCGCAGATATTTATACGTGCTCTGAAAGGGAAAGTGTGGTAGAAAGACATTGGGGAAGTGATACACTCTTTGTAAATGTTTATTTTAGTAAATCTTTGGATTTCCTCTTTATCTCCCAGGATGGTTGAAGCTAGATGAAATTATATCATGTTTTGCCCAAAATCTCCCTTATTTTTTAACAAAAGACTATTTAATAGGAAACAGAATTAATGCTATAGAAAAGAATTAATAGAAAAGAATCAAGGCTATAATTTTAGTGAATTCAAAAGTTATATAATATTAAAATAAACATTTGAAAAATAACTAATAGAGAAATTTATACAAGCACACAGCAGGTGGTTAATAATTAATGATCAACCAAATTGAACTTAAAGCTAATTAATCATTCCATAAGTAGTTATTAATCCCAGATATATCCTCCCTACTTTCTGGTAATAGAAATACAAAAGCTAAACAAATAAATAAACAAAAATCAATTCTTTTTTCTCAAAGAATTTATATTCTATTTAGCAAGATACCATATAAACATGTAAGTACAGAATAAATGCAAAATAAATATGAGGTAGCCAAATCTCATGGAGGAATGGCAGTATGGGATTGTTTTCTAATTTATTCATTAATTATTCTAATCCTGATTAAATGTTTCACTTGTAAAATTCATGTTCTTTTTCCTAATCTGTTAGTATAGTGATATGGATGATGAGCCAGGCAAGGAGGCTAAGAAAAATATCGAGAATTCCAAGGTTAGGGTTTACATGGAACCAATTCATTTAATCTTGGAGGTGGCCCCTAAATTTTATCTCTTTGACTCTCTTTTCTCCTACTCTGAATATCCTCCAGGAAATAGAGCACTACTGAGTTGGGTAAAAAGTTCAAGTTTCCATATGCACATTAAAGGTAATAATGCCTATCAGTAATAGAATAACTTTTTTTTTTTTATTCAGGTAAATGCAGAACACAGGAAGGGGACATATTATCCTGTAAAGTGATTCCATTTTCTTCTCATTCTGTTGAATTTCAATTTTATCCCCATATATCTTACACACGTTGTGTAAAGAATGTTAAGGGTTCCCCAAAACTTGTCTTTTGAATTGCCATATTTTACAGAAACACTGGATTTAAGAGTTTGCAAAAGGTCCTGAATGTATCAAGGGCAAAGACTCCCCTGAGCTGACATAATTTGCTCTTTGCACCACTATCCAGATTCCCTGTGTGTCCTTGGGAGTCAGAATAGGTTCCAGTCACTTTTCACCAGACTAAGAAATTATTTATGCAGTTGAGGCTTTTGTAGAGAAGCAGACCATCCTATCTACACACTCCAGTAGTTGCTGAGGGAAAAGAATGCAGCTTTTGCCATCACCCTGCTCTTTTCCTTCAGGAGGGGTTTTGTTCTTTTGCCAACTTTTTCTGTACCTTTCCCTCTTCCCATGCTATTCCCCTTTAGGAGGAAATTTCTGGTACCTCCTTCTTCCTGGTACTGTTATAAATATGCAGACTTTTGTATAGATTTGTGAACTCCTTGCTCTGGCTTTGGGTTCCACATGCACATTCATTTTTCTTGTAATAAATTTAGTTGCAACGCAATGTCTCATGAACTTGGGATATGATCTTCAGTCAATAAGATTCAAAGTGAAAATCTTTGTCCTTCCCTTAGAAGATTTGATAGATAGATAGATAGACAGACAGTCAGATAAATAGATGATAGAAAAAACACCTTGTATTCTGTTGTTTTGACTTTGTTTACCAGGGACCTGTAAAGTCCTTCATCAAAGTTCTGGGCTACTCTAATTTCTTGATTTTTTAGAAAGGCAACTTACCATAACTCTAGGGACTCATAGAGGCCTACAACCTTGTGCTGCTTCTGTGAAGGTCTAGAATTCCCCCATAAGGAAATAAATTTGGGATTTAGCAACCAACATTCACTGCATCAGCATAACTCACATTAATAGTGAAAAGTTAGTCCAAGGTTTTATAGAACATGACTCTAGAACATGACTCATTGTGGTTATTGTTTGTCCTTCTTTCTCAAAGAAGACCAATGACTTCAAGAAGGTGATGTCATGACTTTCAAATCAATTACATTTAAGTGAGGCAGGGCTGTGCAATGTCACTAGCCTCACTCTCTCTTCCAGAGCCATCAGGGTCCAGTGGCAAGATACAGGTCAGGATGATCAGAGATGGCCTCAGATGTAGTAGTAAACCTTGGCCTTTTTAAATCTCTTGCTGAATATTCAGATTCAGGGCAACATACTCAATAGCCTTTGCCCCAAGATTCTTATAATGCCTAAAGACAGATTATGTCTTCAGAAAGATGGATCCCTTCCCTTCTCTAACCAAAAAGCTATATACTCAAATACTTGGCATCATGTTGAAATGCTTGGATTTAGATCTGGAAGTGATATTAGAGGTGATCAACTCTTAACTCCCTCACTTTACATATAACTAAACTGAGAGAAATTAAGTGACTCACCTAGAATTATATAGCTCCTAAGTTTCTGAGGTAGGGTTGGAAATCATTCTTACTGACTACAAGTGCAGCACCCAATCTACTAGTCCACATTTCCCCTCTCCTGGGACGTTGCTGATAAGATTATGGGAAATTGTAATATTCATTTTTGTTGGAAAACCTTGTCCTATCAGCATGCACAATATGTTACTGATGCAGTTTCTTATTTGGAAGAACCTTAGAAGTCTGCTTCTTGCTGAGTCATGTTGACATGTAATGAAAATCCCTTGAAGAGACTTTTTATCATGTGTAGACATTTGGTAACTTGTTGGGATTTGCTAATCATATGATGAGGAGGAGCTTTTTTGAATGGATGGAGACTCATTTGAAAGATTTCATCTGAGCAGAGTTCTTTTCTTATTTTGATTAGCTTCTCTCCTTCCTGACCACTTCTGATGAGAGACAATGCCATAAAGCAGTGAGATCTAGGACCCACCCATTCTGAAACCAACATGTGGCTCATGAATATAGACCTAGGTTCTTGCTTCCAGCTATATTCATTGGTTTAAGGCAAAGGAAGTTGAAGGATATGACCTTATTTGCTTTGAAAAGTCAGGCGAGTGAGATACCTGAAGATTGGGGGTATGCAACCAATTCAATACAGAAGCCCTGAGCAAAGAACTCAGGACTCAAACTAGTAGAAGTTGAGATAATTACTCTTCTAGGACTGATGTCACATATGCATGTAAAACTATGTGAGATAGATGATGTGTAGAAATTGTGTTGTCAAAGCCTACTCTCTGTATAGACCAAGGTGATATAGTGGAAAATGTATTCCCTGAAGTGTCTTGGGAGGTGGGTAGCTAAAGTTTGTAATTTTGTTCTTGCTCTCTTTTTGTAGTAAATATCCCTTTGTAAAAGATTATGTTAATTTACTTTATTGGTCACCAGCAGTTAACAGTGGGAGTCTAGGAATATACATGTAATGGGGGTATGAGTTGATAAAATTCAAGAAGATATAACCCCTCTTCCACAGATGTACCCTTAGTCCCCTGAGAGGGTGATTTCTCTGTCCTTGGAATCATGAGCCCAGAGCATACTTGCTAGACATAGTTCAGTCAATCAATTAATACAGATAATCAGATAATTCAATCAGTATTTTTCAAGTACCTATGGCACCATGCTAGGCACTAAAGATATAAAAACAATGAATGAATGAATTCCAGCTTACAATATGTATATATGATATAAAGAAAATTTTAAAAATACAAAGCAGTTAATTTAAAGAGAGTTTATAAGGGAAGGCACTAGCAAGAGGGAACATTTAGAAAGGCTTTATATAAAAGGTTATGCTTGAACTGAGTTTTGAAGTAAGAAAAGGATTCTATAATGGAAAGGTGAGGAGGGTGTACATTACAATAACAAAGAAAAGCCAGTGAAAAGTCTTGAGGAATAAGTGGTCAAAGGATAGGGAAAACAGTTTTGAAAAGGATTGTAATTCATAACAATGATATGAAAGAATGTTCCTAATCACTGATAGTAAAAGAAATTCAAATAACCCTGAGATCACTTTTGGAGGGGTTGTGGAAAGATAGGCATGTTAATTCATTTTTGGTGGAGCTATTATACAAAGTGAATAAAATGTTCATACCTACCTTTTGACTTAGAAATTCCATTACTAGACATATATCAAGAAGGTCATTGAAAAAAAGAAAGTCCTCATATATGCCCAAATATTTATAGCAGCACTTTTTTATGATAGTAAAAAATTAGAAACAAAGTAGATGCATGTCATTTGGTAAATAGAAAAACAAATTGTGGTCAGTTCATGATCCCATTTGGGGTTTTCTTGGCAAAAATACTGATTTGTTATTTCTTTCTCCAGTTCATTTTACAGAGGAGGAGCTGAGGCAAACCAAAATAAGTGACTAGCCCAGGACGGCACAACTAGTAAATGTCTGAGGCCATATTTGAACTCCGGTCTTCCTGACTCTAGTAGTTCCTCCAAGTTAGTAGTCTTTTCAAGTAGATTGTTTTAGCTGCCTCCTAATTGTTCAATCTGCCTGGGTTGTAATTTATAACAACTATATGAAAGAATGTTTTGGAATGGAATATCAGTGTGCTGTAAGACATGATGAATATGATGAGTATAGAGAAGCATGGGAAGATCTATATGAACTGATACAGAATGAAATAAAGCCAAGAAAAGAATATAGACAATTACTACAACAAAGTAAACAAATAGCACAGACATACACGTAAAATGTAAATCATTAAAAAATAAGACACAAGTAAAGAGCTATGATGAAATAATCTCCTAACTCCCAAGTCTTTTTAGAGGTAGGAGGGCCACAGATGTGGAATCTCCGAACCACGGGCTTCTAAGCATCCATTCTTTCCACCATATCACAACTGTGCAGTTGTCAGAAACAATGTTGAAGAAAAACAAAAGAAGAGAATTCATCTGAGGACTTTTCCTTTAGGGATACTTACACAGACGTGTGTGTGTGTGTGTGTATGTAATGTATATGCATATATTTGTGTGTATATATATATATATATATGTACATATAGAGAGAGAGAAAGAGAGGGAGAGAGAGAGAGAGATCTATAAGTGTTTAAATTGGACATATTTTCAGACTTTTCCTCTTAATTTTCTTTCATCTTTAAAAATACTATTTCTTTTATGGGATAACCATCTGATATTATGACAGGAAGGAATACTGGGGAATATTGTGGTGATGCTAAAAATACATCAATAAAAACTTATTTCTAAAAAGACAAGTCTTGCAGATAGAGGATGCAGTAGCATTTTGAACCCCAGAGAAGCCTAATTAATTGTGTTTTTTTTTTTAAATTGACATTTAACAGATTATTTGTTCTGTAATTTGTTGCCAGAGTACAAAAGGGCAATTAATGAGTCTGAAAAGATAGATTTGGGCAAAGTTGTGGAGGGCTTTAAAAGCTGAAGAGGGAACTTTCTATTATATTTTAAAGACAATTGGGAGCCACTGAAAGCTTATTGAATATAAGAGTGTTATGGTCATAACTATCAATACTTAAGGACAATCACTTTGGCAGAAGTGTAGCAGATGGACTTGAATAGGTAGATATCTGAGGCAGACTGACCCATTAGGAGGCAATTAAAACAATCTACTTGAGAACACTACTAATATGGGGGAGCTAGCAGAGTCGGGAAGACCTGAGTTCAAATTTTAGCACAGACACTTAGTAGCTGTGTGACCCTGGGCTAGTCACTTAGTCCTGTTTGCCTCAGCTCCTCCTCTGTAAAATGAACTGGAGAAAGAAATGGCAAACCAGTATCTTTGCCAAGAACCCCCCAAATGAGGTTATTAACCGAACGTCAACAACAACAAGTCTAGATGTGCCTCCCCATGTCTATGGACACAAAGGCAGGGTCAAGGAAGTCTCACCACAAGATACCAGGGCTAAGCTTTGGTTTCAGTCATTTGTAAACCTTCCCTGCAAAGAGGAAAAAAGGGATTGCTTTCTCTAGGCCTAGAATAGAGCCAATCTACTCTCCAATCCACAAGAGGCTAAGACAAGTGAATCACTCCTAATCATCCCCAATTAATGAGACTCAGTCATCCATTAAGGATGAATGGGTTTTAAAATGCCCCTGGGCATGTCCACACCCTCCTTGGGGAAATTCTGGCCACGAAGAATCCAAAACCTTCCCTCCCCATAACTTCACTAGCATTAAGGAAACAGAACAAAATTATTGATACTTAATGGATTATTCCTTCTGGGTCCTTAGCAGTAATTTGTTGCACATAATCAACAGCAGATCTGTCAGTTCCACCCTATGTTAGAATTTGCTGATTTCTGTCAATTATTGTTTCATCATTATAAGTCAAATGATTAGACACATAATCCTCTTTCCTACTGCATTCTATTATATTTACCTGACATGAAACAGCGTGGAAAGCTATTAGAAATGAAAGGACTCAAATAACAGGGATCGTTACAGTTGCTTAATCCAATGGTAAACTCTCCTGTACTGCAGGGTAGGATGCAACCTAATCTGATCATTTGTTCTCATGCAGCCATTGCTCTTGAAAATGTTTATGTGCTGCTACAGATAATGAAGTAGCTGATCTAATCGAAACCCTGGTATTTGATAAAATAAAGCTTCTAAATAAAGTAAGATCTCATAACAATATCTGTCCTGTTTTCCACCCCCAGCCACCTTTATTTCTTGGACACTATGAGTCCTTTCATGATTTTCCTTTCCGACAGTGGACCATAATGCACTATAACAGTTTAGGATATTGACATGCAATAAATCACACATAAAAGCAAGGAGACTTTTTGATCACACAGTACATAATAAAATGATCTTCACCTAGTCAAATGCATTTGAATTATTTTTCCCTACTGTTTTTCATTGGCTGTTTTGTTTCCTTTAACAGACGTGGCAGCATACAGTGGGGGAAACAGCCTCTACTCTAATAATGAGCAGAAGGGGAATGCCATGTCTATTTACTGGCTTTGGGCTATATATTTTCTTCACTGATTAATTTCTACAAAGCTTTCATCATTACTAATAATAGTATTTATTAAGAGCTTCCATGTGCATGGTGCTGTTACAGGCACTCTACAGGAGGAATCCAAAGCTGCTGGCTAGATACCCTTCAGGATTAAGAAGAAACACACAGACCATGTCCTTTTGCAGCTTAGAAACAAGAACGGATTACACCAAAATAGGGGAGGCAGGGAGGAGACTTAATAAAGGTATTAAAAATCAGAACTAGGGAAAAAAAAAGTTTACTTGTTTCCCTTGTTAATGCAAGTTTTTATTTAATTTAATGTTATGGTGTAGGACTTTTTCACCATCATTAATATTTTACTACTGACAGAAAACTGCTAATATTATGACAGAAATTGTTAATACCAATTGTTTTATGGACTATCACTCCCTTCAATGTTCCTTGTAATGTCAGAATTTTAGTAATGTCCTTACATTCCTGCTTTTAAGATATTTACTCTTGTTTAGGTTGATACAAATCACACCTTAGGTCCCCTGATCCTCACATCTTGCATTGTGGGGGATCATGGCTCAAGCTAGATCTAGGCCTTAGATTTCCTTGCCCTTTTTCATTGGGATTCATGACTAGAAGGACAAAAAAGTCAGAATGAAGTGACTTTCCTTGTAAAGATTGCCAAGGACCCCTGGGATCTCATGACTATGCCTTGCTACTCACCAAACTCTTCCCCTACCCTCCTCCTAGAACTATGAAAACTTTTTCATGGGTGTTTTAAGTTGGGAGATGCACTAGACATCTAGGATGGCAGGTTTGCTGTCCTGTTATCTCAATTAAAGACACTTTCTTCCTCAACTCACGATTTTTATTTATTTCAGGACTAGCCTAGACACTACTAAAAAGTAGTTCATTCATTTTAATTTGTTGTACGTATTCTAATTTTCTTTCCTTCTAAATTAGTGCATCCTAGGAACATTTGTAAGATAAATGTTGACATTTAGATATAAATTCACAAGCACCTTGGTACTACTTTCAAAGAATTCTGGAAAAATTTATCTCTGCCCCTTGGTTGTCCAGGGATTTCTACTTGGTGAGACTTAGTTCTCTTTGGTAATTTTGTCCTACCATTGAATTGAAATGGTCATTGGGCAGTCTGTTAAAAAAGAAAAGAAATGTCCTGGGGATAAATTGATATGTCTGCAAAAGATCAAGTGAACAAATCAAATGTTATAGTTTGCCAATGTATTAAGTAATGTCTTAAGAGAATTTGTTGGTATTGCTCAAGAATTACAAAGGTTTATAATTCCTAAGTCTGCCTTATAGTGGTATTCATAAGGCCACAGATTTACAGCTCTAAGAAGTCTTAAATTGCAGCCAACGATTATCCGGTCCAACCTGCTCCATTCCAGATGAGGGATTGGGTTTCAGAGAGGTTAAATAATTTGCCCACAGTTACACAGGTGAGAATCATGGAGCTTGGATATGATTTTAGATTCTAGGTGCTCAGAGTCTCCATTGTTTCTACCATAGCACAACCCATGCAGTGGTCAGAAAGAATATTGAGGGAAAAACATGTAGAATTCATATGAAGAATTCTCCGTTAGGGGGGAAAAATGCATCTCTTTTGTTATCTCTTTATATATGTGTGCATCTATTGTTCTTATGAAACAAATGGTTTTTAGTTATAAGCATTCTTTTCTTTTAACTCAAATGCTGAGACCACTCAGTTATTTCCTCTTCTAAGTTTGGAACATCCGTACAAAGGCTTTTGACAGCAAATGGATGCATTATAATAACAGGTAAGAGCAATATCTGGATATGATGTTAAATGCTTTTATAATTCCCCAGTTAAGGGAAGTAATTTGCCTTCTGCACGAAATGCTTATTACCCTGGGGTGTTGCTTGATCTTAGGTAGGAGGTGTGGTCAATTATGCTACTTTCCATGGATCCTAGGTCCATTGATTGACAGATTCATTTCTTTGTAAATGTAAAATAATATCAGGTTGCAAAGGGGTTTGCAATTGTTATGTCTTCATTTATAATCCAGTTACAATGAGTTAGGGAATTGAAAAGAAAGAGTACAACTGGTCAGTGCTCATTTTTGAGTTTACTGGGAACATTGTTGATGCACATAGATTCCACCTTGTGCAGGAATGAAGGACATCCATTCACTCATTGTAATATCAGAAAAAATCAATTTAATTTCCATTTTCCAAAGCAATAAATAATCATATGCACTATTATGCACTACTGCTTGAAACATAGGGGATTGAACATATTCTCCTTATCTGGTTATCTGAAGTTTAGCTTAAAGTTAGCTTAAAAGGAAGAAGAAAATATCTCTTCTAACCACTTTCTCATTTCTCTCTCTAGTTTATGCTTTAGAAGACTAAGATTTTTTGTTGAAACAGTTTCTTATACTACAGGTCAATATGTGATCTCATTATTCCTGGTAATTTAACCCACAATCAAACTAAAATTTACATGTAAAATTTGAGGGAGAGAGACAATGACAGACAGAGAAGACAAAAAGAAAAAAAAGGAAACAAATGAAAAAGAAAAGGAAAGTGAAAGAAAGGAAACAGAAAAGAGAAAAAGAATTGAAGAAAGAAAAAGGGGGGGGGGGGAAGAAAGAAGAAAAAAGAACTGTATATAAGAATTTTGTTGAAGAATTAGCCAGCATTTGCATTCCGTTTCTTCAACCTAGGACTTATTGTTTGTTTAGGTGGCCAAGTCAGCAAGACCTGAGTTGAAATGTACTAGATGTGTGACCTGGGCAAGTCATTGCACCTGTGTTTGCTTCAGTTTTCTCAACTGAAAAATGGAAATAAAAATATAAAATGGAGCACCTACCTTACAGGGTGGTTGTTAGGATCAAATGAGATATTTACTTGGCACAGTTGCTGGAACACAATAGTCACTAAATAATGCTAGATTGATATTTTTTCTCTCTTTTTTCTTCCTTCATTTTTTTTCTTTTCTTTCTTCCTTTCCTTCCTTCCTTCCTTCCTTCCTTCCTTCCTTCCTTCCTTTCTTTTTCTTTCTTTCTTTCTTTCTTTCTTTCTTTCTTTCTTTCTTTCTTTCTTTCTTTCTTTCTTTCTTTCTTACCTTTCTCTCTGTTTTTCTTTCTTATTAACTGTTTGTTTCCATTAGTTAACATCAGTTAAACCCCAAACACACTGAAGCAAT
>CM053591.1:113375475-113406898 GCA_028646515.1 Pseudochirops corinnae | reverse complement strand
TACCCTGACCCTGTCCCTGTCCCTTTACAGAAGTGTGTACTTCCATCAACCTTCCTCCCAACCCTCCCCTCCCCTCCATCATCCCACTTCTCATCCCCATCCCCCCTACTCTCCTGTGTGGCAAGATACCCAGTTTAGACTTTACGTCATTTCTTCCCTAAGCTAAGTTCAATGAGAGTAAGGTTGACCCTTTCCCTTTGGCCTTCCTGTTCTTCTCCTCCATTGTAACACTTTTCCTTTGCCTCTTCTATGAGATGATTAACTCCATTCTGTCTCTCCCTGTCTCCTCTCATTCTAATCCTCTCCCACCTCAGAATTTCACCTTTTAGAGTATTGTCCCTTCCTATTCAATTGATCTTGTGCCCTCTATGAATTCATATATACACATATTAAGATATGTGTTTGTATGAATATTTAAACCCCCCTATATAGACATAGGTGTATGTGTATGTATTCTTATATATACATTTGTATTCCCTTCACCTATCCTCATACTGAGAAAAGTTTCATCAGTTACAATTATCACTTTTCCATGTTGGCATGTAAATAGTTCAACTTTGATAAGTTAGTTATGATTTCTTTTCCATGTTTACCTTCTTATGCTTCTCGTATTTCAGTGTCAAACTTTCTTTTCAGTTCTGGTTTTTTCAGGAAGAATGTTTGAAAGTCCTCCACCTCACTGAATGAAAAATCATATTTTCCCCTAGAACACTATACTTAATTTTGCTGGGTAGGTGATTCTTGGTTTTAATCCTAGCTCCCTTGATCTCCAGAATGTCATATCCCAGGCCCTTCGATCCCTTAATGTAGAAGCTGCTAGATCCTGGGTTATCCTGATTGTGTTTCCACAGTATTCAAATTGTTCCTTTTTGGCAGCTTATAATATTTTCTCCTTGATCTGGGAACTCTGGAACCTGGCTATAATATTCCTAGGAGTTTTCTTTTGGAGATCTTTTCCAAGAGGTGATCGGTGGATTCTTTCAAGTTGTCTTTTGCCCTCTGGTTCTAAAATATCAGGCAATTTTCCTTGAGAATTTCTTAAAGGATGCTTTCTAAGTTCTTTTTTTCATTGTGGCTTTCAGGTAGTCCAATAATTTTTAAATTGTCTCTCCTGGATCTGTTTTCCAGGTCAGTGGTTTTTTGAAGGAGTTATTTCACATTGCTTGCTATATTTTGATTTGTTTGGATCTGTTGAATAGTATCTTGATTTCTGATAAAGTCATTTGCTTCCATTTGTTCCACTCTAATTTTGATGGAATTATTCTCTTCAGAGTGCTTTTGAGATTCTTTTTCCATCTGGCAAAGTTGACTTTTTAAGGCATTGTTTTCCTCATTGCCTTTTTGGGCCTCTTTTGCCATTTGAGTTAATCTATTTTTTAAGGTGCTATTTTCTGCAGTCAGGTTGTTGACTCTCTTATCATGATTTTCTTGCATCATTCTTATTTCTCTTCCCAATTTTTCCTCCATTTCTCTCATTTGGTTTTCAAAATCCCTCTTAAGCTTATCTATGGCTTTTAGGCAGTTTTCATGTTTCTTGGAAGCTTTTGGTGCAGGAGTTCTGACTGTGTTGTCTTCCTCTCATTCTTTTTTGTCTCCAAAGAAGGAATCTAGAGTTTGGTTGCTGTTCTTACTTTGCTTCCTTTGCCTGCTCATGATGGCCAGTCAATAATTTTTTTTAGCTCTGTGGAACTCTCCTTCCAGAGGGTAAAGGTCTGTCCCAAATCACTGGGGTTTTCCCAGCTTCTGGGGCTATTAGGGGGGTGTCATTTTTTGCAGCCCCCACCAGCTTTTGCTCACTGAAAACACACCCCAGGACCACCCAAGACCACAATCTGGATCCAGGCTGCTCAAAGCAAGAGCACTTGGCCTCTGAACAATCTCTTGGCCCCCCTGCAGTCTGCAGGCTGGGAGCTCTGAAGCAGCTACATGGAGGCAGCTGCAGGGCCTCCACTTCTGCCTCTTCCTTGCCCTGGAGGCAGTTTGGCCAGACCAGCTTTTCTTCCCCAAGTTTAGCTGAGTTCCACTGACCTTTCACTTAGTCCTTGTTTCTTATGGCTTGATAATTCTGGAAACTGCCACAGATACCACTGATCCATTCTCTTGAAGCTCCAGCTGTGGCTCGGCTCATCCGGCCACCCCCTGGGCCATGCTGCAGTTTCAGGCAGGGCTGATTTTGGCTCCCAGCACTGAGATGGTCCCTTCAAGCTGAGTTGCCTTCAGGGAGAGGTGTATTTTGGGCATTTTAGAGCCCTAAAATTTGTTTAGAGTCATATTTTATGGGTATTTGAGGTGGCTATGTGGGAGCTGTGGTACTTTGCTGCTCCTATGCCACCATTTTGGCTCTGCCCCTGGTCAACCTTTTCCTCAAATTTTTGTAATGTCACGATGCTAAGATCTTCTTGCAAATTGAAGCCTGGCCTAAGGAGGGAAATAGGCCAGAATATGTGGTTGAAGAGACACCCAATGAAACTAGAGAGAGAACTACAGAGAGGGTATTTAAGAAGAGCAGAGAGTTTGATGACACACTAGCATATTTATTGAGGTGCTCAAGTACAAAGGTTGGAGTTGGGGTAGAGATAGAAACTATAAGCCTGACTCTGACCTCTATGAGAGATGAAGAAAGCATAAAGTTAGAAAGACCTAGATTTAAAATTCTCCCTGGAAACCTAGCAGGTCAGTCTCATTTTCAGTTTCACCATCTATAAAATGGGTATAGTTGTCAATGGTGGAGACTGTATACTAAAATAATAAGTAGACAGAAAGATACAAGTACTCCTCTGTTCTGCACTCTACCTCCCGTTGTGATCCCGGATATTTTTCCCCTTGGGGTGTGACTTTCTCTCTAACTACTTTCTCAGCCTCTCCTCTCTGGAAGAGTATTTTACTTTCAAACCAAGTCATGGTAATGGTGAATGTCAGCTGTAATGTGAGCTCAGCCAGTTAGCTGCCCAGAAACTATTGCTAACCTATTTGCCCAGAGACTTCAGTGAATGTAATCTCTCTGCTCTAGAAAGTTATAAAAATGAATTAATAGCTCTCTTTTCATTCCTGAGCCCCTGGTCAGAAATCTCTTTCTGACAAATGCAGCAGTTTTAAATCTATCACTTTTCCTCCTAGGACATTCCCAATCACCCCAGTCAATGTTGCATTCAAACAATACTGCCCAATTTACCAAATCTTTGATCAACAGCATCATCACATTTGCTGACCAAACGATAAACAAGCTTTTGAGAAACAAGGTTAAAATTGCCAAGCACTAAGGGACCATCAAACTCAGAATTACACTTTCACCTTCTGCAGAGAGGGAAGGAAAAGGGAAGCCCTTATATGAAAAATAATTTGCTAATGCCTGCAGCCTTAGTAGATTTCAACAGTGCAGGATCAACTCCACCACCATTACTGAATGATTCATACACATCACATTAGCATCAGTAGTCCTGATGCCAGTCTATTCCCTCATGGTGACAGTAACTCTATTCCTTCCACTTCTCTCTGATTTTGGTAGCTTCTAATTTTTTCCTAAAAGAATGGTAGAAGCAAAAGAGTCAAAGTTATTATAACCACACATCCTAAATTCAAAGAAAAATTCCCCAGATGGGTCAAAGAGGATTATTAGAAATTTCTACCTCAACTGACAGGCCTGTCTTTTTAGTGTCCTAATCACCTTGTTAAAGCTTAAAGTAGGTGTGGTCAAGGCAGCATTTTATGGCAATAAGAATAATTGATCACTTACCTCATGAGATGTTAAGAGGATCAAATTAATGCATTTAAAGCTCTTTGGAAAACCTAAAGTGCAATTAAATCCTAGAGTTTAACATATTAACTATTTAGAGTGATATACAGACAAATGAATGAACCTCAAAGAACAAAAGTTTTCTGAGTACTAGTGACAGAGGGAGGGTCTGGAAATTTCTTTTTTTTTCCTTTTTATTTTTTTATTTTTGGAGGGCAGTTGGGGTTAAATAACTTGCCCAAATTCACATGTCTAGTAAGTGAATCAAGTGTCTGAGGCTGGATTTGAACTCAGGTTCTCCTGATTCTAGGGCCTGTGTTCTATTCCCTGTGCCACCTAGGTGCCCCAAGAGTCTGGAAATTTCAAGGAAGGATAAGGGATGCACCTAGTCAGATGAAGCAGAGAATCTTAGAAATGAAAAGGCTTTCAGAGGCAAAGACAAGCTATCTCTCAACAAGAAATCCCCCTCTATACATTCAACAAATGGATTCTAACCTTTGCTTGAAGATCCCTAGTTCTGTAAATATCCATTATCTCCCTACACAGACCATTCCACTTTTCTGTTATAAAGTTTGTACTGACATCAAACCAAAATTGCCTTCTCTGTGACTTCCATCCATTGATCCAATTTCTATTCTATGCAAAAGAAGTGGAAGCTCTCTTCTAGATGAGACAGTAATCCTTCATAATTTGAAAGCAATTATCATCTTCTTCCACCTCTATTTCCCCCACCTCCAATAAAATTTTCTCTATCCAAGCTAAACATGCCTACTTCTATTAATGGATTCTCATATAATGTGATCTTAAGACTTTCATTATGATGGTTGCCATGTTCTAGATACTTTCCAGACTAGCAAGGTTCTTTCTGAAGTGTGGCCTCTAGAATTTAGTGTACTACAAATATGGCAGAGTAAAATGAGGCTATCACCACCCTATATTTTTGCTTTATTAATGTAACCTAAATTTCATCAGTTTCTTGGTTGCTATGTTTGTTTCACATTGAACTTGCATTATAGTAAATTGACCAGATATTACTGCCCTGCTTCTCAGAGCAATGTGTCAGGAAGCATGAGAAAAAGATATGGATCCAACACTAGAGATGGTGGCCAAGGATGCAATGTTTTCTGTGATGACTCAGGCTGTGATCAGAGTGACATATTAAAAAAATCATGGAAGGAAAAATAGTCTAAAATGGGGGAAGTTCATTAAAAATAGAAAAGAGGTTCTAAACCACTCAAAAGATGTGAAGGGAGAATAATAGAAGGACTCAAAAGGGTAATGTTAAAGTAGATGTATATGAAAGATTGGCTTCAGTAGCAAAAGAAGGGAGGGTTTTAATAGGCAATCTATAATTCTGAATGCAGAAATGGAGAGAGGGGCTCAGAGTCAATATGGTGGCATAGAAGCAGGAGACTCTGCAGCTCCCCCTGTAACCACCTCAAAAACCTATAAACAAATATTAGAGCTCCAGCACCCACAAAAGTACAGAGAAACAAAGTTCCTGCTGAAGGCAGCCCAACAGGCAGACAGGAAAGGCTCGTTGCAGTGTGCTGGGAGCCAAAACCAGCTTTACCCTGAGGGTGGCCAGGACAACCCAGAGCTGGAGCATTGGGGAGAGTGGATCACTGGCAGCTGTGGCAGTTTCCAGAATTATCAACCCATAGAAGTCAAGAATAAAGTGAAAGGTCAGTAGAACTCAGCTAAATTTGGGGGACAGAAGCAGGTCTGGCCACCAGAAAGAAGCAAGAAAGGCACAAGAAAGCAGTGGAAGCGGCTCCTGCAGCCACCTCCATGTTGCTGCTTCAGAGCTCTTGACCTGCAGATTGCAGGGGAGCTAAGTGATCATTCAGAGGCTAAGTGCACTTGCCTTAACCTGCCTGGATTAGGATCGTGGTCTTGGGTGGTGGTCCTGAGGTGTGTGACCAGTGAGCCAAAGCTGGTGGGGGCTGCAGAGACGGTGGCCTCCTAATAGATCTGGCAGCTGTGAAAACCCCAGAAATTTGGGACAAAACTCCCCTCCCCCCCCCCCAGGTTTCAGAGATCTACTGTGGTTCAAAAATCAAATTAATTCACTGGCAACATGAGCAGGCAAAGGAAGCAAACCAAACTCAGCAATCTAACTTTAGATTCCTTTTTTGGGGACAAAAAGGATCAAAGCATGGAACAGCAGGAAGACAACACAGTCAGAACGCCTACACCAAAAGCTTTCAAGAAAAATGTAAACTTATTATAGGTCATAGAGGAGCTTAAGAAGGATTTTAACAACCAAATAAGAGAAGTGGAGGAAAAATTGGGAAGAGACATGAGAATATTGCAAGAAAATCATGAAAAGAGAGTCAATAACCTGACTGAAGAAAATAACACCTTAAAAAATAGACTAACTCAAATGCAAAAGAGGCCCAAAAAGCCAGTGAGGAGAAGAATGCCTTAAAAAGTCAGCTTTGCCAGATGGAAAAAGAATCTCAAAAGCTTTCTGAAGAGAATAATTGCTTCAGAATTAGAGTGGAGCAAATGGAAGCAAATGACTTTATGAGAAATCAAGATACTGTTAAACAGATTCAAACAAATGAAAAAATAGAAGGCAATGTGAAATACCTCCTTGAAAAAACCACTGACCTGGAAAATAGATTCAGGAGGACAATTTAAAAATTATTGGACTACCTGAAAGCCATGATCAAAAAAAGAATTTAGAAAACATCCTTCAAGAAATTTTCAAGGAAAATTGCCCTTATATTTTCGAACCAGAGGGCAAAATAAAACTTGATAGAATTCACCAATCACCTCTTGAAAACGATCCCAAAAAGAAAACTCCTAGTAATGTTATAGCCAGGTTCTGGAGTTCCCAGATTAAGGAGAAAATATTACAAGCTGCCAAAAAGAAACAATTTGAATAATGTGGAAACACAGTCAGGATAACTCTGGATCTAGCAGATTCTACATAAGGGATCAAAGGGCCTGGAATATGATATTCTGGAGACCAAGGGAGCTAGGATTAAAACCAAGAATCATTTACCCAGAAAAATTGAGTGTAATGTTTTGGGGGAAAATATGGTCATTCAATGAGGTGGGGCACTTTACAGCATTCTTGCTGAAAAAAAAGAACTGAATAGAAAATTTGACATTCACATATAAGAATCATGAGAAGGTAAACATGGAAATCATAAGGAACATATCTATTTAGGAATATAGAAATCATAAGGAACTTATATATATATATATATGTACATATGTGTATATATATTCTTATTATTATTATTTACATGCATCTGGGATTTAACATATACAGGCACTGGGGTAAGGAGATCCATCTTGCCCTACCAGAAAGGCAGAGGGGTGGTGGGGCAGGATATAGGAGAGAGAAGTTTCGGGGAGTGGGTGTATACTGGGATCGCTGTTTTGGGGTGGTGGGTAGAGGAAAGATGGGGAGAAAATTTGTAACTCAAAATTTGGTGGAAATGAATGATGTAAACTAAAAATAAATAAAAGTTGATTTAAAAAAAAGAAATTCAGAGAGGAAAAGATTTTTCTAATCATTGAATGATAGATTTTCTCACCTTCATCACCATCCCCTGCTCTCTAATCATTCACTGATCTGAACTTCCTCAGGGAGAGAGAACACATTACCTCCTAAGGCATTAAGCCCATTCCACTTTAATTGTTAGGAAGTTGTTTGTTTTTTGATTTTCTTATATCAAGCCTAAGTTTGCCTCTTTGGAGCTTCTATCATGGCCTTACTTCTGTTTTCTGGGGTGAAACGGAGTAAGTCTACTGGCTTTTCCAGGTGACAATTCTTTAGATTCTTCATGATTGCCACCCTATCTCCCCCATCTCTTTTCTTCTCCAGAGTAATTATTTCTGGTTCATTCTCTTCATCTGGGATTGTCAGGGCCTTTTGTCATTTTGATTTCTTTCATGTGGGAATTCTACAGCATGTTTTCCTAAAATGTGATACCCAGATCTGAATAAAATACATCATTATGTAGTTTGGCTGGGGCAAAGCCAGAGACCTTGGCCAGTCAAATTACCTCTATTTTTCCACTTGCAGCTGATATATACCATTTCATAGGATCATAAAGGTACCTTAGAGATCATGCAATATAACATTCATTTCTCCCTTCTCCTCTCCCCTGACTGCCTATAGTTCAATAAATGAAAAAAAAAAAATGAGCTTGCCCAGTGACACCATCGGTTAAGAAATGGAACCTTGACAAACTGTTTGGTCCCCTTGCACTGAATCCAGTGTTCTTTCCATTGTACCACTCTTAACAAAAGTACTCATCATCAAACATTAACTCCGGAGGGTATCTTACATTTATTTTGAATGGTTGCTTTATATGCAATTTTAAAGCATAAAGATTGAATTCTACAATGAATCTTAAATCTTAGATTAGTAGATGATAAGCTTTTAAATATGAAGCTGCCATTACAACATTGTTATGTGTTACCTATATAAACTGTCTTATGAGCATCACCCTGGACATTGTATGCATGCACCATACTGCATGTATACAACGTGTGCATGCTACAAATGCAATTGAGTCACTATATCAGAAACTGGTTTCTAGAAACTAACCATCTGTTTGGGAAATGAAGGCATATGTAACTCAACCAATCAAATGGTAAGCACTTATTGATTACCTCCTAGGTGCCAGGCACTATGCTAAATGCTAAATATACAGAAACAAAGAAGCAAAAAATTAAACAATCCCTACTTTTAAGGAGCTGACAGTCTATCTAAAACTGAAGAGCTGTAGATGGTATGATATACTACATCTCAAATGAGTAAGTTCCTTTGATAAGAGTCAAAGGAGTTCTAAGAATGAGGTCTGTGGCTAGAGAAGCAGTGGAGGAAATATAAGTTCTTTTAACTCTTCCTGAGCCTCAGGGAAACTACTTAAGTAAATTACTAGACTGATCTTGAAGGAAGGAATTGGGAATATGGAATGAGAAGAAAATGTATTTTATGTGTTTGGAGCCAGATATCATATGGCTTGAATGCAAGAGGGAAGCAGTGTGGTATAATGGAAAGAGCAATGACTCTACTATCGAAGGGTCTGAATTCAAATTCCAGTTTTGATTCTTACCAACTTGGTGACCCTTGACCAAATTTTCAATCATGCTGAGCCTTAAAATCCTTATCTGTGACATGAAAGGGTTAGAGTAAATGATCCTTGAGATCTCTTCTACCTCTAGATCCAAGAACCTATTAAGAAGGTACCAGAGGGTAAGATGGAGAGATACAAAGTGGTCATATTGGGATAGGCCTTCACTGCCAGGCTAAAGGTTCAGATTACTCTCTAGGTAAAAAGAACCTAATAAAGTTTTTTTTTGAGAAAAGAATATGTGATCATTGTCACAATGAAAAGTAAAAGAAAGACCTCCTAGAATCTAGGACCTAGGACCTAGATTCTCCCAGCTTTCCTGCCTATGATATTTTCAAGTGGATACCCAATTCTTCCAGGCAAGTGGGCTATAGTCGTACTAGAAAAGGTCTCTCCCTATGGCAGGAACCAAAACGAGAAAATTAAATGATGTTCACATGAGAACAATTTTCTAGTTAATTGCTTTTTTGTAAGCATAGATTTTGTGTTCTGTTTGAGTATCTTTGAAGATACTATATGCTACATCTTGATTTGCTCAGCTTCCTTAGCTGTTAATCACTCAGTAGAAAGTGGGTGACAGTTGGTTTCCTTCAGATCATGCTTGTGATGCATGCTTGGAGTGTTTCTTAATTTGCAATGCGTCTCTCTTTATCTTATTTCCTGGGTGGTTTTTCTGGCATGTTCAAGCTGTTTTTCTGTTTTCTGTGTACATCTGGGGCTTTGATAAATCAGCTTTTCCCCCTTTATTCCTTTCTGTTGTTGCTGTTATTAATGTTGCTCTATTTTTTCCTGGACACAAGCTATTTTCATTGATATTGTGGTTCTTTTTGCTTGTGATTTCATGAAATGACCAAGCAAGTTATAGTATGGGACTTAAGGAAAACTTGTTTTAAAAAGTCCTTCTTAATGACAAAGCTATTGTCACCTTCATTATCATTATCATCACAATAATCACTAGCATTTATATAGTATTTTTTAAGGTTTGGAAAGCACTTTAAATGTGATAACTGATTTGAACCTCACAACAATCCTGTGATGCAGATTTTTTTTTTTTCTGGAGAGGGAAGGGAAGATACTTTACAAATTTTCCTCCTGCGAGTATTTTTGAAACAACAAGATTAAACTGAGCATCCTGTAGCTGGCATTGATCACAGGGGAAACAGAATTGAGAGAGAAAGAATTGGATTTAAGGGAAAGGGGGAAGTGAGGTGACAGGGTCATAGAGGCGATCCTTGGTTAGGTCAGGGAATGAAAAAGGTGGTTGTGGTAATCCTCCCAAACTCTTAGATTCTTTGATGGAAATGGATATTTTTTTGCATTCCTAATATTCATCTGCTATAAACAACTTATACCTGTAATAAAAACTGGGATGTTAATGTTTATGGGTTAGAAAACCTAAATAAATCTGAAACAACCCCAGATTAGATGAGAATATATTTTAACACATTATGGAAAGTCTACTAGCTGCCTTAATTTTCTCTTCCTTTAATTTGGAACACCTACACAGTCTGAAGAAGTTGGTTCTGGTTAAAGTCAGCTCATAAGCACAGTGACATTGTAGATTTTCCCACACATATGACACAATGTAATGGAGATTTCCAGGATTCTGTTCAAGGTACTGTAGTCATTATGTCAAAATTTCACTGCAAGCCTTAGAGATGGATGCCTTCAGGTTTAAGTTTTCTGAAGTGTATTTGAGTGTGTGTGTGTGTGTGTGTGTGTGTGAGATTTTAAAATCTATTTGCACTCAACCTCCCTAGTCTCCTTATGTGCATGTAATGTCATACGCAAAAGCAACAAATCAGTGGAAATTACTAGCCAGTCTTTACTGAAGCAGATTAAAGGAAAAAAAAAGATCACCCAATGGCCCAAACAGTAGCTTTTGCCTACTGAACCATGAGAAGTGTCAGGAAAAATGTTTTTTAAAAACCCCCAGAAAATTGGGAAGGCTAATAACCAATATGGAGAGCCTTTAGGTACCTAATCCAAGTGGTGGCTACAACATGGTCCTTAATGTGGCCCAATTATCTTAAAACTCTTTGGAGAGGCTGTTTTTCATCATGTTTCTTTCATTCTTCAGTGTCTACGGTGCTGACCAACATCAGATACTATTAAGAAGTCTTCAAGCGTGTAAAATAATATGATTTCACAATGATTACATATTCACTCTACAGCTGGCTGAGTTTTTACATCTCCATTTGTCATTGACGATTGTGTCCAATTAAATGATTAGCTTTTAAAAACTGCTGCACATTATGAGAGTGAACTTGTGTTCCACTGCACTGAGTGATGCAGAAACAAACTCATTACAGCATGTAATTCACCCATATTAAATAACAAACAGATGGCTGCTGTAAATGAGACCTCCTTTTTCTCTTCAAAAGTGCCAGGAAAAAGGTGTTTTTATTTATCTTTGTTTCCAGCTTCTTTCTGCTTTCTTGACAAGTGGGCAGCTGGTTGCTGAGGTTTTCAATTGGTGCAGAAGAATGAAAAGCCTGTTTCCATTAATTTTCCCATAAAATAAGTCTTTGAATCATTTCTGTTATAAATGCAAGTGTAGTAGCAAGCTGCTGCTTGATTAATTCACTTATTATGAAGATTTCATCTTTTATAAGAGGGCCTGCAGGTAATTTATCTTGTTTAGTAAGATTAGAAAAATGTAATTATCTTGATACCTTTGGACCCCTCTCATTTTAATTGTGTTCCCATAAATTTCAAACATAAAGATGGGATTTTTTGTGCACAAATGTTCCAACATGTGGTAGAATAAAATGTGCTGTAAGATCTGCATAAAAAGTTATCAAGTAAAATACATTAGGATTGTACTATGACTAGGATACACACAAAGAAGACAGGCAAACAATTATGGAAGAAGAAACAAATATCTGTGTCTCTGGTTCCCTAGTCATCTAACAGCTGGGGTGGGGTAAAGGGAGTTGGGATTTATTTAGAGATTTTTCTTATTTTTTTTAATCAATCATGAATGTCCCTAGGGAAATGAGAGAATCTGTCTTATTTAAACTAATAAAATTAAAATTGTGTTTGTCTTCAAATGTACCAAACCCAAATGAATTAAGGGTACCATTCGGCATGGATTCTCATTTTCATTTCTTCTACCAGCTCAACATCCTTGTGAATTTGAAGGCAGCTCTGTCTCTAAAATGAGAATCTAATTTGATTTACTATTCCAAAATGCCAATAGGAAAAGTGAGAGTGATTAGGCAGCCTTTTTTTGCCTGCAACCTTAGGAGTATGGGCTTACCCATCAGTGGCCAGGCTCTTTGGAGAGTCTTATTTTTTCTAGTTAATAGATTTCTTTTTTATCTAATACAACTGGATATGGTATTCCTAATACATTTTACTTCATTCTGCTATCACCATGATTTAATATTGCCTTTCCTCTGAATAGATGGATGAATTTACAGCCACATGTGTCCATTATCGTGAACTTGAATACATATTTCTCTTAGTTTACAATCACATGACTGTAAGAAAGAATTCAGATATATTACATAATTGTAGACATTGAGAATTTTCTAATCTTCCCTCCTCCTCAGATAAGCATCTTGTTAACACTTTGCTTCCCTTCCACCACACTAAAATGGTAAGGTTGAAGATTCCAGCAGATTCCAGAAGTCAAGCTGAGAGTGCACTTGGTCCATCAACCACAAAACAGATGATCTTCTGGTCTGTGGAAATGTCTGAGAGATGTTGAAAAATTTGAATACAAAGAAAATGCTAGAATTTAATGTACAGACAGGGAATTAAAAATTTCAGTGACTATTCTTACTTAGTATACTATCTATCTGCACAGCACGAGGAATAGAGTAGTATAAAGATCAAGGGGTCATATTTTAAGCTAGAAAAAAAAAATGGGTTTAACTCATGTGTGATCCTGGGTAAGTGACTCAAAAACCCCCAGCCTGAGTTTCCTCATATGAAAAATGGGAATAATAATAATTTCAGCAACTACTTCCAAAAGCTTATTTTGAGACTCAAATGACATAAAAATATAAAAATTATTTTTGCCACCTCTAAAGTGTTAGTTATTATTATTAAGTAGGTATAAAAGGGCATGAGAGCCTTGTTTTACGTTTTCCTTTTCACAAACCACCTGTGTAGAAAAAAGTGTTAATTTTATCCTGTATAATTAGTATGTTTACTTTTCTATGATCATATTTCTTTTTTTTCATCTTTAAGACTAGTTCCATCAGTATATATTTGTCATTCAATAAACAGGCATTTATTAAGTGCCTATACTTAAATGCATATACTTATACTAGGCATTGTACTAAGTACTGGGGAAATAAAGATATGATAAATTAAGTAGTTCCTGCCTTCATGGAGCTTACATTTTATCAGGGAAGAAAACATTCTCACATATAAATATATTCAAAATAAATATATAAAAATATATGTAAATTAAATGAAAAGAAATGGAGAGGCATTAAAAGCTGGTGGTAACATCATGAAATGCTGTACATGTAAGAAGGCACTGGAGCCAAGTTTTGAAGGAAACTTCACATTTTAAAAGATAGATAGCAAATGCGAAATGAAATGGCATAGGTTAAGAATAGAAAGTAGACCAATTTGACTCAACCAAAGAATACCTAAATAAGAGTAATATATAAAAGGCTAGAAAGACAAGTTGGAAACAGGTTATGAAAGACTGAATTATCATACACAAGAATTTTTATTTCCTTGAGGAAATAGGATTCCCCAGGAGTTTCTTGATCAAGAAAGTCATATTGTCAGACTTGTTCTTTAGAAATGTCACTTTGCACTTAGATTGTGAGGATGAAGACTTTGGAATAGAGAAAAAGTTTAGGCAAGGAAACCAACTGGCAAGAAAAAAAATGTACAATAATCCAGACAAGATATGATGACTGTCTTAATAAAGGTAGTAGACATATGACTGGAAAGAAGGGAACAAATATGATATACATGTTAGAGGCAAAATAGATGAGACAAGGCTTGTGGGGTGAGAAAGAGTGGGATATTGAGGTTGTGAATGCTGCCATTTTTTTCCCCCTGGTTAGACTGTGTCAATCTATTCTCCTATGACCTCATTCACCACCCCTGTAGTGATCTGTACTTGAGGCACCCTTTTTTGTCACTACTTCCATATCTGTGTTGTTTTCCCCGTTAGAAAAAAAACAATTCTTGAAGACTGATTTTACTTTTTTATTTCTATCCCCAGTCCTTAGCACATTGCTTTTCACATAGTAAAAACTTAATAAATTCATTTTCATTCATTCATTTACTACGTGGAATGTTGAACAATATTTAAATATTCCTCTTGAGTATGTTGTGAATTATTATAAAATCAATAGTGATGCTCCAGAACAGTTAACCACTTTTCTAAAGACATACAAGTCACTTAGTAGGTAATCTTTTTTGACACAAAAGACAAGAAAGAAAAAAAGTTCACACTAAATCAAAGAATTTCAGAGTTGTGTGGGACCTCACAGGCTAGCCAGTTTAGCACATAGTCAAGAATTCTCTCTGCAAGCTTACCCCACAAGTGATTACCAAGCCTTTGCTTGAAGATTTCTGCAGTGAGAAAGAACCCTTTATGTCCCAAAGAAGACCTTTCCATATGCTGTCTCATCAAATGCATTAATTAAAAATCCTTAATAACACAAGGATTCCACAGATTCCTGGGAAATGCTGCAAGAGAAACCCTGCCAAGTTTATATAGAACTATCAATGCCTCTTTTGTGTCTGGATATTCATCCTGCTTTGAGTCTATCTAATCATACTATCATATTATCCAGCTCACATAGCTCCATGTTTTTGGTAACCATTTTACTAAAATATAGCTGATCTCTATATTTCCCTCACATTTGAATTTAATAAATTTTTGTCACGAGAGGAAATGTTTAGTCTGACATAATCTTTTGTTGGTGAAGTCGTACTGGCCCTTCTTTCTTTTCATGCTCAAAGTACCCTCGATTAATTAAAAGTTACATGCTCCAAATGAGCTTCATCCTCAGGTCTTTAAATAAGTGGCAGATATCACTGTTGAGTCATTGTCAGTGAGATTTAAAAAATTATGGAGGGCAAGAGAGGTGTCTCAGAACTGCAGCAAGGTATTATTCAAAAAGATAGTTTTTCAGAGGCATACTTTTATGAACTTCAAGAAAAGGAAGCAGAGATCACAAAGAACCAGGAGATCTGATGAAATATACACTCACACAATACACATATATGATGCATATAGAAATATACACATGTACATTTATGTGAATACACATTTATCTTTATACATATATATTATATAGATGTATAGATAGATCTCTACATATTATCAACATTTATATATACTATAATATATATATATATATATATATATATATATATACTTTAATACTGTATTTTATGCTGTTCTGATGAAACAGGAGAAAGATGGATTTGATGATAAGATAATTAGATAGACTCAGAACTTGTTGAATAACTATTAAATAATGGTTCCATTTAAACTAAAAATAAAAAGAGATCTGCAGTGGAGTGACTTAGAAATCTACGCATAACCCTATGCTGTTCACTTTAAAGAGGTAACTGAATTCATCACGGGCATCTAGGTGATCTCTTCATATTTCCTTACTTGTCTTAACTATCAACTGCCTAGTAGTCATATTTGTTTTGTATTTTCTCTTTTTTTTTTCCCCTGGCCTTAGTTTTCTAAGCATCATCAATATCTGCTTCTTTAGATCAAGAGTTCTTTTCCTTTTTTTGCTTCATAGACCCATTTGGCAGTCTGGTGAAGCCTGGGAACTTATTCTTAGGAAGAAGTTTTCAGTTTATTGAAAGAAATTCTACATTTCAATTAGAGATTAATGAAAATAAAGATAAAATTTTCTCAACCAAGTTCACAGACCCCCAGAAATCTAGCCTTGGACTTTTTAGGTTCCATAGAACCAATATTAACAGCTTCTTGCTTGAGACAAAGCTCCCCTCCCCCAAACATCATTAAAATAATTTCTCTTTATTACATTCTTGAGACTTTTCTATTCCTGCTGGTCTAATTTTTCTCATAATGAATATTAGGCCATAATATATTACATATGCATTCTCTAAACTCTTTAACATTTGCTCACCCAAAATCTAGCATGCATGCCCGTCTATTACCAGGCTATCTCTCTTTTTCTATCACAAATTTGAACACAGGATGATCACTTTCCCCCAACAACTTTGTTACTGGGAATTAGATCCAGAATCAAATTTCTGATTTTGGTTCCTCCATCATTAAAAGGATGAAATTATCTTTAAGGCATGTGCAGGAATTATTAGCTAATCTACTTTTTACTAGAGAATGAGCTACAGCAGATTTCTAAATAATTAAATTTCCCCCACCACTACCCTATTATGTGCCTATGGCAGCCTGGTGATGTTTCCCAAGCATCTCATGTATTTCATCTTTCTGTCACAGTGTTCTATAATACACTCCAATAAAAATATTGCTATTATTTCTGCCTCTGGTGTTCTTTGCTCAAATAAACCCCATCATCCTTTGGTTCCTGGTTTTCCTCATATGAGTTTGTGCTACTCTATCTACTCCTTTTTTCCTCTCTCATTCTTTATAAAGAAGTTAAAGTTTTCCAAAGTTATATCTCATTCAAGAGTCTCAACACACCAAGACTCAGTGATAACAATGAAGAAAAATTTTCTTCCTGGTATTAGGATTTTTAGTTTACTTTGTTTATTACTTATACTATGTATTGATGATCTGGAGGAGTCTTCAATGTAGATGAGAGAACTATGCACAAAAATAAACATAAATAGAGTGTTGTAGTGCAGGAATAATAAAAGTATTATCAGAATTCAAAAGAGGGAGAGATCATTTCTTGCTATGAGATTCAGAAAAAAAACTTAATGAAGAAATTTGCATTTGAATGAGGCCCTACAGGAAGGTAGGATTTCAACTACTAGGATTGTTGAATGATGGAGATACAAGGATCACACTTCATGAATATACATACAAATAAACACACATGTAAGTCTATATATGTATATATGTGTGTATATGTATACATATATATATATATATATATATATATACATAAATATATTTGTGAACTAACTTTGGAGTTTTATAACTCATATACAATGTTTAATGGAGTTGTGTTTGACATCATCAAAATCATTTCTAGACTGGGGAGCTGAAGAAGCGTGAGTCCATTATTTGATACAATTAGTCTGGGAAGGATTCCCATATGAAACAAAATTGAAAATGATATTTTAAAAATTCCTTGACAACTGATATGTAAATATTTATGTGAAAATATAAAGATAACTGCAATCTTTCCTATCTACCCTTCTACATATTTCTATGTTAAACCCAAAAATATCTGGTAAAGGAAAAATTTAGCAAAAGAAAAATATATACAAGTATTTCAGAATAGAAAACTCTGTGCTAATGAATAGGAGAAGTCAGAAGCCAAGATAGTAACTAATCTGTGTGGTAGCCTCAAAAATTGGAGGAGAAAATAGCCAAAGAAAACAAGGACTTGGCAGCTAGTAAAGAATAATTGCCTAGAAATCTTGTGCATAACCCAAATCAACCCATCACTATGTTATCTAAGATCTTGCATCCACATAAAAATTAAACAATGAAGGTCTTCAGGTAAAATTTGGGAAGTTGTTCTTTTAAAGAAAAACATTGAAGACATTTTAAATAAAATATTGTTAAATGTGTAGGGTGTTTTTTTATTAATTAGAGGTAGTACAATGTAATATATTAAGTTGAAATTTTAGGTTTCTATCTATAAACTCTGTCAGCTAAATATGGCAACGTTAATTTCTGAATCAACCATTTTTTACACTCTCAGCAATTATACATTGAGGAAAGGTCATTATTATAGATGGGCTGAAGACAAATTTAAAAGGAAAGCTTAAAATAAATGATTCTCATTGCTTTTTTTGCCTATATGATACTTCATCTCAATTAAAACTATGGATAAAACGTTCTTTTTTTAATTTTAACAAAAAACAAATCAAACCAAAGCTATGTAATTTAAAAATTGTCAACAAATATAAAATCATACATGTTTTATATTTGATATTATTATGCTATGCTCATCAATAATAATCATGATTGATATCTTCATACTGAATATATATGAAAATCAATTGCTAGTATACAGAGCTTTAAGGTATCTGAAAAGCTTTCTACATATCATCTCATTTTATCATTAAAATAATGGTGAGTTATATACTATAGGCATTATTATCTTCAACTTACAGAGATGTAAAGTAAAGCTCAAAACTTGAGTAACCAAGTACTCTGGAGCAAAAGCTAAATGGGAAATTTTAATCCAGATCCCTTCCCTTTCCCATTTCACAATAACATGATGACTTACTTTTATTTGGACTCTATTTTTGGCATAAAATCATAGAATTTTAGAGAAGTAAGGAACCTCAGAAATGAACTAGCAAAATGTATGAATGAGTAAGAATCTTCACTATAATGTATCTGGCAAATTATCATCTTTTTTGTTGTTCAATTGTATTCAACTCTTTGTGACTCCATTTGGGGTTTTCTTGGCAAAGATACTGGGGTGGTTTGCCATTTCCTTCTCCAGCTTGTTTTACAGATGAGAAAACTGAGGCAAGAAGGGTTAAGAAACTGGCTGAGGGTCACACAGCTAGTGTATGAGGCTAGATTTCAACTCACAAAAATATGAGTGTTCCTGACTCAACACCTGGAACTCCATTCACTGTGCCACCTAGCTGTCCCAAGTCATCATTTACAGAGGTTTCCAAACTTATTTGTGATACCCACTCTTTTTTAAAAAAAGAAAAATTACTTGGCACTCCTCCCCCCTGAGAAATCTACTTTCTTTGACCCTTTAACAGTTTTAAAAAATTTATGTTTTTTGAAAAATAATGCATATATTTATATATTTAAAGTGATGTATCTTAAATTTAATAATTTATTGTAAGTCTGTGACCTTTTTCCTGCATTGAAATGTTGATGATGCAGCATTGTGTCATGTAACCATATAATATCATATTGTAAACAAGTAATTACATGCGCTTATTCCTACCAATGCATGCTGGACATCCCAACAACGTGTGACGCACTCTCCTGCCAACACTTTCTTGTTAAGACCTGCCGGTAGACTTGACCACTGATCTGTCACAGCTTGGGTTTTGTGTGTTTATTTGGAAAATAAGGTTATCACTATGACTTCTACTCTGATATACAACAGATGAAGCATGTGTAAATCTTTTTTTTTCAAAATCTTCTCTTCTTTCTTTATGCTTCCATTACCCCCTTATTTTAATTCAATGCCCCCCAACTGTACCTGAAGCTACTAACACCCCCCCCCCCATGGAACATTCCAAATACCACTCCCTGGATCTTTCCACCACCCTCCAAGGGGTGGTATCACCCATTTTGGGAACCTATGATAGCCCTTGCTTAAATATCTCCATGAAGGAGCAATTCACTACCTAATATGACAGCATCTTTAATTTTCACATATGTTTCTTAGGAAATTTTTGATTTGGCCTAAATTCACCTCTACAAGTTTCCATTTTCGATATGGTGAACATCTTAATTGAATGTATCTCCCTTTTTAATTTAAAGGCTATGCCCAGCAGATTTTTCAACAAAGTTATCATTGTGAAATTCAAATGAAATTATGTATATTACTCTTTGCAAACTTTATAGAACTATATAAGTATCAGTTATCATTGTAGTCTTCTTGGTAGCTCTATATGTCATAGTAACTTATATAATTTTAATATTTGTAGTTAAAAGACACTATTTCAAGAGAGCAATAAGGGATACATTTAGTTGTATCATATTTAGTGCTTTAAAAAATCAATAAAGAGACACAATGAAATCTTTCATTTTCTCTCTCAACCATTTGCATGACTGTAAAGTAGTAAAGAAATTCTATAGAAGAAATAATTTGAAAGATTATCTGTTCCTAGCTCATATCTTCATCAAGTGTACCCTCAATGTATGCATAGGTCATTCTGAAAAAAAAAATAAGCTTGAGAAAGCAAACATATAGGTTGATAATATCTGTCATCTTTGGTTAGCTTTTTATGAGCAAGTTCTCCAAACGCTCCTATGAGCATGATATTATACCAATTGCATTAAGCATCTAGCCAGTATTAAACTCCCTTAGTCAAATCCATATTCATGCATAAAAATTATTTTAAAATAGATATTAGCAAAAAAAAAAAAAAAAAAAGGAGAAAATACATTCCCAAGACTTCAGCGAAACCCTGAACAGGCCCACTGAAGTTATCTAGTCCAACATCTTTATTTTATAGGTGAGTAAACTGGGACCCAGAGACATTAACCACCTTGCTGAAAATCATATGGTTAATAGAGGGCAGAGCTGATATTCTGATTCTAAAGTCAGTACTTTTTCTATAATCATTAACAATAGACAATGGAAAAAATCTACAGTTGAGAAATAGGATGAGAAAGGGATGCACCAAATGTATAAAATTCCTCTTCCTTGCAAAAACACTTCTCCTTTGTGCCAATATTTTTTTTCCCTGATGTGATATGTCTATTAATGATGGAATATCACTGTCTTAAAAGAAACAAAACAAAAACAGCTAAAAGGGTCAAAGAATGATGTATGTCTTTAGCATGTTACTAATTAATTCCATGGGAAAAGACAATATTAAAGATTTGCAACAAGTTTTGACTAGAACATGATACAACACTAAGACCTAGTTGCATAGAATTCAACTGAGAATGTACTCCAAGAGTAACAGAGATGGAAAAAATTGACTTAGGTTGGAGCAGGAAAAAAGGGGTGAATATAAGGAGAATCTAGACATAAATGAGAAGGGACAAAGACTGAAAATGCACAGTTCTAAGTCATATAGACCCAATTTTGACAACTACCCATAACTCTGCGATGACATAGCACCCAATATTTGAGGATAAAAGCACTTGTAAAAGGCAATTCTTTTCTGGTGAGACTCTCATCCTTTGCAGAGATTACTATTCGGATGAGTCTTTCTTTGTAGGACAGAGAGCAAGGAGAGACTCTGCTACTTTTATAAGCTTCAGTTTTTCATCATGTCCTTGATTCCTGTATATTTGGATGAATGTCAGTAAAGGTATAGCACTATTATAACCATAACTGCTAGTACCAATAAAGTCTGAGAGTGTCAATTCCCAATCCTGAGGTTCCTTGGAGCTAATTCAACATGGAAGACCAGAAAAGAAAGGCCAGTTTTATAGGAAGAATTTGAGATAAGACATTATCTGATTAATAATTTGTTATCACAGAGACATTTTAAAAATCAGAGCAAGGTTCCCTATATGTTGAATGAATGTCCTATATAGTATTTATGGAAAAAATAGGAAAAAAAACCACATGATAACTTTATTGTATATTTAAAAGGAATATCAAGCTGTACATAATAGATTTTCAGTTTCAATATGCAATCATCTTTTTAAAATTATATTGTTACTCAAGTGAGTGTGGAACCGAATCTTGTAAATTTAAAGTAAATGAGCAAATAAAAAAAAAGGAAAAAAAAATAAAATAAAATTATATTGTTATGGGAATGTTTGTCTTAGTCCATCAATTAAAAATAAAATGAAATTTTTAAAAGAAAAATATTTACAGGAATTCCATAGGATGTGGAGATATACAGACAATGCAGTGTTTTTAGCGAAGGGAGTGTCCCTATTGCCAAAATCATAGAATTAGCAAAGTTTGCACTACAACACAATGCTAAGAGGTTTTGAAGAGATTATCATTTTAACATTATAATTATTAAATGGTGGTTTGCTGTTGAATTTCCCATCTCATCACTACTATTGATTACTAGGTTTTAAACTCCTTGAGGACGTAATATCTTGTTTCAGCTATTTTTTCTTTTTTTCCTTTTTTTTTTTTTTTTTTGGCTCCTCAGATTGGGTAAAATATGTTTTGACCATACTAGGCAAATGAATGAATGATGAAAGCCCAATTGTGCATGCAAATAGAGTTCATCTATCTGTATTTTTCTGAAAACAATTTTCACTGAAATTCCTTTGTCACTGTGTTATCTTAGCCATAGCATCTTATTGGCTCTAACAAAAAGAGTCTTATTAAAACCATAGGGAATCATTACTTACATTTGGAGATGTCATCTCTAAAAGCTATTATTGTCAATTAGATGGCATAGTCCTCACAAGAAAAGGACTCACTGGACACTAGTTGTTGCTAAACATAAGGAGACAATTTACTTGACATTAACCACAGCCAATTTTGTTTTTTTAATGAAATATAGTCTTTAATGAAGCATGATTATGAGATTGACTAATAACATTTGAATAAATTATACTTTAGGCAAAGAAAGACCAATTTGAAGTAGGAGTTTGAACAAAATCTAGGCATTATGAGATGCCTTCAGCATCCCACCATCATTTCTTAATAATAATTTTTGTCTTCCTCTAATCTTTGTGCATTCATCTTATACCATGCCACCTTCAAGAGCTAGTCACATGCCAATACACATATGGAAAATTACACTGATTGGTCCAAATTGTCTTTACTTCTTGAACACATAGCATAGAATAGGAGAAAGTACACCAGTTTTTCAGGTAAGAGAACTAGCTTCTAATTCTGGTTTTGGAGGTTTACTACTAGGGTGACTCTTCACAAAATCATTTAAACTCTCTAAACTTTAGTTATATTATCTATAAAATAAAATAGAAATCATAGTCTACTGGCTATCTTTCAGGTCATTGTAAAACAAACTAAAATATGTGAAAATGCTTTATAAACTTTAGTGTATTTTATAAATGTAAGCAATTCCTACTTGTAGTTCTATTAGTTTTAATAATCAGAAATAAATGTATATCTAATTAGAAACTTAACCCTCTCAACTTTTTTATCATGAGCTTATTTTTGTTTAGATATGGCTGTTCTAATTATAGGTATTGATAAAGCAGAGATGTTTTCCATAAATCATCTCTGCAACTGATTCCAACATGAAATTCAATTAAAATTGCATACTAAAATATAGCAATTGTCTACTCTCTTGTTTCTTGTTACTGAATTCTAATATTTCAAAAGGGAATTAGTACAAACAACAACAATCAGACTCCACTCCTTATACCCTTTTTAAACAAATTTTCTGTCTCTGGATCTACTGTTTTGTTTTTTTTTTTTTCTCTGACAAGAAATATCTAATTTTACTCCTCCACTTACCCTTTGCAGGGGGAAAGAACTAACTTTACCCCACCTCTGACACTCACTCTGTGATCACAAGTGATTCATTTCAATGAGCTTGGTTCCTTATTTGTATGTGTGTATAATGATATCTGTACTACCTCTCTCAAAGGGTTGGTGTGAGGACTTAAAGAAGAAATGTCTGCAAGGTGCTACATAAATGTCAGATATCATTTTAATAAGGGAGTAAGGCCAGTATCATTTGGTTTAGTATCTATTCTTGTTGTATCAGTTTTCTTTTGTTTTGATTCCCAAATCAGTTTTCCACCTGAGAGCCTCAGCCTTTTGACAAGCTCACTTAAGAACAGTAAAGTAATTCTCTTCCTTTGACATCACAATAGTCCCCATTTCCAAGCACAAATACTGGCAGGAGGGGAGAGAGAAGAAATTAGAAATAATGCTTTCAACAATTAGTGGTCCCTTTTATACTTTTAAAAGTATAAACTAAAGAATGGAAAGGGAAAGGACGATGGGCTCCCAAGTCATGCAGAGCAAATTGGAAGTCTTGGATTCTGTTGCTGCATTTTAATTGTTTTGGGTTCATTTTACTCCTTTTCATTAATGGCACAAAACTGCCATTCTTGCAGTAAGGAGAATCTCTACTAAATGATGCTTGAGAAAATTGACTCCAAGGTTTAGGAGTAAAGGGAACAAGCAGTAACTTTTAGAGAATTACTTGGTTATATGTTTTCTGTGGATATAATTGTTAGAGTTTCAACAAAATCACAATAATTCATAATTTAGTGTGACTTCAGCAGTTAAGCTAATCAAATATAACTAACATTAAATACACATCTGCTCAGTACAGGGCAATGTGCCAGGGTCAGGGGATAAAGAGATAACAACTGAGTCCAATCCCTGTCCTCAAGTTGCTTAAAGACACCCAATAGAAGCAATACCTAATTTTGATACAATGTATAACAAGACAAGTAAACTTGAATCAATTTCTACTCACATTCCAGGAGAGCTTTTGAATATGACTCATACTTCACCTGTAAGTCTTTCCTGGTTAGAATCTAGTTACATCAGAAATTTCCTTTTCTCCTTATGAAACTTTCTCATAAAATGCCAGTTTTCTAACAGATTGCCTTAAGAAATGTAATAACCAGCCTTGGTGATGCTCTGTTCATTCCCTCTAATGGAACAACAGAGATCCAGAAAAGAATTAGCCCCTTTTCCATCCCTACCATGACAACATGAGCTGGGTTGGGGAAAAAGAACAAACTTTTCTTCCCTTCTCATACAGATACATGGTTATTCCAAAAGGAAAAACTGAGTTTATTAGTCATTGTTGTTTACTTCTCTGTGAAGCATAGGGAGAAATGTCTGTCTTAATGTAATTCGCCCTCATATAATTGTGCATTCACTATAATTTGTCCACCCCTAATTCTATCACTGGAATGGGGAGGGAGAAACTAACACCTACCTTATAGGCTAAATATTCTTTAAATGCTTGCCATAGATACACAGCAATATCTTAGTTAAAAGGATTGTAGAATGGGGTTTTCTAGCTCATGGGTTCCAAAATCTGGTGCATGTACTCAAGAGAGTATGTCAGACTATATATTGAGGTACAGGAAAATAAATAGTAAAATTGTGATTTCATTTTTTCTTATTTTAAAAAGAAAGAAATTCAGCTTTTCTCATATTTAATAAAGAAACTTACACTAACACTCTCATTCAGGTTAAATGTAACAGAGTCAGTCATGTGTCCTGTACTGTCTTTCTAAATTGATTACATATTACTTCTCCTCACTCATTCCACACCCCATTCAAACTGACTTATTTGAAGATTCCTATATGTGAACTTCCATCTTTGACCTTTGAATCTTTGAATAGACTCTTCTCTCTGTCTAGAATTCACGCAATCTGTTAACATGTATTAAGTGCCTACTATGTGCCAGGAGCCATGCTAAGTATAGGAAGCACTTTGTCTTCCTAGCTGCTTGTTTGAATCCCTATTTCTATTTAAGGTTCCTTTCTAGTGCCAAATCTTTTGAGAATGCTTTCCTAATATTTCTAATTGTTACTTTTGTATACACTCTTCTCAACACCTAATGTGTATTCATTTTTAATATAAACCATTTTTTTATCTTTGAAAATACTTCACCTTCCAATGAAATGCAATCTCCTTGATGAGCAAATTTAGACAATTCACTCCAAATGTTTGTGTAGAGTATTTGTGCCTGTCCTGAGGTAGAACATTCCAAGCTCATATTGGTCTGATCAGCCACAGTTGGACACACTGAAAGTTAACTTTAGCATAATGATATCATTTTGGTCATCTTCAAGAATGAAGGACAACAACTACCAAGCTCCTTGAGCTCCTTGGCACAGCCAGGGCTGTCTATTTTTTTTTCCATATGCCTAATGCCCAGAAAATGCCTGAAACATAGGAAGTTTTAAATTATAGCAGCTACCAATTATAACAATAGTTAACATTTATAGAGAACCTACTTTGTGCCAGGCACTTTGCTAACCACTTTATAAATATTATCTCACCCTTCATATTTAATCAGTTGCTAAGATTTTTGACTCAACTTCCATGACATCTGGAATCCATCCCTTTCAGTCTGGTTATATGTCCATTGTTCCATTAGATCAGTCTACGACTCATCTATACTATTGCAGTAGTATACTAATTGGTGTCCTTGATACTAAGACAGAGTGCGGTGCTGTGAAAAGAGAACCAACTCAGGAATTAAATCCTGCCAGAAGATTCCTACCTGGAAAATCTTGGATAAATTATTTATTCTCCCTGGACCTGTTTTCTAAAATATAAAATAGGAGGTTGAACTATATAGTCTCTGAAGTCCTCTTCAACTCCTATGACCCTGTGATACTTCTTGAGGTCGCATGATCTCAGTTCTCCCATCTCCAATCCATATAACTGGCAAAATAATCTACCACCAAGATAGCTCTTTTAAAAAAAAAAATTCTGATTAAAAGCATTTGTCCTTTCCCTCCTACTTTGCCACCCTCCCATAATTTAACAGCAACAGCCACAGTAACAACAACAGCAAAAATGGCAATAATAGAACAAGAAAACCACATAACAAGTGAAAATATCCAAATGAACCTAATTCCTTCTTTGCCCACATTTGGAAATGTATGTCACACTCTGATCTTGAGGCCATCACCTTTTTGGTAGGAGTTGGGGGCTTGCTTCATTTTCAGTTCCCTGGAATCCTGTTTTGTCATTGCATTGATCAGAGTTCAATGTCTTTCCATGTTGTTTTCCTTTATAAGTTGCCATTGTACATTTTTTTCTGCTTCTGTGCATTTTTCTCTGTAATAAGTTCATAGGGGCTTTCCCAGTTTCCTATGAAATTGTCCATTTCATGATTTTTTTATGGTGCAATAATATTCTATTACATTCATATACTATAATTTTTTTATCCATTCTCAATAAGTGAACATCCTCTTAGTTTCCAGTTTATTGCTACTACAAAAAGAGCTGCTATAAATATTTTGGCAAATATGGGTCTTTTTCTTTATTCTTTGGTCTCTTTGTGGTACATGTCTAATAGTGGTATCACTGTACTAAAGGGTCCCTAAGGCATAGTTCTCACTATGTTACTCCTCTGTACAAAATCTTCAGCTCATAGGATCATAAATTTAAAAGTGCAGGACACATTGGAGGTTATCTATTCTAAACTCTTAATTTTACTGATGGCTACTTGAGGTCCAGAGAGGTTTTGTGACTTGTCCAAAATAAAAAGGTAGCAAGAGGCATAGTCAGGATTGAATCTAGATCTGGCGATTTTAAGTCTAATTTTCTGTCTATTGTCCCATTAAAAAATACAAATTCCTTACCACAGCATTTAAAGGGCACATTTCCTTGTGCCCAATGTGTCTCCCACTTTCCTTGTAATCATTTCATATTACTCCCCTTCATGTTATTATACCTTCTGGGGAATTTTGACTACCAACTATATTCACTGAACTTGGTATTCCATCTCATAATTCTATTTCTACATTTCTACAGACTGTCCCCTAAGCTTGGAATATACTGCCTCCTCACTTCTGCCTCTTAAGGATACTTACCTTCCTTTTCAGTACAAATCAATTTTACCTCCTTCAATTTGGACAAATTGAACTGATTTGAACCTATATCCCTTAAATTTTCTAATATACATATACATATACATATATACACATATACATATGTAAATATATATGTAGTACATATGCATATATTCATATAGTCTTTCTCTGACTCTCTGTCTCTCTGTCTCTGTCTCTCTCTCTCCTCTATGCCTTCTTCCCTCCCACCCTCTGTGTATGTATATGTGTATGTATTTGTATATGTATATATATGTATATATATGTATATATATGTATATATATGTATATGTATATAGACTATAATTGTCCAAATGACTATAAAAAGCACTGAGAATTCAAAGACACCAAAGAAAAAAATAGGTCCTGCTTTCAAGTAACTTATCTTTCTCTGAGGTTATACAATGGAAAGAGGGAAAGAGAGAGAGAGAGAGAGACAGACAGACAGACAGAAAGAGAGAGAGAGAGATTGTAAGTTGTTGGCCCTTTGTTTTGGAAGAGGACCACATGAATCACATTTAAGTGAGGCAGAGTTGCACAAAGGTGTCAGCCTTATACTCTCTACAAAAATCACAGAAGTCCAGTGGCAAGACAAAAATCAAGATGACTGACAATGGTCGGGGAATGTAGCAGATGACATCTTTGGCATCTTTGATGCCTGACCAAGCTCTAAGCACTCATTAGTACCTACTTCAAACCACCTGCATGGCCTTTGGAACAAATTGTTTTCATTCACCCATTCCACTGAGGGGAAGTCTTCACATGCTTGGAGTAGACATCTCCCTGACTCATTGATGCATCTGAGTCCTGTCAGTTACTATCATCATGGGTTATCCAGTCTGCTAAGACAGTTTTACTGAGGTGTGTCTGCTACACATGCTACAGCTTCCTAGAGCCACAGATGAGAGTTAGGTGACAGGTGAATACCAAAGGTGGTTGAGTAACCCTGACAAGGGCTCAGCCAGCCCTCACCTCAGACATGCTAGTCCTGCTTAACACCCCATACATCTTGCAACTATATATTTTTGGTTGTTGTTTTTCAGTCATTTCAGTCACATCCAACTCTTCATGACACAATTTGGGATTTTCCCAGCAAAGACACTGAAGTGACTTGTCATTTCCTTTTCCAGCTCATTTTTCAGATAAGGAACTGAGGCAACAGGGTCAAATGACTTGCCCAGGGTCACACAACTAGTAAGTATTTAAGGCCAGATTTGAACTCAGAATATCTTCCTTGCCTTCAGGCCCAGCAGTCTATCCACTAAACCACATAGCTGCCCTCAATAACTCTATGTTTACCAAACACAAAAGCAATCATCAGCTGTAATCTAAAAACTTTTTGAAATATGTCTCATAAAAATAAAAAAGATAAAGCTGTCCCTGGTGACTTTACCAAAGAGAAAACTTTACCAGAGGGAGGAAAGTAAAATATCCTTCCTCAACTTCACAAAGGTAGAAAGCAGAGCACTTTAGCAATATGTGAGAAATTATAGGTTTTTCAAAAATGAATTTTAATAAAGAATGTCAGAAGCTGTAGATGTTCTGAAAATTTATGTGGAAATTGGAAAGCTCTTATTAAAATATTGAGGTTTAAAGAGGAAGTGATAAAATTATAAATCTGAACTTGGCTTTATATCTCTTAGCTAGTAGGATAAATGCATTGTGGAGACTATATCCATCTATTCCTTCAGGTCAAAATTGGTTTTTATAGGTTAAAAACACAGCTAAAGAAAACAAAAAGTTTTAGAAGTTCTTGGAACATTACTAGCCATTGGATGAATAAAACATCTAATTTTCATCTCTTAAATAATAATTTGCTTGTTGTTTTTTGGCTAGACCAACTTGTATACTGTCTGAGAATTACAGAATCTTAGAACTGGAAGGAAGTTCAAAGATCATTTAGTCTAACCTGAAAGTGAACCACGATCCTTTCTATAATATGTCTTACAAAAGATCCATCAGTCCCATCAATTGAGGAATGGCTAAACAAGTTGTGGTATATGAATGTAATGAAATACTATTATGTTATAAGAAATGAGGAGCAGATGGACTTCATATTTACCTGGAGAAGCTTATACAAACTGATGCTAAGTGAGAAGAGCAGAGCAGGAGAAATTTGTACACAATGACAGACACAACTTATGTGTGACGACCAACTTTGATAAAGTGGACTCTTCTCAGCAATGCAAGGTAATAAGGCAACTCCAAAAGACTCAGGATGGAAGGAGATGCCTACATTTAGAGAAACAACTTGAAAGAACAGAGTTTAAATGGAGACTGAAGCAAACTTCATGCTCTCATTCTTTTCCATGTTTGCTTTTGTTTCCTCTTTCCCATTGTTCATTCCACTGGTTACAACCCTTTTATCCAACCAGACTAATGTCTAATGTGAAAGTATTTGCAGATTCTATACTTGATTGCAAGCCATCATGGGGGGAGGGAGGGAAAGGGGAAAATTTGAAACTCAAGGGATTGTGGAACTGAATCTTGTAAACTAAAAGTAAATAAACAAATCAATTAAAAAAAAAAAAGATCCATCAGTCTCCATTTTAAGATCTCCAATGATTGGAAATCCCCCATGTCCACTTTTGATAGTTTTATTTGTTGGAAAGTACTTCCCCATATGAGGCAAGATCTGTTTCTCTGGACTAGATAACTGAGTTGTACTATCATTTTAGTCCACCAAATACCTGGTCTTCTCTTTTGTAAGTTAAACATTCTTAGTTCTTTCTACTAGTCCTAATGGACCCCAATTTGACTATCTGGATATGCTCTGGTATCTCAGAGTTCAACAGGATTCTCCAGATGAGGATTGGCTTGGACAGAGCACAGTAACCTTGTGCTTCCCTTGTCCTAGACAGTAGATCTCTATGAATTCAGCATAAGGGATTGATTATCTGTTTGATTACCATGCAATTTTATTGACTCATATTGAATCTGAAGGAAAATTTCACACAAACTGTTGTTTTGCCTAGACATTCCCTATTAGGTAAGCGTCCCTACCAGTGATCCCTGATGGCTTTAACTGTTAGGTATAAACATTTCCAAACGACAATGTAACTGATGCAAATTTTTTCATTAGCTTGGAAATTTTAGAAAAGGAGATATTTGAATAAGTATCTTTAGGTTTTCTCATCTTCTTTTGAATTGCATGGTACATGGTGTTTTCAGATGATATGAATGATAATATCTTAAATGTTGTGTAAGGGTTTGCAAAACATTTTATAGATGCTATCTTATTTGATGCTCACAACAACCCTAAGGACTACTTACTATCACATATCCCATTTTACAGATGAAGAAAATGTGGCTGAGAAAGGTTAAGTGATATGCCCAAGCTGACACAGTAAATATAAGGGAAAGGATTTGAATTCAATTCTTCCTGACTCTAAGTCCAGTTCTCTAAATACCTAAGTGCACATAAACAAAGACAATACAGTAAGACGTTAAAAGAGTTATTATGTTCAATAGGAAACAATTTTATTTGCAATCAATTCAAATTCAAGCAGTAAGTTATTTTAAGACTGAAATGAAATTAGAAGAACATAGGACATATTATGTATCAGGCCCACGCATAGGAGAAGAAATCATGAACAATTAAGAAATAGAGAGAATTGTGAGATATAAATAGTGTAATTTTGATTATATTAAATATAAAACACTTCGTATAAATCAAACCAAGGTAGCCAAAATTAGAAGAAAAGCAGAACATTTTGGGGAAAATTATAGATAGTTTTTCTAATAAAGATTTCATATCTCAAATATATAGAGAGCTTTGTCAAATTTATAAGACTACAGGCCACTACCCAATTAATAAATAGTCACAGAATATAAACAGGCAGTTTTTAGACAAAGAAATTAAAGCTACATATAGTCATATGAAAAAATTCTCTAAATCACATGCAAATTAGAACAATTTTAAGATATCTCATATCTTTCAGTTTGGCTAAAATGATAGAAGTGAAAAATTACAAATGTTGGAAGGGATGTGGGAAAAATGGGACACTGTTGGAACTTTGACCTGTTCCAACCATTTTGGAAAAAAAAATCTGGAATTATGTCCAAGGAGTTATGAAACTGGTTAGACCCTTTGACACAGCAATACAGCTTACTAGATCTGTTTTCCCAAGGCAAAAAGCAAAGTAACTTATATGTTCTAAAATATTTATAGCAGCACTCTTTATGATGGCAAACTGGAAATTGAGGGGACATCTATCAATTTGGGAATGTCTAAACAAGATGTGGTATAGTATTGTGATTAAATACTATCATACTGTAAGAAATAATGAATAGATTGATTTTAGGGAAAAAAAAAA
>CM053591.1:113359782-113374975 GCA_028646515.1 Pseudochirops corinnae | reverse complement strand
TTTCCAGGTCAGTGGATTTTCCAATGAGATATTTCACATTGCCTTCTATTTTTTCATTTTTGGATGTGTTTAGTAGTATCTTGATTTCTCATAAAGTCATTAGCTTCCATTTGCTCCAATCTAATTCTGAAGTAATTATTCTCTTCAGTGAGCTTTTGAAAATCTTTTTCCATCTGGAAAATTCTCCTTTTTAAGGAATTCTTCTCCTCATTGGCTTTTTGAGCTTCTTTTGCCATTTGAGTTAGTATATTTTTATGGTGTTATTTTCTTCAACCAGGTTGTTGACTCTCTTTTTATGATTTTCTTGCATCATTCTTCTTTTTCTTCCCAATTTTTCCTCCACGTCTTTTATTTGGTTTTCAAAATCCTTTTTAAGCTCCTCTATGGCCTATAACCACTTCATATTTTTCTTGGAAGCTTTTGGTGCAGGAGTTCTGATGTTCTTCCTGCTTTTCCATACTTTGATCCTTTTTGTCCCCCAAAAAGGAATCTAAAGTTGGATTGTTGTGCTTTCTTTGCTTCCTTTGCTTGCTCATATTACTACTCTATTACTTGACTTATGAGCTTTTTCCCTCAGTGGAACTTTGCTTCCAGAAAGGAGAGTTTTGTCCCAAATTGCTGAGGTTTTTGCAGCTGCCAGAGTTATTAGTTGGGTACTTTTTGAAGCCTCCACAGCCTCTGGCACCTGGTCACACATCCAGGATCTCCACCCAAGACAGCCATCCAGATCCAAGCTGCTTAAATCAAGAGCATTTACCCCTCAGAATGTTTGCTTGGTCCCCCTACGATCTGAAGGCCAAGAGCTCTGATGCAGCCACATGGAGATGGCTGCATAGCCACCATACCTAAGCTGCTTCTCCCTTCCAGGAGCAGAGGCCGGACTGCACTCTTAGTCCCCCTGTTCCCAAAATCCACACTGACCTCTCACTTTTCTTTTTTGGCATTTATGGGTCGATAATTCTGGAAATGGCCACAGATAATTCCGGCAACAGCCACAGCTGTTGGTGATCCACTCTCCAAAGTCCCTCCAGCCAAGTCTGATTGGGCTGCTCTGGGGCTAAAACCGAGGGCTCCTATGCTGCCAGCAGGTTATGATGAACCCTTCCTGTCCACCTGCCAGGTTGCCTTCAGCAGGAGCTTTGTTTCTCTGTTACTTTGTGGGTTCTGTAGCTCTAAAAGTTGTTTAGAGTCATATTTTACAAGTATTTGAGGTGGTTATGGGGGAGCCTGCTTTTTAGAGTTTACCTGCTTCCCTAGCCTTACAGTACTTTTAAAATCCCCCTAGTGGTATCTCAATAGTCATATATGCCAATTCATTTAGGATATTTGAAAAGGGATTTGAATGAATGAATGGTTTATTGATTGAATGAGTTAGACTATAAACTATTTGAAAGTAGGCAGGGACTTTTATCTTTATGGCCTTGGCACTTAGAACAATAACTTGCACACATTAGGTACTTAATAAATGCTTCTTGACTTGTTGATAAATAAAACACTTATTAAGCACTTACCATTTGAAAAGTTAAAAAAAAAAACCTACATGAATTCATCAAGGGTAGCTGAGTACTCTCCTACAAGTTTATTACTTCTTTTTTGGTATCAGCCTCTTGTTAGGTACTTTAGTTCTATCATATCTCTTGCAAAGGTTATTCTTCTTGGCAGAGAATCACAGTGTCTCTCTCTGTCTCTGTCTCTGTCTCTCTCTCTCTCATTTCTCTCTCAATTGTCAGTTATCAACCTCAGCTATCCTCCAAGCAAATGTTCCATTCCTTCTTGGAGTCTCCAAGGTATACAGATTTTGCCACCAAAAAAGAAACAGAAAAAATAGCATTTCCCATTATCCTTAAATCATAGTCTTACAGTTGAAAGGTACCTTAATCATCATATGGAATTAATACTTATCATGCTTCCAATAATGAATAAATCTAGATACTTCTTGAAGATCCCTAGCAATGGTAAAATGACTCTCTACCCAAGCTTCCCTTTTGATTTTGAATATCTCTAATTTTTAGGAAACTTCCCTTATTGGAAGCAAAGTGTGTCTCCTGGTAATTTTCTCCACTAGTCTTATTTTTTATCTGTGGAGATAAATAAGTAAAGTCTAAATCTCTGTCTACATATTAAACCATCAAACATTTGAAAACAAAACCAATAATATCTCTAATTGTTCGTTTTTTTGCACACCTGAAGATCCCCAGACCCTAGTTCCTTAAATCAGTCCTTAAATGACATAGTTTTGAAGACTTTGCACATTATTATTTCCTTCATTTAGATATGCTAAGGAATTAAAATAACATTCCAGACATTTTTGACCAAGCACAGAGTCAGGTTATAAAATACTTCAAGATGCATTGAGACAATGATATGACACAGAAACCAAGAGTACCAGTACTCTTGGAAGTAGAGAGTTCTCCCTCCCCTCCTCATCTAAATGCATGTGGTCAAGGCAAGCTCAGAATGGAAACAAAATGTGTAAAGTAGCTGTTAAGGTATTTTCCTAAATCTGTGTAATGTGTAAATAGATCCTTAATTCATTTGTGAGGAATATAGGGTCTTAGCAATTGTAGGAAAACAATCAACATCACACTGGAAATATGTCATTATTGACAGAATCTAATGTGACTTGGTTTACCCAGACACACAGATACACAGATATGTATATACAGCTATACACACAGATACACATGTGCATATGCGTCTATATGTGTCTATATTTGTACTCAATTATGTATATAAACAGCCATATCCTTGACTCAAATGCATTATATATGTCCACTCATGTATATATACCTATATATACATATGTACATACACGCATGTAGATATATATGTGTACATGCATTGATTCATTCAGGAATTGAAAAGTCTAGACCAGGGGTGGGGAATTTGTGGCCTCAAGGTCACATATGGCCCTCAAGGTCCTTAGGTGCCACCTTTTGAATCCAAACTTCACAGAACAAATCACATGTGGCCTTCCTTGGGTGTGGCCTTTTGACTGAGTACAAGTTTTTTAGAAAAAATCTTTTTATTAAGGGACATCTCTGTATCAGGCCTTTGGAGGTATGTTTGTAGGGAATCTCTTACTCTTTCTTCTTTCAAGGTTTTATTTGTGATGTATAGGAATGATGATGATTTATATAGATTTACTTTATATCATGCTACTTTGCTAAAATTATTAATTATTTCAACTAACTTTTCTCTTCAGTCTTTGGAATTTTCCAAGTATATCATCATATCATCTACAAAAGGAGATATGCACTAATGATTTTCACAATTATACTTTTGCAAATGCTTTTGCTAAAAAAAGTTAAACCTACTGTCTGATTATTAATTAAGATCACACCAGTGAACATACATGAACTATAGTAGTTATAGCAACTTGCATAGTTATTTCTAGAAACCCAATAGGATTTGCTCTTTTGAGATCCAACCCAAAACTGTGACTGGGAGTTGAAAAGTAGCCTATCAGAGATGATGCATTATTTCTGGTTACCTTAACAGAAACATGGTTTCCAGGAATAAGTGATAGTTCTTATATACTCTGCTTTTGTCACAAAGCATCTGGAATATTGCGTTCTGTTCTAACCACCACATTTTGGAAAGGCAACTAACAAACTGGAGATTTTCTTGAAGGTGGTAAGTACAATGGTAAAAGGGCTCACGTGCATGGCATATGAGAATCAGATGAAGAAAAAGAGTATGGTTATCTTGTCTTCAAGTGTTTGAAGGACTGTTGTGTAGAAGAGGGTTTGCAGTTTTTTGTTAGTTTTACCATACAGGTAAAATTTGAATCTATGAATGGCAGTTGCAGAAAAGCAAGTCAGGTTCTGTATCAGAAAAAAAATCATGCTATCCATAAATGTATTTCAAAGTGAAATAGGCTACCTTGGGATGTAACAGGTTCCTCCTCCTCATTGGCAATCTTCATTCAAAGATCATATAATATCTTGTTACACATGTTGTAGAAAGATATTCTTTTTCAACAGTATGGGCTAGATCAGCAGTTCTCAACCTGTGGGTTATGTTCAATTTGTAACATTGAAAATACATCCTGCATATCAGATATTTATGTTATGATTCATAACAGTAGCAAAATTACAGTTATGAAGTAGCAAGGAAAATAATTTTAGGGTTGGGGGTCACCACAACACGAGGAACTGTATTAAAGGGTCGCAGCATTAGGAAGGTTGAGAACCACTGGGCTAGATGGATACTGAGGCACCTTCCAAGTAGGAACTATTTAAATTCTGCAAACAGGATTCTTCTCTCTCTTGTTCTGGATATGAAACTTTCATTAGTGTAGCTTAAAATTATGTTATTTCTTTTTGGCTAGATTACACTAAACTAAGTTCAAGACTTGACCTTTATGCCTATTAGATTTTAGGTTATTAAGCCAAGACTACTATTTGTCTGTCAAGGTCTTTTTTGTATCTTTTTACTTGAAGAATGACCTATTTCACAATTGTGAAATTTATGCATAAAATGAGTGAATTAAGAACTGACAGATTTTTTAAATTAGTCTAGGAAAATTTGAAACAATTAGAAAACCATTTAAGTAATTAAAAGCCTTTTTGAAGTTTCAAATTAGAAGCCAGAGATAAGTGCCTAAGCTTCCTCATTAATCTGTTTTTCCATAGAGAAAATAAGATTTGGACCACCACATACTTCACTGGGATGATTTTTGGAGAATTTAATTCAACTATTTGTATAATTTAAAATGATAGAAAAAATGAGATTTGACTAATGAATAGCATTTCTATTTTGAATCCATTTAACTTCAGTTTCTTACTAACATAACCAATGAACTATAAGTTGGACTAGGTTTTCTTGATATTTGCCTCATTGAAAACCAAACCAACTATGGAAATTCATTTGGGATTTTCTCCCAGTGAGCTTGCAGTTACTAGTGATCCATATTAATTTAGACTGGTGAAGAGCAGAGACCAGGAACATGGTTATTTTATGACATGAAGCAGTGAGAAAAAAGAGGGAATACTTTAAGTCTGAGTGCTGAAATGAAATGAGACAAGTCATTAACCTAAAATGTGTATTAAATATGAAGTACTTTCAACATGGAGGAACATAGGTATCTTTAGCGTAGTTCTGTTCCCAACCATGTGAGTCATTGATTCCTTGAAACATACTGTAAAAGTGACTATGAAACACTGGGACACAGATTTAGGGCTTGGTATCATCAAGATAAAATAATCCAAGACTCTTCACCATCCATGTAATTTTGGTTATACCTTCTCTTCCTTTGAGCATTGAATAGGTGCTCATTGCCTTACACACTACATTCTACACATATCACAAGATCATCAATGTTATTATGTCTGGTAGGCTTTTTATTTCTGTCACAAGTCGTATTAAGCACAATCACGAGCACCGATGCTGTGTGACTGGCAAAGGCAAAGGCAAAAGATTGAATTTAATTCAGCAAACACCCAGTAAATAGCTCCAATATAACCTATGTCCCCTCATTAGGCATTGAGGATACAATGACCAAAACATACTCATTCTTCTTAAAAGATGTAGTTCTTTCGAGAGACAATGGCATGTATGCTTGTCAATAGATACAAACTATATGGAATAAATGCAACACAATGCCATCAGGGATAGAAGGTAGAGGAATACCACCAAGTAAGAACAAGAAAATCCTTGAGTAAGAGGTTGGTTAACTCCCTTGAAGGGAGCCAAAGTTTCTGGGAAATGGAAGTTAAAAAGAAGGCATCTCAGGACCAAGGGACAACCTGTACAAAAGCTCAGAGGTGAAAATGGCGTGATGTGTGTACTGGGTAGCAAGTAGGAGAGCGTTTTTATGTGATAATTTTACAAAATGAATTTTTTGAAAGTGAGGACTATAAACTAGGCTATATCATCATTAGTATGAGAACAATAATACTAGGAATAGGCTCTTTACTTGAGAACTTTTTTTTTTTAATGCAGTCCAATTAAAAGGAATTGATAAAGGTCATTGACTGAAGAAATTAGAGAAAAGTGACAAAGTATGGTAGTCCAAAATACTTCTGTAGTATATCAGTATATCAGAAATTTGATTTGCTTTTATCAGAACCTTAGGCTTCTCTTGCTAGATTACTGTGATCACTTTCATGCATTATTAAAAATACTTTTTACCTCTATTGTATACTTACTGTACTTGCGCTTTTAATTTTCCCATCCAGCCTAAATACACTGATTTAACTATATATTGTCATCACTACTAAACTATAAGCTCCTTGAGGGAAGAAAATAAGTCATTTGTCTTTGTACATCATAAGTGTTATTAATAAAAAAATATTTTGTTGTAAAGCATATCATTTTAATATCAAGTTTTTCTACAGATTATTGACTGCATCCTGTAATCATGAAAACATGGTTAAAACTACCAGTTCTCATACACATCAGGTACTTAACACTGAAAAGGTCACTGAATCTGAGATATAAAGGGACATTATGGTCTCAGAAAAGCAAAAACTTCAAGTGACCCAAAGAGAAAAGGAAAATTTCACAATAGGCATAAAACAGGCTGTAGGATATTTTCAAAGATGACTTCTATATCACAAGTAGCATAAAAGACATTGTCAAGGACATGTATAAATAGGAAAGGAAGTAGGTCACTCATGTAGAGATGATGAAGAATAACAGATGGACAGTCCAATTGCTGCCTTGGGCACTGCAGGTTTGAAAAGAGAAGTTAGACATAGGCATTTACTCTCCCCTTCTTTGTTGCAATTTCAGGATTAGCAGAGAGGGGGAGCAAGTCATTAAAATGGTCCTGGGGGTGTCTAGGATGGTGCTGAGAGAATCAGATTTCTGGAATTTGTGGTTAGGACGAGCTGATCGTGTACAGTATGACTGGAAAATGTGATTGATCTGCTATGTAGAGAGACTGAAGCATACAAAATGGAAAACATAAATGTTCTACCATTATCCATGAAATATTAAAAGAACCAAAGGGAGGTCTCCAGAATAGAAATTCTTATATGGAAGATTTTTAAAAGGATATGGGCAAGAAGTACACAAGATAATAAGGAGTGGATGGGGTAAAGTTTGGCTTGCTGTTTTCTGTATATGAGAATCTAAGCTGCCTCTTTTCCTTGGTACAGGCTGTCCGTCATGCCTGCAATGTTCTCCTGCCTTACCCCTCTCTGTCAGAAGTCCTAGATACGTGTCTCTTACAAGATTTTTCTATTTCCCATAATTGTTTATGCCAAACCCCCAAAATTACTTGGTATTTATTTTGTACATATTCTGGATTTTGAATACATCCTGTATATCTGTTTGTATGTTGTATTGGTCTTTACAGACAAAACAAACAAACAAACCTCCTTGACAGCAAGAGCAATTTCATCACTTATTTTAATATTCCTAGGGCCTATGACAATGTCTGTCACATAGCAGGTCCTTAATAAATGCCTGTTCAATTGAATAAAATGTAATAATTAATAATAATAATAATAATAATAATAATAATTAATATCTCAGATTTAATTGAGGTTTAATATGTTATGGTAAACTATTACTAATGTATGGTTACTCTTTTTTTGTGCCTACAATGGTATTTCATACATAGAAGGTGCTTAAAATTTGTTCAGTTAAAGCCATTTTGACTTTCTGAAATTTTGTACCTTCCAAACTAAAGTGTTTTGTTTTCTACTATTTTTTGTTTCCAATTAATTTGTTAAGCATTGTCACTTAAATTATTAAATATATGCATTTATTTTCTTTAAAAAGACTAGACAAAATACACAAGAATTTTAACTCAAGACCCATTCTTCAAGCACTTTAGAAAAACTGACACAATAAACTAAAGACATTATTGCCTATCAGGTCAATAATTTGTGAACTAAGAAGGATTAATAGGATTTATGACTCTCTTTTCAGCTGCATGTAGCACAAGCAGTACTAATTATATTTTCATTAACCTTTGTGGCTAGCTCTTGTTCTAATAATTTAGCCCTGTTATGGACTAATCCAGTGTTTTAAGTGTTCAATAAAGTGTAAACAAAAAAGGGCCCAAGTAAATAAATACCCAGCATGAAAAACATTTTCCCTACTCTCATGACTTCAAAAATTCCCTATAATATGACCAATCAAATGTGGTTTTTTCAGTTTGGGTTTTTTTTTTTGGGGGGGGGTACTTATTAGTTTGTTCTCATTTATTCAAGTTCCTTTTCCCCCTCACAGTTGACCATTTTCAATGAATAGAAACTTTTAAACTCACCATGAGTCTAAGCTGGAGGAAACAAATTATTCAAAGAAAAATAAAGCATTGTATAAAGATCCTAGTGGTATATCTTAATGACCAAACCACACTCTTCCAATAAAAAGTGTTTTCAAGCTGTGCTGAGGTTTGTAGCCAAACCAGTTGATTAGTATATTTTTTCAGGACCCTGCCGCCAACAATATCTTTGCCCTTGCTCTCAGTGAGTACCGAGTGATCAATTCCTTGTTCTGTTTTGCCTGAATTGAAAGGGAAGCCCCTAATGCCTAGCTAAAGTCCTAAAGGCCCTTTACCTCTCCAGTCTACCCTGATATAATTTGCAATTTTCTTCTCATTTCCACTACTTACATGATTTCTTTATCCCTTGTCCATTTAGGAAACTACCTGACTCAGGCCTGTCAAACATTCCTAAGTTGCCCAGGGCTGATTCTTCTGTCTGATCTTACATTTAAAAGGAAGTAGCATAATTAAATCTGTCTCCACGGAAAATGACACTTTTCTCAGAGGTTTTGATAGGGAGCTGGACTTCCTAAGTTCTCTCTCTTTTAATCAAGCCTACAGTGCTAAACATAAAGTCAGGGATATGATCTTCGTTCAAATTCTATTCAGGATGTTTATTAGCTATGTGACTTCAAAGTAGTCATTTCAGTTCTTTTGGCCTTATTTTCTTTATCTGCAAAATAGAAATAATAATTGTACCTACTTCATAGTATTTTCATGTGAAACAAATTCTGCAATAATATAAAGTACCGTGTAAAGCTTAAATGACTATACAAATTACACCTATTAAGATTATTAATTTTGTCTTCCTATTTTTCAGAAATAATGATTGTTAAAATAATTATCTATATTTATTATTATGTTTATACATATATATATGTTCCTTCATTACTATTTTGCTCTGATACATCATATGGAATGGACATGGCTCTGAATTTTTAAAGACATTGCCAAAGAAATGCAAATTCTGGTAGGTTTAACTATCAGAGGTGACTCAGTAGTGCAGTGGATAGAGCAGAGGGCCTCAGTCAGGAAGAAAAGTTCAAATCTGGCCTCAGACACTTACTAGTTGTGCAATGTGGGGCAATTTATTTAACCTCTGTCTATCTCAGTTTCCTCTCTATACAATGTGGGCAGTAATAGCATCTATCTCCCAGGGTTGTTGTGAGGATCAAATGAGATATTTGTTAACTGCTTAGCATGGAACAATAGAGGTGTTGAATTTTATGCTTCCTTGTCACTTAGAAAGGCTTTTGGTAAAGGCCCAGCACATAGACTGTGTTAGTTCCCTAAGAATCCACCTGTTTCATTGCAGATGATCTTATCAGCCGATGTTAGCCACAGAATGAAGAACTTTTGGTCCAAAGCAACTTGAGCAGACCCAGCAAGCAAAACCCATGGATTTAAAAATACATAAAGGGTTTGCAATCTATTGATGGAGGGAAAACCAAACCAAATGAAATTATACAATGTGGAACTGTAGAAGTACTTAGGACCCATATTCTATTCTTATGCTTACAAACAGGCATTGTAGCATGTACTCTTGCATGAAGGGTCCAAAATAGCAGATAATCCAAAAATTATTTTGAACAAGGATTCTTAACATTTTTGAGTCATGAACTTTATTGGTCCTTTCTCAGAATAGTGCTTTTCAATATATAAGAGAAACCTATTATATTGAAAAAACAGCAAAATAGTTTAAATAACAAGAAAAATAAAATAAGGTATATTTAGTCACTCATACACATCTTTCCTGGGAAAGGAACTGGCCACTAAAAACTATTAGTCACTGAATTTGTGTGGATGGGTATGATGAGGAGGGCAGGGATGTAGAACTAGTTATTAAGTCAACAACTACCAAAAACTGACCCAAATTGTTTTTAGTTTCATAAGAAAGCACAAAAGGAAGAGTTTACATAATCCCTCCTCTAGAATTAGGTACCTAAATATCTTATGGGTAAGGTAGTTAATCACAGTGATGGTGGTGCTCTTGTTGATGATGATGAAGATGGGAATTTGGATATGGGGATATATGTATTCAGGTCAGGTAAGTTACATTATACATTGGCTGAATATAAATAGTCAAGAGTTGATCAAATAAATGAGAGGAAAAAGAATTGTGACTTTTTATTCTTTGCTATAATTGTTGAGAAAGTGGTAGAAAAAATTGAAAGCAATTCAAGTATGTATTTTTTCTAATATACCACCTAAAATGACAATGAGTTTGATTTCTCATTAGAAAGTAGTAAACTATTGCTGTTTGAATACAATTATTGTACAAGTCAAACTTCCTCAGACACTAGAGACAACAAAATCTCCACCAGTACCGTTATGTTTACTGTCCTTTTTGGCACATTGTGAAGCCCAAGGTTCCAAGAACATTAGCATAAGCCCTATGTTTTGTGAAGATAAATATGGCTCTTACTTTTGATTTAAATTAGCATTCTCCAAATAATCTCCTCCAAATTTCTATTTTCCTTTTGTTGCAGTCAACATTAAAAACAAATTCTGAGACGTTTTCCCTCCCATGAATAAATTGTGAAACTCATTTTAATCTATTGGTAAGTATTGAGCCTGTTTTGGATGATCATTTGTTCTTAATTTTAGTACCACTTGCTAGTGGTAATGAATACTGCTAAATACTTAACTGTTTTCATCAGATTCTCCTTTGAAAAACAGTCACTTGACTGTGATTTTTAGATTTTTATTGACATTCAGGTCTCATAGAAATATATGGTTGTTTTGAGGGGATCAAAATCACTTGTTACTTTAAGTACTTTAAGTTATTTAAGTACTCATCATAAAAACAGATAATACAACTATTTGATTTGACATCTGAGTCAATTACTTGTATAATAGGTGCAAAAAGGGGAGTCAAATATTTTCCTTTGTGGACTTTAAAATTCTTCTGCTGGAAGCAAAGGTCAACAAGCCCATTCTCAAAGTCTTTTTACCTTGGTAAAATCTGCCAGAGATCATGCTTCCCTGACACAGCCTCGAAACTAATCTCAGGTTAGTTTTACACCACAAGGAGGCATAGGATGGGGCCATTAGGGTTTTGCATGTAAGACCAGCAAATTGTTGTGTCTCTACCAAAGAACAGCCTACCTAAATTTGGACAGATATCCCCAGAGTGCCTAGGGCTAGGTGACTTTTTTTTATTATTATTATTTTTAAAATAAATTTATTTTTTTTAACCCACTGAATTTTTGAAAGGCAATCTACCATTATGTCATTGTTAGCATTATCAGTAATGTGAATAAACACACTGATGAACTCAGGATTTTTTTAACTATTAAAAGACAGCAAAAAAGGTTGTAGGTATCAGAAGAATGAAGATTTATCCACTTATTTTTTGATTTGAAAGTTCCCAAAGACAATCCACAAGAACCAGAAAACTTTAGAGCTCTTAAATTCCTATTTGAGACAATCATACAAGTTTTCCAGAATTCTTCTTGTTCATGAAGATTTATTCATATGTTAAAGACATATAAAGATATTGCGTTAAATACACTATATTTTCTTGTTATAACATCAGAAAAGAAAGAAAAAGGAAGTTAGTTGCTTTTTTTTCCCCTAACACTAAAACTCTAAAGCTTCAGGAAATTTCTTTATTACTTAGTACTGTATGTTCTAATCAAGCATAAAGCAGGGAAGTGACTACTATCAAAGGACCCATAAAAAGAGTTTATGATGTTTCAGATTCAGACAACATAAAAAAGGACATATTCAAATTAGAAACACTAATATAAAGTGTGATTCTATAAGGAATCTCCATAACCGTCTTAATAATGTGATTAAAGAGACAAAGTAATAGCAATATACACAAGTACTAATTAGAACATTGAAACTATTACGCCTCATATGGGAGACAAGTCATAAAATTCAAAGAATATTTGTAAGAAACACTATCAGACTAAGCTTTTAAGTTTTTCAGCGCCTGAGGCTGATTATGTGAACTTGTGGTGTGAGTGTAAAATGTTCAAGGCAATTCATTTGCCCTAATAATGCTCCCTTGTTTCAAAATGTCATTATAATACTAGAAATAGTTTGGCAAAATGCACTCTGCCACAATGGGCTCACTGGCACGGTTGATGTTTGATCTACAAGTCACTACAATTTTTTAAGAGTCCCAGGTCAGATAACTTACTTTCCCACTTTTAACTGATGCTTCCCTTTAATGCATTACTACATAATCCATTTGGCTGTAGCACGGCGCTAATTAGATGGATCTCTATTAACTTCCTATCATCATAGAATCACAGAATTTTAGAAGTATTTTCCTTCAAAACTCAGTTTCCTGGTCTGCTCAACTGCTCATTACCATACCATTCTATGTTACCATGTATGTATTTTGAATATGCTTATATGGTAAAGAAAGGAAACAAGAATTTCTTAACTATTTACTATATTCCAGGCATTGTTCTAAACGCTTTATGATTATTATGTTATTTGATTGCATGTATTATAATTATATATAATATAATTAATATAGGATTTGTATGCTTATGTACATTCATGCCTGTGAGTGTGTGTGTGTGTGTGTGTGTGTGTGTATGTGTAATACATATGCATATTGGGCAAGTTGATGACACAAAAGATAGAGTGATGGACCTGGAGTCAAGAAGACTCATATTCCTCAGTTCAAATCTGGCCTCATACACTTATTAGCTATATGACCCTGGGCAAGTCACTTAAACCTATATACCTCAGTTTCCTCATCTGTAAAATGAGCTAAGGGAGGACATGGAAAACTACTTCAGTATCTTTGCCAAGAAAACCCCAAATGGGGTCACAAATTAGCCACAGTTGAACAGACTGAATATTTTTAATGTATATTGGATGTAAGAAATGTAATTTCTTTGAGGACAATACTTTCATTTTTGCCTTAGTATCCCCAGCATGTAGACAGTTTCTAAAATGGAAGCAGTAATTTAATGAATGACTTTTGATGGACTGATTGATTGAAATTGAAATAGCCTTAGTGTCAGTCTAGTAAATTGATCCCAGACATAGACCAAACCACAACTGAGGACAGCTGTTTTGTAAGATCAACTAACTCACAGCACTTTGATTACACTGGACTCTGGCTGTGAATGAAATGGTATCATATGAATTTATTACTTAATGGATTATTAAATATAAGAATCAATATTAATTCATGGAAAACAAGTCAAATAACCTACCTGACTGTTCTCAAACCAATAAAAACATTGTCATATTCAAAGGTTCACAAACTTTTGCCATGTCTATTGAACATAAAATAGGGAAATAAATACTAATTAAATTTAAAAATAGTAAAACACAAATGGTTCTGTAATCTGATCAAAACCAATACTTTGAACCTATGCAGTGAGATTGATCTGCTGTTAGTTAGCATCAGTGCTTGGTAAGCTTTGTTTTAGACGTGTTTAATCTTAATATGAAAGTCATACCTTCTACTTCAAAGTATATTTAAATATTGTGCAATTGCTTCCTGTCTGATTACTGGGTGATGAGGAAAAGTCATCTAATTAGCTATTGAGGTAGTACTCAGTATAGGTCCAAACAGCTCCAGCAAAGGAACTTGTCTGTTCTCCCTGTTGATTTTCCAGTGAGGAGAAGGAAGCATTATTTTGGTCCTATAAAGGGGAGAGAAGGAGGTTCCCTAGTGCCTTATCGCTCCATCCAGATCACTATATGACTGAACATATGTTGCTACTATTTTTTTTTTTATATTTTATATTTCTTTTTCCTGGAACCAAGTGAAAAGGTACTGGAGAAAGAATGACCTCATGAGCATTTAAAGGTCAAAAGAGCCATCAGAAGTTCAAAAACTTTTTGCCATGGATACGTAACAGAGTCTGCCAAAATCTAAGTATCTGAGCTCGTGAAACTGGAGCAGTTCTGGGAAGAAACATGTCTAACCCAACCTAGCAATCAGTTGACCCAGAGGCTGAAATACTGTTTCCTATAAACAAGATATAGACTTATTAAATGGCTTTACCACATCCAGAAATCAACTTGATTGGAGGAATGCTTTGTAGCTTCCCCCCCTAAATTTATGACTTTTGTCTCCAGGGGCCAAGGTGTAGATGGAAGAGTGCCTTCAATATCCCCTTGTAAAAACTAATTGATGTTAGTTAAGCTGATGTTGTGCTCTAATCATGTGGTTAAAGGATACTGAAGAAACAGAAACTGTAGATTGATATTGAGGAAATATTAACAAATGATGGTATTGGAGGGGAAATACATAGGATGGAGGCTAAAGAGTAATGGTAGTAAAAGCAAACCTGGTCATCGAGAGGTTATTAATATGGGGTCCATGAACATTTTAAAAAAAGATAACTGTCTTAATATAATGGTTTTCCTTTGTAATCCCTTGCCATTTATTTATTGCATTTAAAAATATTCTGCAAAAGCTTCTATAAGCTTCATGAGACTACAAAAGGGATATAAGACTGTTAAGAACTTTTGCCTTAGAGTTAGCCCTAGGGTCTTTAGGAGAAGTAACTGGAGTCTTAGGCACTTGATTTGCCAAGTCAAATGAAAGTTCAGATACCACTCCCTCCAGGAGAAAATATATGTCTATGCATTATAGATAGAGACACACACACATACACACATACATGTTGTCATTGAGTTGTTTCAGTAGTATCCTGCTCCTTGTGAATAAGGCAAACAGGGTTAAGTGACTTGCCCAGGCCCCACAGTTAGTAAGTGGCTGAGGCCAGATTTGAACTCAGGAAAATGAGTCTTTCTGACTTTATCCTTGCAATCTATCTACTGAACCACCTACCTGTCCTCATATACATACATACATACATACATATATGCATGCATGCATACATACACATATACACATGCATACACACTCAAACATATATACATTATTTCTATGAATATATCCAATACTTATATATGTATAAACTATAAGTACACATAGTTATGTACACATACATGCATATTTACTTGTATTATAAGCATGTA